>CM056168.1:14349062-14755738 GCA_029691765.1 Entomobrya proxima
GGTAGATACCTTCACGATAAAGTAAATAGTCATTTACCTAAGCGCTTATATTTTTACTGTCTGAATTCGTGCACCGTAAAAATATCAGTAAAAATTGTACGCAAGTAAACCGTTTGATTTTATAGATGCAAGCAAACAGAAATCGGGATTCTATTATTTGATTCTGTTCAACTGTCAATGTAGCCTCAATTATAATCCTGTATTAATCTATCTGTGGCTTAGCACAATGTAAAATTGAAATTGAACAGTTATTGTGTTGTGTGGTACAGATAATTTAGAATGTAGAATGGCATCCAATTGTGTACTCATAAAAGTCGATTGTACCGCCTGATAGTACTGAATCTCTTTTAAAATAAATGTAGACTCGTCATCTTTTTGATGTTTGACAATTCGGACAATATGATGTTTCGTGTCATAGGACAAGCTATTATTCATGTTATCATTCTGATACCAATCATTTAGCTTTAGCATAGTTCTGTCTGTAACAAAAGAACACTTTAAATCGATATTGTACTCTACGGTATTAATACTTTGTTCAACAACTAGTAATATAAGAAATGATTGGTGATTGGAGGTACTCTAAAAATCGATTAACATTCCACAGTATTGGAATTCGAAATAACATGTAGCACCAATAGTACAAATATAACAGAAACAATCAAGAGATTTTATTTTAGGAATTTCAAAAAATAGTAGAAATTTCATTGACAAAGACATCACATTGTTTTCAATAAAATATCATAAACATTCCTCATAAATCTTGAATGCAAAAGAATTTTCATAAATATAAAATATGATGCGCACTTGTTCTTTCATTGGTTCGTAATATGTATGTGGTTTTATTCAATGTATGCCACTATTTTAGATAGGTATGTTGTTTCTTTATACGGCAATAATACTTTTTATTGTTCCTTATTTTTCCTGTAAGAAAATTAATTATTGCTAACACGGATGTAGCCAGTCGGTCTGGCTTGACCACTTTACAATTTTCCTGGGCTTTTATATATCCATTTAGGTTTAAGGAAACATCTTCCTTACTCTGTCAATTTAAAATGCAGCAAAAGCAGTAAAAAGGGAAAAATGTTTTTCCGTAAAAAGGAGGATTCCCTCCTGGAGTTCTCGGAATTTTTGCCAGTTGTGCCTGTTGAAGTTGTTGTGTACAATTTATGTGATTCTGTCTGTCCAGTCTTTCGAATGCAATATTTTAAAAATGAAAAATTACCCATATCTACATCACAACATTATTCTAGATAGTTGAAAAAGCTTAAGACAGTACTTAATAGCACAATTTTTCAGTAGAAATGGAAAATCATTCTGTATCATGGAATGATATGACAAATGCGTCAAGAAAAGAAAGAATATAGATACATTCGATATTTTGGAAGCTATTATCAATAACCTCATCATCTAGATCATTGCTCATCTTTATTTGTCAGCAGGAGGCACGATCCAAAATATCTTAGGTTTTGTAATGAACAACACTACAAAAGAGCTTTCAAATGCGACCAATTTTTTTCGGATGGTTACCGGAAAATTTCGTATTTCTATTGTTATCTCTTCTAGACTTTGTGGAATCTGTTTTTTTTAAATAGCAGTCTTTTCTTTGCCGACAATTGCAATCTAAGTTTTGGAATGTGGTAAAAATATACTTGTGCTTACATGCTATTGAATTATTTATTTTTCAATGTGATCAAGTGATGATTTATTATTTGAACATAGTTTGGAAGGAGAATGATGCAGCTCTAAAAAGCATACCGACTTGTCTCATGGTTGTAGATGATAATTTCACGGATTACTTCATGGCTGGTCGCCAGTTTAAACCAAAGACGATAGCTGGGCACCAAATTCCTTTTGTTAGAATTAATTAAATTAGGGAAATTTAAACTGAGAATAAGTGACCATAGGTGGTAACTGAAACTGAACTACAAAAAGTGATTTTTTCTGGTACTTCAATCAATCCTAGTCACTGGAATTTCAACAGAATATAATGCACCTTTCTCTTTTATGAAAATCATTAATCTGGCACAGTTGACCAGAAGGGTTTAAACAATGTCTTATTGCTAGTTTGTGAAAACTGCAATTCATATTTTACTTAGTGCATTGGTTTTTATCATATTCCTCCGATCCGGGTGACCAAGCCCCTTAAAATCCAATAAAATCTAATTCTGCCGCACACCGGGAAGGATGAGATAAGATATTTTTAGTTTAAAATGAAAAAATAACAACATAAAAACCTCCTGTTACGCCTAAGGTAATCCTGCTTAATAAAAAACGGTTGATGGAAGGACTGCAGCGAACAATGCAATTTACCGTGATCATGCTGCTGAAGAATAACTTTAATTTATTACAAGCTTGCATAGTTTTGAACGCACATGTGTGCGCTGTCATTTATTTGTGTGATGTTTTTCGATCATTATCATTGTTACGATCATCATCGTCAGTGGAATAAAGGCATTTCTGTGGTTTTATAATATACCACCATTACCAACTACAACTGTTGTGCGCTACATTCTTTCACTGAAAACAATTTTTCATAAAGGGAGGCTTCATTTTTTATCAGCTTATAATGAAAAATGCAGAGTTAGAGAGACACAGTAAAAGAAAAGGATGAGACTTTTTTATTTCAAATTTTAAAAGTAATAAAGTACCCTTAAAAGGTCACCCCAGAGGTCGTCGTCCACAGGGTGTCTAGGATATTACGTTTTAAGAGAAAGAAAGGAATACAGCACGTGGTTCTCTTACATCATAAATCATTTTGATCCCTTTCTAATCACGAAATAGTCTTGTCGTTGTGATCTCCAAATCACATATTATTATTATTGAGCGTCTTTGCCCATGACGGGGATATCTGAGGCAGTCAACTTCTGCACAACTGTACAACAGTGTACCTTTAAGTAATTATTATTATTTTAGTATATCCAAGTCTCAAATTAATGCAAACAATCAAACATATCCCCGGTCTTTGGACATAAAATGACTTATTAATGTTTCACAATATTACTGACCATCTGCCATCTACATATTTATCTTGATAGTATAAATTAAAAATGATAACTAAATATATTAGATTAATTCCCATCTGGGCGTGTACATTAATATGACCAGTATTCATTCGAGTGCTTTTACGACTCTTTTGGCATGACAAAAATCACATCACTTAATTAATGCGATTTGAGATTAAGTTAGGTAAATAAGTAACAAGATAATATTACATTGAAACATTGGAACAGTGAAGTACTCTGTGTGTGTATGGATTCTACGTTTCTTTATAATAATAATAAAAATAATAACTATTTACCCTTAAAACACAAGTGGGAGAATACGCAAAATGATAAGATGAATCGATTCAGAGTTTTCAATTAGCTATTATAATTTAATATTTTGACAAGTCTGTCTTTCTATGATAATACCGGAAATACCGGAAGCTTCAAAAAACAAGAGAAAACTGAAACGTCAATTTCAATGGCTATAATGAATATGAAAAATGTGGATATTTTGAATTGAGCAAGCTTAGCACTAGGCATATTCATATTCACTCGGTGCATAAAGGAAATCTCTCCAAATCAGCAAAATACAAGTGCCTGGAGAGAGAGAGAAAGTGTTTAAAATCACTAATTACGAGAATTCGGAGTTTTTAGAATCAATGACTGATCAGGGGTCGTCAATTTAGGCAAAAATATTAATTCGTGTAGAGCGTTAAGAACGATTCCAGTTCCAGACTTCTTATAAAACAAAAATTATTTAGTATCTTTCTACGAAGAATAATATAATGCATTAATGCAACCATTGCAGCTACGAGTATGATTGGAATTGGAGTAATATAATAAACTGCAATATGCCGATAGACGCAATACAAAACGCTGGTGCATGAACAAAATATAACGCTTCATCTTGGATTTATATAATATGATATGATGTGTCTAAAACTTTATTTTTACAACAAAGTTGGCACTACCCGTTCTCTTAGTTTACACACTAGCAACAAGTACATTTATCATTATCTTTTTGATATCCATACGTAGATTGTGAGAAATGATGATGATGTGTGCAATAAGGTGTTAAGTTTTATGATGACAACCGAGTAAGCAATGTGCAAACCCTCAGGAGTCATGTAAAAATCTGCATGAAATCCCACGGGGGTTGTTGGCCATGCAATATGATAATAACCCCATGCTATATCAAAAATGTACTCTCATGCAGTCGAGAATACAGTGTCTGTATCACAATTTGTCGTATGAACAATTATGTAAAGCTTATATGTCTTGGCGATGGTACATAATATTTGACAATGATACTTCAAACAACAACATCATCATCATCCCTGCTGGCGTAATATAAGACGGTTGTTGTTTGCTTTGTTAACAAAATGATGTCTATGGCTGGATTCATGTGCATATCATATAGCCAGTGGGTACATATTATAAGCAATATGAATATTATGTTAGTTATTGCTATAAGAGGTGACGGGTATCATATGGATTATGAGTTTGATAATGATCCCGTTGATTATGGTTGTAAGCTATAATACTTCTGTATGCATTCTTGTATTTAATCTTGAAAAACGAGAGAAAGAAAAAGCATAGTTCCGTTCCAGGTGAGACAGCTCACCGAGCCCATCAGCATGACACTCATCATCATGGTTTGCTCATCGCATATTTAAATATTATGTATCATTTGACGCATCGCATCATAATAATCAGCAGAAACGATCTCCAGCATATCTGCAAAGCAGGAATCTCAGCAGCAGAGCAGTTTCCCCCGTATTACAATCGCTGCGTTTCCTCTTGAGACAAATGAAGCTTACCTGTTGGAAGTAGACTGGAACTGAGAATGACTGCGAAGGAGAGAGAGGCAAAAGGGATGAAAAAAGTGGAAAGAGAGGGTTGTTGTCACTGGTGTGGATATAATCCGCAGGAAAAGAGTGACACCAGCGTTAGATTGTTGTTACTGCTGCTGTGTTGAGTGGAGTGAGATGCTGTTGATATTGTTGTTGCTCTTGTTGTTCAAGTGGTGGTGGTGAGTTGCTGCTGCTGCGACTGGACTGCATGGTATGGCCATATTTGCCAAAGGCGGAACTAGAGGCTTGTATACCCCGTAAAGAGAGCCCTATAGGGGAGCTGAGAGAGCACAGTCTGAGCCCTGGTTGGAGCTGAAATGTTACCAATAGTGAATTTGAGTCGAGGACCCCCCTCAGGGCTTGTGCTGTGAGTAGACCAATGAGATCCAAACTGGGCTGGGCATGTAGCTCTCACCAGAAGGGGTGAAAATGGGTCTGCTGGGAGTCCCATGCATTGCACCGTGTATACGCAACGCGCTGAGCAACATCTTTCAACAAACACAGCAGCGGTTATTATGCGTTCTCACATTCTCTATCTGCCTTGGCTTTTTAATGCTGGCGTTCTCCGCAACAAACCATAGGAAATACATAACGAACTCGCATCTCCTGAAAAACTTGGTGTACCTCACAATGCTGAAGGAAATCTCATGGTGATGATATGGAGCAAAAACTTGACGATGTTTCTTGTGCATTCTCAAACACGGTTCGGACGGTTTATATGCGACTTGTGCGAGAGGATCATAGAAGTAGTAGGAAGAAAATAAGCCGTGTTCCATGCTCTTATAGCAAGTTGGGTTACAGGCTCTTGTGGTGCTACTGCAACACAATGTGTACTAGAGCTCTTCTCGTTTCGAGCATTTTTGGTCTTGGTCTTTTCCTCACTACTCAAGTTTGAGTCTCACTTGTTAACCGACCCAGTTGGAGTTGGGATCCACTGCTCAGTCAGAGGCTTCCCTGCCCCAGTTTTTTCTCAGAGTCTCACTCGAAGGGGTCATACTCTCTGGGGTGATAACACTACATGCATTTACCATAATACAAGCCAGCAAAAACTGCTTCCTTCATGCTAGCACTGCATCATTATTGGGGTAGTAAAAGCTGTATACCTACCTAGCATTGCATAGAGGGTCCTAGTACCTTGCGTAGGGTACACCACTTTCCAAGTAGAATTGCTCTCTCCTCCTTGTTCACTTCTTGCTCGTCTTCTCTGGAGAGCAACACCACTTGAGAGGTACTTGACTTGACATTGCCTTTCGTGCTGGGTGTACACAGAGATACCCGACCTAGTGTAAAGACTTTTTCCTCACAATAACAAACCGATGGCAAAAGACTCTAGAGTCTTGTTACGATAAGAGGACTGCACGGGGCTCCTCAGATCATCATTAGTCAACAGCATGTCCTACGGAAAAGAACAACTCAAGTGAACAGTAGTTGTTCTCTCTCCAGTGATCATTCACAGACGCACGCATGCAGTTTTTTTTGCATTTAGTGGTCTCTTCATTTAAAGTGAACATACTTAACAAAAATTGCCACGAAAGCGTTTTTGGTCCAGCTTAGCAGGAAGTTGTGCCACATAGGAAGCAAAGCAGCAAGAGACACTGCATGAGTTGATGAGCCACATGTGGTCAATCAGTATATCTGAAAAATCGTCATAATATAATTGTTATCGAAGAAGACTATATAGCAAGTGAATTTTTTGTCGTTTTTGGTTGAGTGACTTAAATTTTAATACAAATATTTGGCAAATCTGAATTTGAAAATCAATCAAATCTATAGTGGGTTCCAGTGGAATCTGTTTTCAATACAAGCTGCTTGGTACACATTTATATCAGAAGTGCAAAGATTTCTTGAGAGTCTAGTCAACCCGTTATCTCAATCAAAAATAAAATAATTCATCCAATTTTAGTGGCACAACTTGTGAGTTTTCAATATTAAGCTTACAAAACGCCTGATAAAGTGTGTAAAAAAGTAACAAAATTTAAGTTGATGGTGACTTGAAAACCGAAATTTGATGTTAAACTAGTTGAAAAGTGGCAGTTATAAAAGTGTCATGTGAAATTCCAAATCGTTGTGACATTTTAATGAAAGAAGCAATATTGCAATTTAAACTTTTTACGATGAGGTAGAAAAAACGGTATATGTTCTTTCCAGCAGTGCTCACTTAGGAACTTTTCATAGGAACATATACTCCTGACTTAAATAGAGTTGGAAATAATTTTATAAGATAAAATATAAAAGTTTTAAACTTGTGAAGCTTTCATCCATGACCATGTTGAATCCATTCATGGACACTCACCCTTCAATGGGTCTCAAGTTGTCACCTCCTGGAATAACGACGGGCAGTGCAGCAGAAGGTGCCCATCATGCATTCCACCATTCCCATCATCATCCTCACCATCATGCTGCTCATCACCATTCTCATCACAATGCCGCATCTCAGTACCATCATGCCCATCACCAGATTCATCAAACCAACGGCTACCATCCTAATCCCCAAATGTCCTATGCAGCGGCTCATCTCCTCCGTTCCAGGTAACACACAAAAAAATTAAAATCCCTGTATAAACTGGCACACAGTTTTTTAGTATTAATGCATTGCACATCGGACAGAGAAAGAGACAAATGATTCTTTCATCCATTTTTCAACCCTATCAGAGTATCATATATAGCTCACAGACATTCAGTTCTATTGCCATTGTAAAACTCTAAAATTGCCTTCAATAAACCAAATTGCAGGATCCGATTCCAAATCCAACCCATTCAGCAGCCTCATCCTTTTGTGTTTTTCTTACCCCTGTTCATATTCATTCCATTTAAAAGGAAATATCCTATATAGAACTTTGTAAACGTCTGAATGTAAAAGTTAACAACTACATTAGGTATCTACACTCAACAGCATAGCATCGTTCCAAAATATTGCCATCTGCACGAATAAAAACGATTGTCATTGCTGCAGTATCAATAATAAAGTTGTAGTTTCAATGTTGTTGGCTTGATGGTTACCTTGTAGTATTTTCCTTGCAAATATCCATGCTTTTGTACTGAACAATTTTGTGTACGATACAAATCATAATATTTAAGACATTTTATCACATCCAGTCATCTTAGTTCAATTGAATTGCAAAAATATTCATTCCAGCTCAAGATGCATTACATAGTTCAAAAAGCAGATAAGTTTCTGTAGACCTATTTTAATTTGCTAAAACTCAGCTAATAGAATAATTTTCAGAGTTTTTCTAATAGTTTTCTAGAAAGCGACTATTGCTTTATTACTTGCGTGTAACCTTTGAAAATACGATAAAAATAAGTGCTTATGAAAAGCAAATTAGATTTCAAAAGAATTTTAATGCACCACAATCTTCAGTTAAAATGGCAATGTAAGTTTACATGTATGAAAAGTGAGCAATGAGCAAGCACAGAATATTTAATGTCATTAATTCTAATTTTATTGGTCCCGTCTATTGGTTTTTCGTTATTTTTTATTGACAGCGTAATGCATTATAATGTATAATGAGATGATGGCAGCTGATGAAAACTTGTCTATAAACTCTTTTTTTCCTTGGCGCATCATACTTGGGTAAAAAATATGTAGGCTGTACAGGGTGCTTCAATAAAAACATAACTCCCATATTATTATGTACCTTCCCTTCTCATAATACTTGTTTTGGCTGAATACTTAAAGATCGACTGGTTTATTCCTTCGCCTTCATGATTCTCTAGTCACTGGTGTTGTTGTTGATTGTAAAAAATCAATTAATTTTTTTACTCGACTCAGCCTATTACTCCGTGTTATGCTTTACTCCCAAAAAACTCAATCTTACGTTTTGACGTGATGATGAGGTTGCTGCTTTGAGAAAATCGGGATATGCAATGCAATGCTTTATGATGACGATGGGATTACAAAAATATTAGACAACAAGAGGCTATCGAGATTCGACATCATCATCGCTGCAAATAAATAGCCGTGTTCACTCTGTTGATCGTTCATCAAAAACCATGAATTTGGCTCTTTTTAAATCCGCCATAAAGTGCCTACTTTCCTTGAATGTATTTTTTACGCTAATATTAATGGATTTCTTTTTGTCTTTCAAAATACAGGGAACTTGGTGCAACACTGCCAACTGCAGAACCACAAAACTCGATGTTTGGAGAGACAGCAAATCATCACCATGTCCTCTTTCACCCTCCCCTCATGAACCATCCGACGCACGATCAACACTCGCAAATGAGACTGGGTTCGTCATCTTTGTCCCTCCTTCTTATTATCCCAATCTCAATGATAATAATATATGCTCGCATATTTTGCTAGTTTTACTTGCATGCACGTAGATTAGCAGATAACATATGCTTTGGTTTTTAAAATTTTATTTGGCAATAAAAGTTATTTGCATTGCTGAAGAGCCAAAACACAATGGATAGTAAAATGCGACTTTCCGAGCATATTTAAAATAACTTGAAAGCTTTGTCTCAAGTAAATTTTTAATGTGAATTTGTTTTAGGAATGGAAGTGTATGCTAGAGACCAGTTTCAAACAATGCATTCCATGTCCGGTGCATTCTTCCGGTATATGCGTCCCCCAATCAAACAAGAGCTCACATGTCTCTGGGTTGATGTCGATCAGCCCAATCCAAAGAAACCTTGTATGAAGACGTTCGGCTCAATGCACGAGATCGTGACGCACATCACTGTACGTAAAAAAGCTATACTCCTCCTACTACTATACTTCATTATTTTCTCTAATTTTCCGCTTGATTGGCACGGAATTGATCAATTAATTCCCCTGATGATGTTGCTGCGCTCTATTAATGTTTCCTTTGTCAGCTTCATTCAATGATGATCACGCTCTCATACATGCACAATCGTAAGCAGTCGGAATGTAATTAAGTATATTTTCACTTGTTTCTAGGTTGAGCATGTTGGTGGGCCTGAGTGTACAAATCACGCTTGTTTCTGGCAAAATTGTCCCCGAAACGGTAGACCCTTCAAAGCCAAGTACAAACTTGTGAATCATATCAGGGTTCACACGGGCGAAAAACCATTTCCTTGTCCGTTTCCCGGTTGTGGCAAGGTTTTTGCAAGATCTGAAAATCTTAAAATCCACAAGAGGACGCATACAGGTAATGCAAAAAAATATTTTACTTCTCGATCTATATGTTAAGGCTTTAATTAAGGAACTATTAGCTGTATACATCAGTCTAGCACTAACCTTCATAATTAGAAGCATTTAAACTCATTCATAATTAAGAACACCTAAACAGAGGCATTAGTATGGATTGATATGTTCAATGGTTTGTCAGTAGAAAATTTAGTGAAAAATTCCTATAGAAGTACTGAGCTGTCTGTTAGTTCTGAAGTTATAAAAATAACACACGTAAAAGCAGTTCATCCGTGCATGCTTGTGTTGGATACTGGATGGAATTACCATCATTTTACATTACAGTTTACATTTTGCTTTTGGCCTTCTTGCACCCATTCGGAAAATTGACAAGCAATATAATTGACACACACAAACAGAGAAATAAAACGACAATAGCAGTGGCAGACACAAGTCATTTACCACGAATTCTCCCCATTTTCCCGTAGATAACAGCTCTTCTTTTTTAGGTTTGATTTTTTTACACTCAAAGCTTAAAAAATTATGCCAAAACTTTGACCCACGTCGACTAAGGATGAACGAAAGGTTTTATTCTTCTGGTGACACTTTCCTACAAACAACGATAATAACCTCAAGTGGCTTGTACTGTAAATGTAATAAACGAGCAATATTGTTGTACTTGCACACAACCTTTGAACAAGTGAATTCTGTCATCCAACCGAAGAGGAAACAGAGTCCTATTGAAAAAATGAAAAAGAGACAAAAAACATAAAAAAGTCAAAGTCAACCTTTTTTCTCTTTCACGGCAATAGCAATACAGAACTCTTAAATTATATAACGATTTGTGTTATTCCATATTCCACACATTTTCTTAAGATTCTTAGGAAAAAAGGACAAACACATTTTGAACATGCATACACATATACATATATAGATTTAAAGCTAAAAATCTAAAACTATAAGAAGCTTAAAGGATTTTACTGATGATCTTGGTGTTTGTTCTATGGTTTAAAAGAATTATAAGTACATAAGTAATGTATATAAAGTATATATTTCTTTCTTGCGGTAGGTCCTCCGCCTCCTTTTGTCCTTTTTTCATTTAGAATATTAAGAGAAGCAGTAGGAAGGAAGGTAGCATGCTGAAGTAATAATAGTAAATACACAAACTCCTGTAGAATATTTTCGTTGGAGTTATTTATAAATAAAATGCTTACCTCCACTTCCAATACTCCTCGCTTGTCACTTGAAGGACTCTTCTTCATTTTCGATACAATTTACTACCAAATACTAGAGTCATCATCATCATCAACAACACAAAGCCAGCCTTTGGCTCTACGATCACCATCACAAACAATAATCTTTGGTGTACCTTACTGATTACATGAGCATGTTACCTTTTGAAGTTTATGTGCGCATTCATTATAAGAGTGTATCATGGGTGATGTGCCTTGTTCAAGTCTACCTAAGTAAATAATATTCTCCCTTTTCAAGTTTGTTGCTTCATCACAATGTTATCTAAAGGCAAAATCAGGTGCAATGTCGTTATGTTTTGTTTGTTTGGTGACGCGGTCAATAATGACAAAATGCTTGTAAAAGAAAGGGGAGCTTTGGAAAAAGTGCTTCTTCATCAGTTTATGCGATACAGGTAGGAGTTTTTTGTCGCGAGACGAGAACGAGAGTAAGCGAACAGAGAAGTTGATACTTAAAAGTATACAACGAAAAAAGGAAAAATTGTCGCATTTTCCCTTTTGAGATGTTTATCTGGGCATGTTGTACTACCACTAGAAAAAATGATAAGCAAGTGCTTTAACAAGGGTACTTTACTTGATTTTATGTTTCCTTTTCGAGGAAATCCACAAATAATGTACAAGACATAAAAAGATAATTAAGTATTGGTGACCCTACCACCATAAAATGGGATAATGGTAAGAATGTTTTCCCGAATTGTTGGTGATTGTTTCATACTTATCTCTTCTTTCGGATCATTTTGAAGTTTTTAAACTTTCGTACCTTGGCACACTGCCCTGTCAGATTACATTTAAAATACGAGGTTTCTAAAGCATTCTTCCAGAATTATGTACATGATGCATGTTTTATTATTCCATTACATAAAGTATTGTGTTGATTTTATTACGATTTTAGGATTCGTCAGCAACCAGAATATGTAATAATGAAAATGATATTTCTTAGAGGCTTAATTACTTTTAGCATATTACAAGTTTGTTTCATTTGTATTATCCCTACATAAGTAATGAATTTATATCTTCCATCATTTGGATTTGGAGGGTACTCTTTAACAATAATAAATAATTGGTACACTCAGCATTTAGATCTAGATCTTCAAGGTTGGCAGGTTGCCAAGAAAGAGTACATTCATCATTATGTATGCCTGTAGCATGGAAAATGGCGAAAATGTGTGAGCAGCAAAATGGAGCTGTTACATATTATTATGTACTATGTTCCACGAAAAGCGCGAACACAAACTTCTTACTGGTACCGATCAGAATTAGGATGATTATTGCAATGAAAAAGCACACACAATGTGTTCATCTTGCGTGCTTTGGTTGATATGAGCATACCACTTAGGTCCATACTGTACTTGCTAAAGACTTCTTGGAATTGTGCTGCATTAGAACATAGAGAAAAAATACAAAATAGATACACAGGATGATTATATAACTCGTGGGGTTTTTTATGCAGTTTTATTCTCATGGTATACATATATCAAAAAGTAGACACGAACACGGAGTAAAAAGAGAAAGATGCAGATGCTTGAGTTCCCTGTCTGATGTTTTGTTGGTCCTATGCCAATAATAATATTTCATAACACATTATACGGCTGGTTTTATTCCGCCTGTACCACTAGCAAGACTCTTTTGATATTATTATTATTCGTGCGATGCTTCTGCTCTGTTTCTACGTTCTGTTGGTAAGTCTTTGATATATATTACTCCAAAAGTTGTATGGAGTTGACTTCGTGTTTTGTAATGCGTATCTCTGCAAACATACAGAGCGACGATATTATCGTGTGTAATGGAAGGGATGAAAATGATGATGAGATAACAGAAGAGTGAACAACAGAACAATGCATTATTGCAATGTGCTATACCGTACCTGTAGCAAACAAGCTGTTTTAAGAACAAAATGAACAAACAACTAACTTTAAGGGAAATATATGTCTAGGCAAGGAGTGTTTTTACGAATATGAATGAATTGCAAATGCAAGTCTGAAAAAGCCTTATAGACTTCTACACAAACTAAGACATGTTTTTTTATCCAACTCAAAGTTAGTATATATATGATTCCAAACAATGCAGTTTTTCTCTTTATTCATGTACAACATAATATGGACACTAGACACTATAAGGCTTTGAGCAAGTCTAATTGTGCAAAGTTGGTTGTTGGACCAAGCATACTACACATTTTATTATCACGCTAGTACAATAAATAGTTCCAGTTGTCAACTAGTTTTGCATGGCTATAAGCTAATAAATAGGTCCAAAACTCTGAAACACTGTTCGTACAAATATAATCGATCGATGGCGGTTTATAGTACGCAGCGTTTTGTATCCTAATAATAACATTGTAACAATGAATATGTAATAGTACCATTTTTTGGTGACCCTTGAAAAAGTATTTATTCCTCCTAGTTTAAGCTTCTTTTGAAATGCATAAATCCGTCACATATTACATCTTTCAAAACATCACCAGTTTTATAAAATCCTCCCTCCTCACTCAATCCAATCCAGGGTTGGATATTATTTATCACAAAACATATGCACATATGCGTGCATGATGCACTTCGCAATATGTTTTTACTCACGTCAATTTCAGATGGTTGTAATTCGCTCTATTCCATTAATATTGTCTGGTGGACACAATCCGTCCCTTCTCATTTTTGAATGACTGAATTCTCTTCAAAATACTGTATTCAGTTTATGAGTGTATTAACCATTATTACATAATTCCAATGATGGTAGTAGCACTGCCTGGAAAATGTATAATAAGCGGAACGCATCTACAATGCTCGCTAACTCACTCCACTTTATTCGTTTTGAAACATTGAGTATTCAGGACGGATACCCGCATAGAAACATTTATTTGTGTGCAATGTATCCAATCTAACCAAAGGCAAAACCAAAAAACGGATTAGGCACGGCTAGGTTAACCATATTATCGAAACTGATAGGAAGAACGGTGGTTTGGTGCGGTCCGGTGGTAGTACATGAAAAAAGGGCTTTACGCTAAACTGGAATGACAGGCGAGGCAAGGCACGCAAACGTATTAGGCCTTTGAGTCCTTAGATTCTGATTTTAAGCGATATTGTGCCTTGTGTAACGCAATATGTAATCGGTATTGTAATATTTGTAGTTTAGCAAAAGTAGTGATAGAAAATTACTACTAAAAATCATCATAAATGCTGTCGTTGACGGGGAATGATGATGATTGACTGGATCAAGAAGTGGGTACAAAGCTTTACTTATTATGTGACAATAACAATACAACTTTTGTGCTTTTGATAAAGTCTAAGGCTACTCCTACCCCGCACCGTCTGCTGGATTATCATTCTTCACTCCAGAAACCTTTGATTTGTACCATTGCTTCTTTCGTTGTCGGCTTTTTTGTAAAACGCAAAACACTTACAGCAAATCTATATGGCAGTTGGCATACCTGAAATGTTCGATAGATCCATCCATTTTATAACTGTCTTTAACAAGAAAAAATGGAGAGATACTATGATGGATGTGCCTAAACAAGGCTGTTCTCATTCTCAAGTTTGCAGAACGCAAACAACAAGGAACGAAGCAATGCTAAAGAGGCAGTTACTTCATATAATGTATAATCGAAATTGCATAAAAGTGTGTGGACTATGGGCCATGGTCTATAAAAGTTTTGCATACAATTTCCTCCAGTTTCTACTTTTTATCTTTCTGGATATATCCCGTTTTGTGTTTTATTTTACAATGATTGACATTCCAGGCTGGCTTTCAGAAAATTGGGAGATTTTTGTTCTAACCCAGCTAAAAGATGTTTTTATTATTATTTACTCTAACTATTCAAATAAGTTTATGCAGCAGCAGACAGGGTCACGTCAGAAAATCTGCTTTGCGCTGTCGGCTTCCCCGTAAAGTTCATCGAGGCGATTCCTCTCAAAAATGGAATATATATGGCGTGGTGGTGGCTTTTGAGCTTGGTTTTTATTTATTCATACTCGTGGAAGCATGAATACTTTTACACACAACAACAACATATTCCAGTAAAGGCACAGACAAACCAAAGTAAAATCATCATTTTTATTGTACGGGCGTACCATACAGAGAATGAAAAGTATGCATATTATTATTGTATCTCTTACGCATCTGTAAACTTACGAGTGAATAAGCATTCCAGATAATCTATAGAGTATCCCATGTTTTCGAAGATACGTGTACAAAGTAATCATAATCATCTTCTCGTATGGTTTCATGATGAAGTCCAAGTACACACTCTCTCTCCGCACTCACTCACTCATTCAAACTCAATAACTTGTCATCTCTCCATCCAAGCATGGCTAAGCCTCTTTTCCAGTATATTATATACCTCTCCCTCTTCACACAAGTACCAGATTTGCCGCCTTGTTACGTTCTTCCTTACACTCTCCATCTACAACAAGTCTAAAAATCAAATATTTTCCCTACCTTCACCATTACTTCAAATCAAGAGCTACACAGCCGCATATAACAATATTGACAAGAGCTCTGGAGAATGGGACCTTTTTTTCAGCTAGAGTATATTATGTACAATCTTTCGGTATTATTCATCCTCTTGCAAAACAACCGAAAAGAAAAACGATAGGGAAACCACCAGCGAGGAGTTTTTACTCGTTTCACACGTCTCTTGTCAACAGAAAATGCTGGTGGTGGCGAGGGAACAAAGGTTACGAAGAGTAGGAGGATGGGAGCAAGAATATCAAAGCATTACATTTCTGTAGCTAAAATCTTTGCCACATTTCAATTTGCAAACTAGCTTGTGTTTTTTTGGTACAAAAATGCTGAAATACAAAACACAACTTCAGAATTTAATTTTTCTGAAACAATAATGCATCTTAATTAATTGTATGAAATGAATGTTCTGTCAATAAACAAGCTCATAAGACAGTGTATGAATATGAACTGAAAATTGCAAGAAAATGCAAATTAAAAAAAGGATCCTTTTCTAGTAGTATGAGTTTTAGAGAGTGAGGGTCAAAGTGGTGCGTAACTCTTATAAAATGTTTCTTGACTCTTGTTGCTAGTCTTGAAGCGTGAAAATAATGAATGAAAGAGTAAAATGTTGTAAAGTTTAGAGTTGTCTGCTCATATCATGATATCATATAATTATAGCCCTAACAAGAAAGAAATGTGTTTACTAACGTTGCATATTATATGTGCCAGGATATATGATATTATTATGGTATGATGATTATAATGAAGTGCTCGTGAGCGAATTCCTCAGCTGGTCGAATAAATGAGCCTTCTTTTTGTTGAACCATTTTTATAACTTTTTAAGGAAGGGAAGACCATAATATTAAAAAGCCGGGCCAACAATGAGTAAAGTAAACCACTAGCTGAGTCTGAGATCATATTATTATTATCATTGTTGTTGTGGTTTAACTCTCTGTCCAACCTTCCTACTCGAAAGATTTGGTTTCCCTCTGCAAGTTCAGGTCCAGAGGAAATAAGATGTGATTTTTAAGTTTGTTGGAATGTGCGCTTATGAGTGCTCGTTTTGGTGCTTATGCTGCACGAAAAAATATCCGATTACACACTATCCATCTGAACTTAATCCTTTTCTCTCTCATTCTTCCTTTCTGCATTTATTATTCTTATTTACCCTTTCTGTGAATGAAAACGAAAAGTGGAATTTTACGATGATAATGCGACGATATAGTGACAAGTAGAAATGATGCAACTGTGGAAAACATAGGTTTTCATTCAAGAATTCATGCAGGGAGCTGTTTGAGCTTATAAAAAATAAAGTAAATAAAAGACTTGTCCGATTTTTGGAAACGGATTTCCAGGATTTAGATGTATTTTAAACAAGTATTTAATACATGTAATCAACCCTTTTTATTGACCTATATATGTTTTAAAAGTAGAACACAAATATCATGGTATTAATTATCTAAACTATAAAGAAATTCAATACTTTCATTCGCCAAAATCAAACCAAAATTTTTAAGGGACATGTTTCCTGTTTCTAATATTTTACGGTTAAATCAAAATTATATGCTTGAAATATTATTATAAATCAATCTGGGTTAAAATTTTTCGCTTTTATAAGAAAATAATTGACATGTAATATTTCCTGCATACATACGAGAATGAGATTTAATCACAGCAAAGTATCACTATATTCCTACATGATTGCTTGCTGTAACTACTTTTGGGGTATAATGATCCATGGTGTTCTGCAAAATGTATTTAGTTCTCAATGGACTTACCTCCTCCTACGCTTGTACATCTTACTCATAACGTGCACTCACACACACAAAACAATAGTGTTGTTTAGCAAATATTTACCATTTTCTTTCTTGCCATTACTTATTTTTCCTTTTCATTCTCCTCATTTTCTCGCTTCATCCATTTGTTTCCTACTGAGCAGAAGAAAGAAAAACACACAAGGAACAACTACGCCCGCGTTTGAATTACAACTTGAAAGTAAAAAACAAGCACGAAGAAGCTCATGGATTAGACCCATGCTCTCAAGAACGCGTGTAGTTTGTAGGCTGGCTAATGAAGGACATTTTCTTTCGTTCACCAAAAAATTCCTTTTGTACGCGATTCTCTTTATCATCATCGCCTTCATTATCATCAAAAGCAAAAGTATCATATGCATGCATTTAAAAATTGCTTTTACACACCAACGTATAAAAACTTTATTTTTTTACCTTGTAATTTTTAGTAGATGAGTAGTAGGTGTAATTCATGATAATAATAATAGGAAACATGCAAAACACACGTTAGTTTTGTTCATATTTTAATCAGAGACATTTTGACAGCTCATCGTGTATAATACGACGTGGTAAATAATGCATTTTATTTCTCTTCCAATTCATTACTCTAGCGCGTAAGAAACAAACTTCGAACTTAGACATTTTTACAATATTTCATCTATATGCATACTGCATATAATATACCAAAGTTATATATACTAAATAGCATATATAATTTATGAATGTTGTGACTAGCCAGTTCTTGAAGTTTCGGAAGGAAATCCAAGAAAAAAGAAAGTGAGTAAAGAAAGAAGAAAAAGCGAATCCATTTTTTACATTAGTTTTGTTCGGGCTTCCATTAACATCAGTCATCATCAGAAAAAGTAGAATGGGAAACAAGAGTAGGTATGTTTGCCATAATATACTTGTTCATTATAATGGTTTATAAAGGTATTGTGTCTCAATGAAAGCTGGCAACTGCACAGCTACTTTTACTCATGAACGTTATACATGTAACATTTAAAAACTATTCACTATAGTCTGATTGTGCAAAAGATGAGTGTATTTGTAATATACTTCCAAGTTATTGTTAGCTATATACGTAATCAAGCTAATATTATGACGTGGAAAGTTTTCCCCCGTTTGCTTCTCCACTCACTTTTTGTGTAAAACCGGCACGCGAATTTGTACTAGAAAAATTGGAAACACAAACGTACTTTCCAGTGTAAAACCATTATCTTGTGTAAAGAAAAAAATTCGTAACCGTTAGTACACAAGTACTACTACCAATTGAAAGTCGGAGAGGTACATAACGTAATAAAGTGAGAATAGCGGTCGCTTCCATTGATTTCTTTTCCAGCTACTTTCTTACATTACATTATCGTCATGTTTCTTACATACAGTAGCTAAATATTTCTGTGTGGGAGAGCTCCAAAGCTTTCATGTTGTTTGCCATTTACTTTACGTATATACCCACTTGTTTTCTCTTCTCATTTTTCTACCATTACGCTTCTACATACGTTATTTTTATGATAAAGTGGAAAAAGAAACACCCGATCGGGGCATTAATTTTTTACTAGAGTGACGGGTGCGAAATGCGTAAAAGCTAAAACCGAAATGAAGTAACGGCAGAGTTGTGTATAGGTTGCTCTGCAAGCATACGGAAAGTTATAATACTAGTTTGCACCCTTCCCCTTCGATTCACGTTTTTTCTTAGTTTTCGGGCAAGTAAACCTTTGAACTTAACTCGATACAAGTGAGAAGAGCGAACACCATTTCTCTCTACTATGGCGTGTTACTAGTTACTGGTGGCAGTTTTTTACGATTTTACAACTTTTTTCCTTTCCGCCCGCACCCTATCTCGCATAAAAGCATGATGATGCTTACGCATGATCATACAAAAATCATACATATAATGAAATAAGTGATGGGTGTAGATTCACAATTCACAAGATGAAAAATGAAAAGCATCGGCCTGAAATAATTTACAGGCAAAATGACTCATTTTTTTAAGTGTTGAGTTTACAGTTAGTGGGAGCCCAGTGAATAGGTATAGCATATAACCGTATAAATACGCTACGAGACTGTAGGAATTTTGCATAAAATCTCATATTTGTTTTTGGTGTTTGAATTAGTTCTCATATGTCCAAATAAATTAACCACCCGTCGATGCAAGTAATAGCGGTAAAAAGAATTTCTTTTCTTGAAGTGCAAATTGGTATAAAATAATGTTAATAAGGCATTTGACGAGTGTAAACTCTAAGCTCTCTTAACTTTAGACTTTAGCTCTTCTCGTACCCATGCTTCATTAACTAGCCAAGAACCCTGGCAAATTAGAGGAAATGAAGTTGACGAGAGAAGTTTGTAGAAGAATTTTGCTTTGAAACTAGACATATTCTTACTTTATCCCTGAAAACATCTCATTTGTGGTTATATTTATAGTGTAGCGAGCATATAAGAGCAAAAGTCAAGCAAACCGTTTCATGGCGTGTGTCAGTTATTCTTTTTGACACGAGTAAAGCAACTTAATGCCAAATCACTGGTAAAATGAGTGGAGAAAACGTCGTCAAATGGACTGCTGCTCGACACACACTCTCTTCTTAACTCTCCTCCTGCAATAATTTCCTGGGAGGGCCCTGCCACCATACCGTGCACTTTTGAATGCTTCGGTAGCACAGCGTTGCAGGGTGTCTAGCAAAGTCAAAGTCCTTCTTTTTCCTTGTGAAAGCAAACATAAAGAGCCCCTCACTGTGAAGCACAAGCTTTGACCACTTCCCATGCCTAGTTCAAATACTCACCATTCTTCTGTTACTTCCATGGACTACTGGTATGCTAATTCCAATACAATTAGTCAGTCACATCCAACATCACACAAATCAGCACAAAAGAGGATTTTTTCGGGCCAAAGAATAGACTCGTACAGCAGCTAAAAATTAAAACACAAAGACAAGAAGTGTTTGATGAGAATTCGGCAAAAAATATACCTACATGGTATATGCCCACGTACTAGGAAAGCTTATAAATCGTTTTATACCTACACCATATTACCATTGTTCCAATCAACCAACGTGACAAACTGACCATAAAAATGATTGTTTGTTCTGCTTAGCATGACACTATTATTATGTATTATTGTCCTCTCATGTCCGATTTTTATGGTGTATGATTTTTCACTTCACTCCGCGTTTATGCATGCCTTCGTGTGTCAGTTGAGACGATGCTACTGAAGCTAAGCAAGTCAAAATGAAACGAGATCGTGAGAAAAATCTTCTCAATCGCACGTGCGTGATACAGAATTTGGAAGATGTGGTGTAGGTGTGGTGCAGGACCATGTGCGGTCACGTCTTTTCCGTTGCCTTGTTTCATTGATTGATTTGTTTGCAATAAAAACTTTATGATTTCGATTCTCCCAAGAAAACAAGAGAGGACACACGTTCTAGAGAGAATATTTTTCATCGCAGGAAGGGCTCATTAGTGGGATTCGGAAAGCTAGGGTGACCCTGTTGTTATAAATCCACAAAAAAAGTAAAGGGTCCTGCCACACTCATTCATGCGATTGATGCTTGTTTGAACAAAACGCGATACCTAGTAATAAAGTTTATGATCCTAAATCGGAGTAGATATGGATATGATATCAATGAATGAAAGAAAGAAGCAAAGGTGTCTCAAGGGTGGTTTATGACGGTTGGTTGGATGTTTCGAAACAACTGCAATAAATATAAAAATGCGGACAGACATGCACGTAGGTAGAGGAAACTTTTTTTGCCCAGTTGAGTAAACCGTGCTGGTTTTAGAATGCAGTATACCTTTCTAATGCATTTAGGTAACTAAATGGAAATATTAGTGTCATAAATGAATCAATCTTCCTTTTGGTACGTTTTTCCTTTGCTATTTTTTGTCACTCAACTTACAAAATTGATGTTGAATGATTCCCTATTTACTAGAAATCATGTTCTCGTTCGTCTTCGGTGGCCGTTGATAATGATTGCTTTTATATACGTTTGAATGGTGCTATACACATTTCACAACATGTCATCTACATTTATTCCAACAATGTGCAATGTAATGAATCCAGTAAAAGTGTCGAGTTGATTTAAGAGTAGTACGTCAACGTATTTAAGCTTCATGGGGTAAATCGGAAGCAAAAGGAAATAAATATGGCTAAAATAAGTTTGCTGACTGGGCCTACAGAGTTTTTTGTTGGAATGCAAAATTATAACACGGTCAACACCGGACAAGTACGGTTGTTGGACTGATTAAGGGAAACGTTTTGTGTCATTTTCCCTTTTGGGGGTATATACTCTCATTTTGAAATGGCATTTAAGTGTAATTCTTCGTACAGAAGTAATCCATTTCTCCTCTTGTAAAGGCACAAAACTAGTGCTGCTGAATTATTCACACTGCAATAGCAATAAAAGCGAAAGGGAACGTTCCACTCAAAACTATTTTGTCCTATTCTCTGTATTTTCATAAAAAATGAACCGTATGCTAGTATCCATATAGCATGTAATTCATTTTTTGTGGCTGATTGGCAATCCTCCTCGTGTGACTCAGTTGGTTGTTCACCAAATACCAATAAAATTTGGAGGACCACCACTGGTGACACACAAAAAGAGAAAATACAAGTGCGAGCAACTCGATGTCGCCAATATGTATTCAAAAATACAAGTCTTATATGTCTGGATGGTTTAAAGCAAAAGCCCGCTCCAAAGTCGACATATTTTCAAAATTATCACTTCGGCAATCATGTATATTTAGATAACTCTGACAGTTGGCATATTGTCATCGCCATCATCGATGCCTGCCAAGGATGACACTTTACATTACTGTAAAGTGTACCAACCACAGCTCCTCAGCAGGTTTTCAATAATTAACTATGAGAGCTGTGTGGCTATATGTTGTCCCTAAACCATTTTTTATTTCTGGAGATTTGATAAAGAACCATCATCAATTTTGTCATGAATTAACTCTTAACTAAAATGATATACTTGGTTTTTGCCATTACTGACATATTTTAATAATGATTACAAGTAAAAGTGGACGTCAAAATAAAAAGGAACTACTTGTGTTCATGTCACGTTGCAACTGGCAGAAAAAACGACACAATAGCCGATGAGGGAGGATGAAAATATTGTAAAAAAGATTAATAAAGTTTGATTGATTGGATAAATGCATTATTATTGACCTGATTTCGCACTTATTATGCTCGGATTAGGATTAGTCACAATTATTACTTCTTCTGCAACTGCAGCGGTATAACATGTAGCTAATTTTTAGTGCTCAAGGGTGTATTATGTGGCATATGAATTTGTGATGGAATAGAATCGTGATGCATGATGATAATGATATGATATGGTGTTTAACATTGTGGTTTGTGTCAGTGACGATGATGATGACAATTACTCCTTTGCATGCACGTACACACATCCATAAGTCGCCGCAATGTAATAATAACGCTTATTAAGTAATTGCGTCGTTCCTTCCCCTTTTATTTTTGTTTTGATGCTGTTGTTATTTTTCCATTGTTGGTAGTGTTATGACGCTTCCTTGCTACTGATAATTACAAGGTTTACCACTTCTTCATTTACCACTACAAAGTATAATAACCTGCTTCTTCACTTTTTGTCGGTTAGCATGCGTAATGTATTGTTTGTGGCTTTAGCTAATATTTTAGTAATGTACCTTCCCGAAGGAAGATGATACTAGGAATAGAGTAGGGTGAAAATCTATATTAAGCGTACACATGTATGCAATAATGCAGTAATGAAGTGAAGTAAAAAGTCTCAGTTTTTACTCCCGGCAATAATTATCGAATCACCACGGACTGCCTTCGCTAATGGATGGGGCCGGATGGCCTGCCATATGAATATGACAAGAGGATCTTTCCGTAGCCAAAAATAAATGTATTTTTTTAGTTTTGTAATGTTTCAAAATGAAACAAAAGGATAATCTTCTTGAACAGTTCTGATCGTGAAGTGCATGTTATATGCATCTATCTATTTTGTTTCATATTTGTAATATTATGTTGTTGAAGAGTTATTGAATTAGTAGGGTCAAACAACCCGGTTAAAATACTCTGAAGAGGACAAGGGGGAAGAACTCTTTAAATTAGAAAATGACAGAAGGCACCCTCCACTTGATAATTTATGGCTGCTCTCTGTCTGTACATGCAATAGTTCAGTAATGCATTTTATGTGATGAGGAGAATGAAAGTTTGTAAGAGCAGAATAGATTTGATGCACTGAACTAAAGACAAAACTAAAGGATTAAATTGCAAATATGCAAACTATTGATGCAAACTGCATTTTTATACGTGTTTACTACATTTCCCTTCGAATCAATTTCAGTTTCAACTTTTTTTACTAAGAAATGTCAGTAACTTATAAACATCCCTTACTGAATATTCTTTCCTTAAGGGTGCAAGTGGGTCAGTAGACGATGAGTTTCTCACACAGGAAAAGAAATTCAAGTTGAAGTTTAAGACAGCTTTTCCAAGAAAAAGTGACCTTTAAAGAAAACACTTCTTAAGTTATGTCTGTGAATGGAATAAGCATCCATAACTTATATCTTTTCAGTAATATCTTTCGTTCACACCGTCAGTATAAAACACACACATATTTTTTTGATGGGATCGTTAAGCTCAAGTTAAATTTTATTTTTTAAGTTAAGCATAAAGAAATACTCTTCTGTGTACATCAGCAAGAAAAAAATGGTGAATTTAGTGAAGAAAAACGACTTTTCTTCTGGATTGGGACGAAAGGACAGTCCCATACATAACCCGCCTGAATATTTATCTCTTTCTTCATTGTATTGTATTCCAATAATTTTCCAAACGAAGGTTTTTCATGAATGCCTCATTTCATTCTCATCCCTCTCCATTGGCTTTTTCACGCAACATCCTTTCTAAAATAGTCATATATTGTAGCGTGTCTTACGACATTGCATTTTCCAGGAGAGAAAAAACATTGCCGTTTTGTTATCCTCTATGCATGTTAGACAACAACTGAATTCATATTTATTCCCACACATAAAGTAATGAATTGACCATAGTCCAAAACTCGTAAAGAATACGCTCGTGTAAATTACTTGCTCTCTGTGTATATTGATGGCGGACAAGACGCAATGGTAGTGGGCCAACCCAAACGCAGGAAGCTAAATGGAATGAATAGCATTTTGTGTTGTATTATTGTTTGGGATTGAGGGGAAAACAAGAAAAAAGGGATTTTACAGAAAATGTGAAGAATGCCATTGTTGTTTCTTAAATACTTTATTTATTATCAGGTATTGTGTTTTAAAATTCAGTGTTCGTGCTCTTTCCAGACTAGGGGAAAATGAAGTGTGTGCAGAATACAACTAGTGTACAAGTAAAAACGTTTAAGAGGGAAGCACGCCAGCATAATGTGCAGACACTCAATAGTTGCACTATAATCATAAGATAGCGTAGTGTTTAATGATAAATATTGGTTTATAAACATATTGTCAAGCAATAATTAATTTAATTGTTTTTCATTTTTTACAGGCGAAAAACCTTTCAAATGCGAGTTTGAGGGTTGTGACCGAAGGTTTGCAAACAGCTCTGACCGAAAGAAGCACTCTCATGTCCACACTTCGGATAAGCCGTACAATTGCAAGGTAAGAACAAGCTCATTTTTACATGCGTTATTGTTTCTTGTCGTTCCTTCTCTCAGTTTTTTTTTCAAAGAAAGCAAAAGTTTGGATATGACAATGATAATTATTGGTGCTAATAATAGCAGTAATGACAGGGTCACATCACAAAATTACATGTTTTCGAGTATACGATACAAATGAACGTAAATCATTATGCATGCAAGCAAGGTGTTGATACAAGACGGTAATGTCAGCACTTCTCCAAAAATACACATATACAATTTAGTGTTATCACAAACAAGTGCATGGTTTGAAATAGCACCTGATCCATCATCCTAGCTATTTTTTTCAATTATACGTTATTATTAGTACCTAGACACAACGTTTTGACAGGTTCATCAAGCACAGCAATGTCTTTTTCCTTCAAATAATTGTATAGCAAGAGTAATGGGGTATTTACGACGAAATAACCAGTATTAATTTATTATTGGGGGAATGCGAATTTTATTGCAATCCCTTCTGCGGACGGATTTACTAGTATTTTTATTGAGGGCAAAGTAATAATATCCTCCTCCGTGTCTCTCCGGCAGCACACAAAAATGAACAACAACCGTACATGTTTCACTTTATTAAATGCCTGTCTGCAAGGAACAGCATAGTCGGGAACCATGTTATGGTAAATACCTATGTACATGCAAAAGCAATTAATAATTTTTTCCTTGAGTCGATTATTACAACTGCCGTGTAGGGAAGTATTATTTCATATGTGTATTCTGGTTTTTTATGTCCGCCTCAGTACTAAGGCGGTGGTGATGGGGCTGCTAGTTGGATATTTGAAAAATGCAAAGATGTGTACGAGGAATTCATGCAGGACTATATTGTAGCAAGTACTTACGGCTAAACTTAGCTGGCAGTATTATGGTTGGCAAAAGCTGTTTGTTGAGTAATTTAGTTGGTTGTTGGTGTTGCCTTTTGCTGTTAAAAGTGAACATGGAAAACATGGCGTGCATTTATCATCATCGTGTATCATCATTCATTCATCTGCGAGGAAAAACAAGACATGTAATTTGCACTACCAGAACTTGCCGTGCTAATTATCGTTTAATTGCATTGAACGTTTTTTAGATTTTTACTGAGGCTACACACCTATTATAATGATAAAATGAAATGCGTTTTCTTTGCAAATCGTTTTGTATGTAAAAGTTTTGGAGAGTGTTAGTAAACTTGCAGTATTATGTCCATATGATTATTCCTTCTGGGGATCTTTTAGCTGATACGCAATATTAGAAGCTACACATCCATCAAATTAAAAACGCAAAGAAGTGGAGAGACGTGTTGTGTACAGAAAATGTATTTTTATTCTTGTTTTCTTTACTGGTTGGTTTGGATGTTGGCTTTCTTCGTTCAAACAATGAAATGAATGAATAGCAGAGTTGATGATGATGACGGTGGCAGTGGTGTCTGCATTTGGCAGGCTGACTTGGCAATATACACAAACACAGGTGAAGAAGTAAGTTACTCGTTAAAAAAAGAAGGAAGAAGGCGATGACTTGCCTGATGAAAGTGTGGAATGCGAGGCATTCCATTCCAATCCAAAAACAGAAGAAGAACAAGCATAAAAAAGAAAGGCAAGAAGAGAGAGAAGATCATCGTCATCATTATCTTTTTGGTTTATAAACCATGCTTGTTGCCTCTTGTTTAAAAAATTCGAACTGTCACGAGTTTTGAAAAGGGCAGGGCATACCATACACAAAAGTTAGTTGTTATAAATGATGATGAGAATTAGGTGTAGGATATGAAATGGGATATTATCTTATAAGCACATTATTACAAGAAATGGATCCATACATTTTTATATTAATATAAAAAAGAGTATCATATCTGTAAGAGCTAGGATGGATGGCATAACTATTTGCTAGAGAAAAGGGAGAGAAGAAAGCGTAAACTGAGAATGACAAGTTGGGTTATTTAAGAACAGTTGAAATGGTATGAAAACTGTAATAATTTATTTAAGTATTCTTGTAGTAAAATTTTTATCTTTTCTTGGGTTTCATCAGGTTCGCGGTTGTGACAAGTCATACACGCACCCGTCCTCATTGAGGAAGCACATGAAGGTCCATGGAAAGTCACCTCCACCCTCCGGATCCCCTTACGATTCGGACAATTCATCAGCACCCTCATCTCCTGCTCATCATGGAGGCAGCAGTAATCCTGCGGCATCACCTCCAAATAACAACAATAGTAACAATAATAACAATCACCTTCATCAACAGCAAACCTCCCCAAATACCATTTTGCCTCATAACCATACATCTCAACAACTGCAACAACAACAACAGCAGCAGCAACAGCAACAACAGCAGCAAACACAACATAGTCAACTAGGGTCTCAACTGGGAGGGCTTGGAGGTGGTCTCGTTGGAGGACCGGGGGGCATTTTGCAAAGTCAAACTTCACTCCATCCACATCACCCGGCTCATCATCCGCATCATCCTCATCATGGAAATCATCATTTGTTCAGTATGGCTGCAGCGGCGACTGCTCAGCAAAATAACTTGTCTGAATGGTATGTCTGCCAAGGGTCAATACCTACACCACCTTCAACGAATTCGCCAATTCACCATCCACACCACATGACAACGGCAGCGTTTTAGGGTGAGTCGAGTGGGTAGAAGGGAAATCTTTAATAATTTTAGAAAATAGTTATTTAAACTTTGCATATAAAGCAATTGGTAGTGATTGTGAAAATCATTCATTCATTTTTATTCAGTTTGATTCAATCAGTACACTTTTGAGTATTAACATCTCCACAGTTTTAATCATAAAAACACTTGCCACATACACGCTTGGAGTTCCTATTTTAATCAGGCAGATATTTTTAATGATGATATGCTATTAGGCTATTTTTCAGATTTATTTATGAAAAAGAAACAAAAGTTCATTTCGTGCAATGTTATAGTGTAGTTTTTTAGTTTTAATACGTCAAGCTCATAAGTGTGTATATAGTATAAATTATTATCATGCGATGGTGGGATTTAATCTACAAACGCGACATGGTAGTAGGAAAAATTGAAGCTGACGCAAAATGCATGAGCCAAACAGCACTTTTTCCCAAATCTGTTGTTGTTGTTATCATTGTTGTTTTTATTTTATTGTGATAAAGTCATTTTGCTGATCTTCGGTAAAATTCACAACGTTAATTTAAATTAATGTATATTATAGAGGTGAAATCTTATAGAGACTAAAGATACTTTTTAGGTATTTAGGTGCGCATAACGTAAGTTGGTGTTTTTATGGATGCAACATAGTTTAAACGTGCACGGGTAAAGTCAAGTTTGTACTAACCAGGTAAAAGAGAGGTATTTATTCTTATGCATAGCGATTGCTGATACTTATTGGCTGTATAACCATAAGCTTAGAGAGAATGAAGCAAAAATCTATATACAAACTAGTATATCTACCAGTAAAACATGGTTAAGCAAAGTCGAAACAAGTTTTGCTCTATTTTGTCCTTTTATCGTTTAGAAAAGAATTTTGAAAGGTTGCTTCGCAGTTTCTTAAAAGGTGATACATTTTATGGAGGCACTTGTCCAGTGCAACAATTTATTATATTTAGCACATAACTACACACACAACTGACAGTTACACTTGAAACACAAAACACTCTTTTAATAGGAAAGTAAAGAAAGCTTCACTCAACAACTCATGGTGACCGTTTTGCACGAGTATTAATCTCACGTAATTAAACTTTGCTAGAAGGTGAAAATCAAAGTAAAATGCGCACATGTAAAATACTTTTGTTTTTAAGGTATGACAGCGGTTAAATTGTATTCATTA
Organism: Entomobrya proxima; assembly: GCA_029691765.1. NCBI lineage: Eukaryota > Metazoa > Arthropoda > Collembola > Entomobryomorpha > Entomobryidae > Entomobrya > Entomobrya proxima. The sequence goes on from CM056168.1 coordinate 14,377,890, forward strand.
TACTACCGCTAAAGATTAGTACACCGACTCATGTATAAAGTAAGTTTAGATCTGTAGTACATTCAAAGAGTACAGTCTCATCTTGTACACATTGTTCTAATTCCTTTAAATATATTTAAGTAGCGATTATTTAGCATAGTATATATAGTAATGATATATTATATTATATATTAACTTTAATGTAAAAATGTATTCTCACATAATATATTAAATGCATATTATTTACTTCAGAAAATAAAGCTGACGAAAGAGAAAGTTTGAGTAAAACCAATAAAATAAACTGATCACAAAGAACATTCCGTTGAATTGTCTGTTATTACAAAGCTTTCAACTACTTATTACGCATACTAAAATTTTCACCACATACGCATTGGGATTTGTTTTTAGTGACTGAATCCTATATTGATCGGAAACTTGTCTTGACGTTTAGTTCGGAAACACATTACCTGTTCCTGAATAGTAAATCAAAATTGAAATGCATATCTTAAGAATTGGTTCAAAGTTTAAGAGATAAAGAGCATGATTGTTAATTTCCGACAACTTTCCTTTGGACACCACTCTCCATAAATATACCGTCCCCGCGTAACTCAGTAACACTGATCCTTCGGTTTATGTATTATGTTTTGGTTGGCTTGCTGCACTTTACACAGTGATTGTTGTATAAAGAACCTTCCATTATCTCCGTCATACAGCGTACATACAAAGTTTAGATGGGATGGGTGCATGCATATATGCTAAATAGCATATATGAAGTAGTAAAGTAATCATTTGACATGACAGTCAATTCATGTTTGTTCATGTCACTTCATTTGAAACGTGTCTTTCTTTTCTCTCTTATTTCCAGCTGAAAACTGATATTTTGTTTTTCCTTTGACATTGGAAAAAAAGAAGAAATAAAGGAACAAGGAAAAGGGAGCAAGCAAAGTGCAAAAGTAATTCTGATCATGTGCTCCCGAAAAGTAAATCAAGCTTCTCCACATTAATGCCTTTGTGATGTTTGCTGGAAGTTGGAATGAGTTGACGTGTCTGGATGTATTCCATACTCCATATTCATATTATGCCTTCGTATAAACCCATCTAAATGGAGCTGTTGAGAGTTTGTGTGACTAGCAGAAAAAGAGAGAGGACAGATCCCTTTTTGTGTGTCAGCTTCAGTTCCAAACCTCGACAGCAGCACCAGAATTCTCCTAGCTGCTGTTCCGTTGTTTGTTGTTGCAGCATTAACATTATTTTGAGCACATATTCTTTATCCAGTGCCCGTAGATATGTTTGGTGGTGGCAGTAGCAGCCCATTATAATATAATGGAGTCAAAAAAAGGAAAAACAGTTTATAATAAACTGTCTGATCTTTGTGATCCTTTTCGCTTTTTATCCTGTGTTTGTTCAATGATGCCCTTTGCTTCACTCAATCTATTTCTTGTTATTCCATATGCTATGCTTCAAACTTTTTTTGGCAAGTCATTGTCATCATCAGCATTACTTTATACAAAACATATATTATTACTTATACTGTATATTAAAAAGATCGTGTACAAGTAAAGTAAAACATTTTCATTTAACTTTCAATTTTCTCTTCTTTCCTATCCATCTACCATTATTGTTTCACTGTCAATATACACGGGTTTTGCTGAATATATGATTAACAAAATCATTTACGATGTCGGTGGCGAGTATGGATTTACTGTATTTTGGCACAATGGGTTGTTTTTGAAGTGGAATTTAGTATTTGCTTTTGAAGTTTTCATCCTAACTACTTCAAATCCCAGCTATTTGCAGATGGAACTCTCATTAGTACGTATTACTAGGATTCTCATTACATGACATGATTTTATAATGTTCAATATGATGGGGTATATGATGCCTTTCCATACGTCATATTTTACTTGTTACTTGATGAAGCGTCTTTCCGGGACTTGATATGTTCAGTATTGATAATGTGTGTTTACCTTCAAATCATTCTTCCTAATGAGATCCCCAGTAGTATAGCAAATGGTTTACCTCAAAATAAAACTCAATTTTTGTAACAACTTTCTTTGAAGGATTCATGAAATGATTACTGCTGTGTTTTAAATGGAACAACAGGGAAGTAGCCTGCAAAAAGTGATTGATTGACTTTCCTGGAGCAAACAATTTCAAGTTTGCTTGCAGAAAAATATAAAAAACGAATGTTTAAACTTTAAGCAGAACGTTGGAAGGATGAAGGAAAAGCACTTGAAGTTTGTCATAATTAAGAGTGCTAAGCGTAAACATGATGAACTGGAAATTGGGGTCGATGGAACTTAAAGATGTTACTGGAAAGAAAATGCAATGGTAATACAAGCACTGCTGGGAGTGGACTAAAACTGCTCTGTTTTCTTTTAGTTTTCCAGCAAGAATCATTCTGAACTTTGAAGTGGACTTCAAGTGAATGAACTAGGCGAGTTAACTACTAGACATACAGAGGGAAATGTCTACTACAAATAAATACACGTCAACCTTAGAGACAGTAATGAGAAAACGCGTACATACTGGAAGGTGTGGACAGATAAGCCATATAAGCAAACAAAACTAAAATCATGAGAAATTCAGTACAATAAGTTGAAAATGAAAATTCAGCACACATAAAAGAGCAATGCGAGCATTCAGATAATTTTTGCAAAGCACATTTTCTTACATGCCTAAACATATATAAAAGTTAGGAATCTTAAAATCCATGCAAAATACTATAATATGATTAGAAGCTTTAATGAAATTTCTAATTATGACAATTTTTCTCACTTTCAAGCCTTTATTTGCTACATAAATTGAAGGTTGTTTGACCATCAACCTAACACGGTGCTTTATTTTATGAGCTTTGCTCTGAACTTTGCCAACAATGAGAATGGTACGGATTTAGAGAAGAGATAGTAATTTTCCATACAAAAGCTGTTATAGTAGAATCATCATGTAAGGTTCACAATATTCATAAAAATTACATTACTTCAAATGCGTTACACTTCAGTTTTTATGAATCAATTTCAGAATCAACACGTCAGCGCTGATGATATTTGCGTGCAAATAGTTTTAATAATTCGTCCCTGAAGTAGTTTAGACCTGACAAAAATAGATATTATTTACACTTAATGAATTAGGTAAGCCTTAAATTCAAATTTTTATAGCCATTTAATTCAATCCCGTTGTTGAAAATCGTAAAAAAGATCATAGTCGTCACCCGTGTAGTCCATTGACAAAATTAACATGATCATTAAAACGCAAAGAGGCTATTATTCTAAAATAATTTTGCATTTTTACCTTGTTCCACCCTGTTATTCCATCATCTCCCTGTTTCCCATTTAAGAATATAAAAACTGAAAATATCATTTATACTGCTGAAGATAACATTAAATAAAAGGTGAAATACGAACACACACACCAACTTGCATAAATCGTTACATGCCATATTATCGCCACTGCCGTTACAATGCTTCTGGTAGCATTTCCCTGTCTTATTCTGTCACTTGTGCGTTCTTAATTTAAATACCCGTGAATAATCCGCTCCAACTGTAGGTGATTTATATTTTCCCCATATACCACGCTACAGCACACGAGCACACGACAATAGCTCATTTCACAGTTTTGAACAATTTAGCATTCATCTTTTTTGCCTGCAAGATGAGATACTGTACACACAGAAAATATATATAGTCAATAATTGCCAGTAAAAATCCACCCAGGAGACTTTTCCATCATCAGTCAGGCAGTCATCAAACACGCGATGACAGGCACAAATAAAGCTACAGTCACATAACGAAAATAACAGGATAATGCGAATACACATGTACACAAGCAGCAAAGCATTTTAATACCTGTCAAAAAATGAAAAAAAGTGGTAAAATAGTTCAGATCACCTGCCTGGGCTGTTTTTCCTCTTTTGCATGTCTAAACGAGAAAGGAATTATGCAATTGGCAACCTCTCGCTGTTTTTTCTGCATGCACATCTATTCGTTTAGCCAAAGTAATTGAAAAAAGTAAGCTACACATAATATTATAACCTGCATGGAAGAAACGAAGCGAGAAAACATAAATGTTCCTGTGTACATCTCTGTGCAAGGCAAAGCTTTCAGTAAATATTAGCATTTATTCAGATGAAAGATTTGTATGATGATGTCTATAAACAATCCATACAGGAGGTTACAAGTATTAAATGTGTGTGCATGGGGTTCAAGAGAAGAAAAAAGGTTTTCATTCTTGCTTTGCTTCTTTCTTTGTCAGCATACTCTTCCAAATTATGCGCGTGCAAAAGTGCACATTCCTAAACACCTGAACGTATTGAAGAAGCTCCCTGAAAAATCTATTTCACACTTTCTGCTACTACCACTCGGCTGGTGATTATTGCCCACCACCACATGGACTGATGAATATTATTCAGACAACCAGACAGACTGGCAACATCAAATCAGCAAAAATATTTTCAAGAGAAGATATTTTTATGTTCTCTTCGTTTTGGTCTCTCCTGACGATGATGAAGTTGATCGCAACGATAACGCCGACCAAGATGTGGTTGATATTATGCATGTCCTGGGATATGATGAGGTACACTTGTTGTGGGATTACTTATATTTTTAATGTAATCCATATCATGAAGTATTCATATGATAATGAAATGATAGCGAAGCTGCTGACAAAACACAACGCAAAGTTATCAATGCATACTTACGTAATAATGCTAACGCTGTTGCTCAAGGATAGGATAGTTGTTGCTTTTTATACGACATACAAGCAAACAATAATACACGCAACTTAAACGGTATGACTGCGGCTTGTGCGATGTTGGTCAGGCTAGTATTATATATGGTAGCTTGCTTTATTGTGAACGTGAACTTCATCTGATAGAAATGGTGAAATGGATAGCCATTTCATACAAGATGCAAACAAGAATGTCGTGAAATGGAGGTTGTGTTGTAATAATCGCTTACGTTTTTGTGAAGTGAAGTAGTAGTGCGAAGCAAAGTGGTGTGGTGTAAGTAAACTAAAACAGTAAAAAAGTGGACGTAACAAAAAGTTTTCCACTTACATCGTTTGGGGTGATGATGATGATATTTTCTAGACAGCATTGCGCCTCTCTCTGGTATGCAGTCCATGCGTATCGCATCTTTTAACCTGGAGGATGTTATATAACTAAGCATTATATAAGGCTGCATATAAAAGTTTATATTGTCCTTACTTTCCTGTACAAGATGTGTAAAATGAGGATTTCAGGAAGGGATGATGATCAGCATAGTGTTCTGTGAATCTCCTGTGAATTGTTCAGCAAGAGAAGAGGATTTTTAAAATAATGTTATTGTACATACCCTGGTAGTTGCATTGTTCGTTCTGAAATACAGTTGGTAGCTAGCTACCTACAACTTACGCTTAGCATAATATGAAATGGCTTGTCTGGAAACAAATGTTGGATTATGACACAGTTGTTGCGCTTGACACACTTGCATGTATTTTTTTAAAGATGCCCTTTCCGCAATCTTAACTATTCGTCAGTGTACAATATGTATGAAATCACTTGAAAATCTAGAGAAATATCACTTAAAAAGGAAAGCGTGGATACGTTTACATTAGCCATCCGATTTGAAAGGAATAAATGTGTTTGAAATTGTGCATACAGATTAGCGTTGATAATTTATACTGGTTGGTACAACGAGAACACTTGCAAAAATTCAAAACTATGTTCAATTACAAATACAAAGTGATATTGCAGGATTTTAAGAATTTACTTACATTTGGGCGGTTTAACGTTGTGTGGTTGCACATGCATGCATCAAGTGGAGTAAGCTACTAAGAAGGTCTTTCATCACAAAATACTACTGTAGGTCCAGCCAAAATGATGGATCATTCTGGATCTTGCTTTTTAAAGAAACACATAAATGTGCCTGTCTTTCATGTTTAACTATAATGCAAAATGCTGACTTTTATTTTACAAATGAAATTATGCTTCCTGGAAGAACACTATTAACAATTTTCAGGATCATTAGTAATTGTCAAGCTAACTGACCCTTGTGGGTTGTTTTGCTTCACAAAACTAATTCCTCCCGTGAAAAGGAGTGGACCTTCTACCATGAAAAGCGTATACATGTTTTTTCACATGAATAGAACAATAATAAAAGGGCTTTTGTATTATCCTTATTCACCAGCAAAAGGATAGTCATCTTCAGATCAGTGCTCATTTTTTAATAAATACCATCAGTAATGCCACCGCCCTCAAACACCTCATCATTTTTCATTCGTTTCTTAAAGTCCACAAAATCACAAATCCTTATGTTTACTCACTTGACCTTGGTTGTGGTTTTCTACAAAATAAATGAGAATGTACACTTGTTCCACTTCATCCACATATGTAAGTATTTTTGGCATGTAATCAGTTTTGAAACGCTGCATAGTTTTGGAGATTCACAAAGTTCTTTTGTGTGCAAGATCTGGCTGTTGTTGTTGTTTGGTGGCATAAAGGACACAGGTGTAAATTTTAATGAGCCCTAAAAGAAGATTCCTTTTATTCATGCTGACGAAAGAACTACGAATGGCATCTATCTCTAGGTTTTAATATGTACAGGAATATGTTGAACGGTAAAGAAAAAAGGTCAGTAGTTAAGAGTCAGAATGAAGTGAGCGAATGAAAGATGAACTTCATGACAGATCTTGCTCAGCACTGATTAGTCTCGGTCTCCCGGCCACAGGTGAAGGAAAGGGATCGCAATAATATTGCATAATCGACTGAAAAATAGCTTTCTAATAAGCATCAAATGCAATTAAGAATCACCTTCTGTGAATACTTTCGAAGGGTACCTATACAGCCTCCATTGTACGTCAAATTGGCATCTTTGGAATTTGCAATATAAAACATGCCTAAATTTCAGCCTAGTATTACATAGCAATATCTTGTCCACAAGTCTTTATACGTTTCAGTACTGACCAAGTGTGTTGCACTTTTCTGTATGTGGTATAGCATATTGTATGTTAATATTGTAGACTATTCATTTAAATAAGGATCAGGGAAAAACTGGTGTGAGGTTTACTGGAAGTATAAACCAAGTTTTAAAAAATGTCATCATCCCAAGAGTCAACCTTACTCAATCCATGCCTTGCATTGAGGATATAACCTCCCGGAGAAACCTGTAGAATTAAATGTTTCGTTAATAGTAGTTTTTAAGTACAGTACACATAGTACAAGATATTACGCATGTTAAAGAATATCAGTTTCAAACTTGGTGGAACAGGTGTTCCTCTGTAAATGTGACCATTACACCTGCAACGCAAGAGCAAAGAAGAGATCCTCTCCCTTGTCGCATCTACTGTCTCTGTTTGCCGCAATGCATGAATTTATGCTTGGGCTCTGGATTGTTGTGCATCAATATGAGTCTTAACAAACAAACTTGAGAAATGACATTATTTCCATCCAGAGGAGATACCTACAACAATAAACATGTTCTGATAAGAGCTCTAATAAGAATAAATTCATACATCTTGCCACTAATACTATTGAACGTATGTATACTGCAATGAAGAAAGGAGACACAACTGAAATTGGATCGCAATAGCAAAATTGGCATTGAAATTTAATGTGACATAAATAAAGTTTACATTCCAAAAAATATTGATTTATATATTTTTCCAAATCAAATACTTTCCTCAAAAACATGTTTTTTTACAAAAGTGCATAATAATATAAACACGCGACATGGAAGTAGATGTATATTTAATCATTTGTGCATAATAAATATGAAATACAAAATATGTATTCAGAAAAATACTTAAGATTCGATTCCCATGTAAGATAAAGGCTAGCAGGCGCCGAATGAGACATGAATAGAAGAATTCCTTTGAGAATGCATGATATGCATTTCCAAAACATTTCATTGATTCATCGTTATTTACCTGCTCAATCAAGAGCTGTTTCTGCTGCTGAATCAATACTGTTACATATTATTATCATCAACGATACAACAGAGTTAGGGTCACAAAGGAATTTCTGGCTGAAGGAACTTTTAACAGAATGAAAGTTTGTTTTATTTATGAACTATTGTGGACATCATTTCATATTACATATATATTATTTGATAAGCTATGATCAGAGTAAGGCTTTAGATAGTAAAAATGCATGGTCTACAAGAAATGTGATTGATTGTCTATTGAACGAGCATTAAAGAGTCTCTGAGCTAGAGAATCTAATGGCTTTGGCTGTCGAATATGTTTTTATCTTCTCCATGAGATTTCAACAATGTATTCGTTATATTGAGAGAAATTATTGGGGATCTTGATTTCAGGATTCAATTTCCGAGTGTAAATAGCTGATGCCTTCCTTGTTTACCTCGAATAAATTGGACGTGCTTTTTGTTTGATTTATCAATGAAGTTTATTTTCAGCAAGTCACCTGAACTCCATCCTCCAGTAGGAGTGAGTATTATGGATTTTTCACGCATATAGACGTTTAATTTTTTTGTCAATTTTAATTCATACTAGGCACTATAACATTATACACAATTTCGTTTGAAATAATCTTTCATTAAACTAGAAAATTAAAACAAAAAAATGCAAGCGTACTCATTCATCATTAACATTTTAGTGTGGCATTTGACTGCGGGAAATCGGTAAGGAATACGTGCAAATTTCTATGATGTTATGCTTGCAAGCACAGAAGTTTTCTTCTCAAGGGCCAGAATTGAGAAAGTATGCATATTTCAAGAACCATGTTCAATTTTCCAAAATTGTCATGCTAAAGTGTTGGCAATTTGTCATAACTTTTATTTTTATAATATGGAAAACATTTATCTATATTTAAACTTATCAATATCAGTAGAATCGTCAGTTTTCGCAATTAACTTTTGAAGTTATATTATTAAAATAATTGAAATTGGAAACATCTTATAACATCAATTATCAATATGATTTAGGTCGTTTTAAAATGGTCAAGAACTTCTTTGTCTATATGTGCCCGCTGCTGAAAACTTATTGACAACTAAGGAACTGATCCAATCAAAAGCATATAAGGAAATCTAAAGTCGAATTCATGCAAAGTTCTTCTGAAACTCTATTGTATATACAATATTTAGTTCGAGTTAACACATGCATAATATTTTTTTAAATAATACTATTTGTGTAGTACAGATAATCCAAGTATTTCATAAAAATATACGACCAACTTAGACTACACAAAAACGACGTAATACACAATAATTATGAGTGCATTTTTGTTTTGAATTTGGACTAAATGATTTTTGTGAACACATCTTAATTTTGGACCATTGCAAAAGTGACATTCACCAAGGTCGAGACTACCAGTAAGCGTTTCTGGATGAATCATATTAAATTAATAAACTCATACTTCGTCTTTTGAGTCAGTGTAGTAGATTTACCTTCAACTAGTTTGATATGAATGTTCACCTAAAATTATTCATAGACTTTCAATAATATTTGCGTACAATTTGAAACTGATCTGTAATCTGTGGTGCCACTCCGAAGTTATAATTAAAACACCAAAATGCTGTCAATTGATCTTAATGAAGCAGCATGCATGCAAAACCAAAACAACTACAGACCACTGTTTTATAACATTTTCAAGTTCCGTGTGTACAATGCGTAATAATGTGTAGTACATCTCTAGCCAAGTTGAGATACTGTAATGATGCACAGTGCATAAGCGAACAACGCTGCTCCTCCTGACTGAAGAAGAAGCAACGCCGTGAAGCGGAAAGGTGAGAAAGGGTTTCCACCGAGATCTATCTCCAACTCGAAGAACTACGAAAAAGGTGTCAATAAAAATACTCTTGTCTTCCTTTCCAGACAGCTACATGTAAAGCCAGCAGCACAAACACTAACTCTTCAGTCAACTCCGTGTGAGAGCTCGCTGCAGTAGCTCAGCTTGCTTCTCACAATTACACTTTAATATGCAAAGCAATACTACATTTTGAAAATATTTTGAGCAAGTACTATTAAACTCTAAATTGCAGAGTTAATGAAAATATAACTTTCGATTTCGCACTTTATTTGCTCATTTACATTGGCGAGTACACAGGAAGCCGAGTTTCTTGGTTATCAATTAAATTCGCATTTCTTTTATGAAACTAGTTTTCTACATTTTTTCTGAATTTTATCACAGTAGTTTTTTCAAAATTTAAATCTGTTTTTGCAAGAGTGAAAGCATTACATTATACCTTTACTTTGACGTAAATTGAATTTGTATAAGCCCGTAATTACATGATCTTGATCCTACACTCCCACTCCTACACTCCCCAATATGCAATGCAAAAGCGCATACTTTAATAACCACATATCACATGTAGTTATAGTATAGCATTTTACATTATTACTTAACAAGTTTGGATGATGCATGCGAACGGGGAGATTATGTAAGTTGAGGATTGAAGACAATCATCATTTATGTTGTTCTTGTAGTTCGAACGTATTCTTATTTTTTATAAAAAGGGAGTTAATTTTAAACCATCCTGAAACTATTTAATTGTTATTACTCATGTATTTCATGTCGCAAATACACATCGTTTTACCAGTTCATTTGATACTTTTTTACATTGTACGAAAGAAACCAATAAGTTAAAGATGACACTTCATCCTCTTGACTGGAGTCAACGTTTCGGCAAAACGAGTAGGATTGAAATAGCAAAAACGCACAAAACGTCTATTATTTAGAAAAAATCCAGCAGAACAAAAACGATGCTACCATTATAATATGCCTGATAGCAATGGCAAAGCGAAATGTAGTCTGCCTGTGTTGAATATTGAATGAAGAGTCTATAGAAAAAGCCACCACGGATCTCATCAAATATGTATGTAAACTAAGCTGGGCGATTACCATAAAAAGTTCAAGTGTTATTGTTAATGAGCTTTTGTATACGTATTGAAGGCTGCTTTTTCAACCATTTGCATGCATGGTTGCATATTAGTACGTACTTAATCAACGTGGTCCAAGCAAAAAATGTACTTAACTCTCTAGCCGTCGTGTTAATAGCAACTCCTCAAATGAGTTTTAACTCGTTCTTCTAGCTTCTTTTCTTACTCATTTTTTGTGTTCCTTCTTCACAGCCCCTTTGAGCATTTCTTGCTGCTTGTTTCGTTTTGCTATCTCCCCAACCACCTTTATAAAGTCGTTTTTTGGCCAGCTAGCGTGCACTCATGATTATGATTATTATTATGAACATGGCTTTTGGCATGAGATTACGTTGCATGTTGAATATTGTTGATGGTCAAAGCTGATGATGATGATGAGTGTTCATCCTGCCTATAACCCGTCATTAAAAAAGATACAGCCCATCTTTTATGGTCTTGGACAGCCTTCTTTTCTCATCTTCATTCCTCATTCGTCTTACTCATCTGTTGTGCTCGGGATTTTTTAAAATGCAAATCACTTAAAACAACAGTAGTAAACGATTTTCTAATTTACCAGGTAAGATTTCTTTGCCAGTTATCATATGAAAAGTGAATGATTTTCAATAATACAATTCATAGAATTTAAGGCAAACAATGCAAACGTCGTATTACAATACGACAAGTATTCCAGTCCAGTTATACGAGAATTTTTTAAACTGTAAGTTAATTACTTTTTAATTTTTTAAGCAGGAACAAAACATTGCATGTAGCAAACTATAATTACTTGTCCATATTTGAATTTCGTATCCTGCTATAGTAGATTCCTCATTTGTTTTGTTAACGGCCGACAGCAAAGTTTGCAACAACGAGCCAATAACTTGGATATTAGCACAACCATTCATATTCATATGCAATGGAGATGAAGACACATTGGATATGCATCATTACATTATGTACGTATGAACGAATAGGTGACAAATGTGGCAGCCAAAAATCTCAATAATCTTTGTGTCTCCTTGATATATAACGATGAAGGATGTATTCTTTTTGATTCATTCATACTAGCTTCAAGTAATATATATTATTTTCTCCTTTGTTTTTCTTCTGCAAAAACAAAAGAATGACTATGCTTACTTTTTATTATAATGTAAAACAAAACAAAAAACTTTACACAATGAGACCAAAAAAGTAAACTTTCTGCGTGCATGCATATAAAATGCATATCGTTCAAACGCATGCAAGCATTAATCATTGTCATTCATTTGATTTTAGCACTTAAAACCTATCAAATTATATCTTTCGCGGACTGTTGATACCGAATGACAGCTTACAATCATGGTAGGTGATTTGCCTACAAAAGAATGTATATATTGTGATTCTATAATAGTAATGAATAGTATTCTATATGTAGTCAATATAAAATCAAATGCACACTATTTTATGAATGAGGTGCGATGTTTAATGAGGTGATACAAAGTACGAAGACCAGTTGAAAGGAAGGAGCTTTTGGCTGTATTCATCAAAATGTATCCTCTATTGTTCATAGTCTTTTCAAGCACCGAAACGACATGAAGAACAATAGAAATTGAGAAAATGAACATATAAATAAGACACAGAAGCTCATGAATGAGCACAGGGAAAAGAATGGCAAATGGGAAACAGCACTGATGATGTATTTATAAAACATTCCTTTCACATCAATAATGTGTGTCAGTACGTTTTATAATGAATTACTATTACATGATGCTATACGAAGCAGCATACAAAATTATTCACAAAAATAATTAATGGCAGAATTATGGCCCTTGGTATAAAATGAGCCAAAATGTCGGTTGTTTTTAACTGTTTAAAACATTCGGTGAATCCTACAAATTAATTTATTTTGCAATGTTCTCTTTCGAGGATAACATTTTGATATTTAATTAAACAAAATTGATCAAGCATTGCCTATACTTTGGGAATGCTAAAAATTGCAGCAATATTGGGTTGATAATTCCGTTGTAGCGCATAAAATTAAGTGTGCGTTATATTATTTGCATTGAAACTCAGACATAACAGTCCACGACGAAAACACAATGCTAAAATGCTCCAATATTCCAAAGTGCCCAGTAATCAGGACTTTAATAAGTTTGCTCATAGTTCATGCGAGTCGACAAAGTTTTCTTGGAGGATATGCTGAAAGTTTTTCGAGAGTAAAGTGACAATTTTTGCAAGTGACAAGCGCAGCCACGCCCATGCAATTGGAATTGTCAAAACCGGCTGGCTGCCGTCATCGCCACCACTACACCAACAGAACAAAACACAATACATTTTGTCTTCTCTCGCTATCCGTCCATACTCCTTTGAAAAGTTTGTATTTGAAGCCAGACTGCACAATATTTTCTCCTTTCTATATGCGTGGACAGCATTATAACCTAACCGGTGTTATATAAAGATATATCATTGTACACGCACACATACAGGATAAAATGTATAAGGCATTTTATTGAACTTTCTTTAATCCCAACCCAAATATGTTTCGTAGGGGAAAGTCTACCATTATGGCGAAAGAGGAAATCAAAAGCAAACAAGTAAATCTACCTAGTTGTATCAAGGCAAATGCTCATTTCAAACTTTTTCTCAGACAAGTCTTCCTTTTCCATTACATTTCAACCTTTCAAAAACCCCAGCTCTAGCTATATGTCGTTATTGTGAGTAGTATCAAATACATCACAAAAGTCATTTTTGCTGGTTCAAGTAAACATTTTACAATATATTATTTGTTCAGCGTAGTAAAGCAAAGCTACAAACGTTGGAAAACACAATGCAGAGCTTTAGGTTTGGTTGCACTTTTGTTAAGTTCCAAGGCATTTTACAGGAAAATATGCCTCCGCTGCTGCTCCGTTCAATCCTCTCAAAGGGCGAAAGCTTTCCCCAAAAATATAAGTTTCTTTGAAATGGGTATATCATTCATACTATTATTATTATCATCCTATGCTTACTATTACAATACATGCAGCATAGTGAAAGATTTCTTTTGATGTCAACCGTGCTGTTGTGGCACATAGTTGCGTTTTGCCATCATTTCTGGTAGTCTGTATACTACTGCATCTTATAATGTTCTATGCAAGCAAGCATGCATAACATCGGCAAAACCCATAAAACATAAATTACAACAATGAATGAGTGTGCAGCAAGAGAGGGAAAAGTAAGCAAGGCAAAGCAAGGGCAAAAGAGAAAAGTTTTTGTTGGTAATACTGTGATTACCACCACCATCGTCTCAGCTCATCATATCAACATGCTTAGAACTGTGTACATTGAGCTAAATGACTTTCGGAGGATCACAAAGTAGCACCCCTCTTTCTCTCTGTGGCAAAGTTTTGGCCCTCTCCGAAGAAGAAACTTTTCGTTGAACGATAGTTTCACACTGCCGTTAACTCTGCTCTGCTTTCACATGAAAACTCCGAAAATGAATCAGAGTCACACAAGCGAAAACACATTTTCCGGACGATGAAAGAGAGAAGAAGCGGATATAAGGGAGAAAAATGGTGAGGAGAGAGCATGTTTGTGTGTGTCTGTGGTAGGTATTCGAAATATTTGGATATGGTAAGCCAAAGTGGTGCCAGGCGAGGCTGAGAATAATAATATTGTTGTGAGGAGAGAAGTGGATGTTTCCCGGTTATTATGCACTTTCCAACAACAATTCTACATTATGTTTGGTGTTGCTCCTGATGATAATGACGATGGTGGTGGTGGTGGCTCGATGAATTTCTCATTTTGTTGGTATGCAACTGTGTGTAAATGTTGTTGATCGCACACGACTTGTACCCTTCTGGAACAGCTATTTACTTGGCTGCACCCGTCCTCATAAATATACTTACAATTTATATCAATAAAACTGGCGGCGCGGCAGCAGTAGTTGAATAGTTTGCAATGAAAACATCGTTGGGATTATTTATTTAAATCACTGACAAAGACGTAATGAACAAGTTTTTCCTCACTTCGGGTCGTTATGATGAGACATCGAAAATATACTTATGTATTCATGTATCATGATGCTTCAGCTTTGTACAACCCCTAAAAAGGGGAAAGCAAAATAGGACGATAAACCAAAGCGTCCGGAAAAATCGATTAAGAATATGAAAACAATACGGTTTTACCAATGTAAGAACCACGAGGGGAATAAGGGATAAGCTATAGTAAGCTATATTACAGTATAAGCTAAATGTTATTCATTCCTGTCAATACGTGGCTGATTGCTGACAAGATATTCGGAAAAACATGTGTTGCAAATAAATACGCAATTATTCAAACGTCAGATAATGAAAGGCTACATCACTCTAAATTCATAATGTGTAAGAAATATATTATTATAAGGAATGAAACCAAGCGGTGCAAACCAAAAATAAAAGTGTAAAAGCGCAAAATACTGTTTCATTTAAGACGTTTGAAACATTTAAATCTGTTTTAAGAATCTGTGCTAATTTGACATGGCTGATAGACAAATATAGGAAGTTTGATTTACAAAATTAATGTTGAAGCAGCTATTGAAAGGTTGGTGAGAAACTGCCTTAAAATGTTATAGGAGCTGGACATCAAAAGTTTTTAAAGCTAGAAATAATGAGGCATGCTTAAAGATAAGATAAGTCAAGCAGGCAGTAATGATCTTCAAAATGAACGTCTTTTCTCAATGTCATTGTCAAACGTCGTCGGTCACAGCGGTAGGCATCATCATAAATGTCCACCACTTTTTAAGGTGAGCACTGAGAGAAGACGAAAAAACTCGAATCAGAATCATCTTCATCATTACAAATAAATGCTGATAGTCTTTCAAAGAAAATATGACATATGGCAATGGGAAGTAAGCATGCAAGTATAATGTCGTAACTGATGGTATGTACGCAAACCAGATAATATTCTTTGTGTAGCATAAGCCATAAAATATGAAGCACTTTAGCTTTGTCATTTTATGCACGTATTGACAAGCCCAATAATTCGTACATAATAATCATGCCTTTTACTATCAGTTTGATGAAGCTTCTTTGATTTGTTTGGTGATAGATGTGAAACATAGCAGCATTCCGCAGTCTACAATACTTAGTAATGTTTATATACAATAATATTACACAATATAAACTTAACTTTTACCTGGCCATGTTTTACATATGATGTGTACTGTGTGTTTGAGGGATGCACACAAAATAACAATGATCCATTCATAAAGTTGACCATGTTCTTACATGTTGTGTTTCTTAATCTTTTAGGTTGCATGTCATTTTATGCCGACAGTAATAGTTGGCAATATTTTTAGAACGTGACTCGTGACATCAGGATAATAGTGCGATTGTGACTAAAAACGAAAAGAATAGAACTTGCATGAACTTGAGAAAGACATTATTAGCTCTTTCACTGAATAGTACCAAATAATGAATCCAAATGAAGGACTTTGTAATTCTAGTATCAAAAGTAAATATCTATTTCATATATTTTTGCCATTCTAGCATTTGGTTTCAATTTTTCACTAGACAGTCAACAGTTGCTGACCACTTCATCATATACTATTCGTTCGTTGCGTTCAAACTTCATAGCATATTATTATAAATACACAGAAATAACTATTCATACAAAACAAAATATTTATGCATATTTTTGTATTAAAAATATTTTATACAAAATATCAAGATTTAAGCGTTCCTTTCCTCTATCACAATTGTCCAAACATTGAATAACCAGAAAAATGTTACCTGTACAAAGTAGTCGTTTTGCATCAGTGTACACCTTACACCATAGCCAATAATGCAGGTTACAATTTCAACTTTGTTTTAGCCTAAAAGTGTGGCTCATTTAGAAGAAGAAAAAGTAGTATTAACATGTTTATAGAAGTTTTTAATTTTCCTCGTCTTCCTGTTAGTTAACTCGACATGTCTTAAATGTAATGATCCCGAATGAAACATTACTAATGAGAAAGCAATGCAATTATCAGTTGAGATTAGAGCATATCTATCATATGTTTCTATAATGAACGTCTGGGCAATTTATTTTTTTAGTTTGCATGTTATAAATGTGCATAACTTCGTCAGCTACAGATACGCTCAATTTATATATCTGTTTCTTATGGTATGTTAGCTGTCGAGAAATAACAAGTCTTCTCTAACGGAGATTACTTTTTAATATATAATAGCAAATACGAGTTTAAGTGCGTTACATCATGTTATAATAATATTATGCCATTGCACTTCATTACCAGCTCTTTATATCATTATATGTATAGTGGACGAATTTGTAAAAGTAATACAGGAATGGCTATAGAGATATTAATATAATATATTATAAACCATTTTAAGAGAGATACAAATACAAACACACATATATAGGTAAGCATGCACTTATACGATGCGTGGTAGTAGAAAAAATTCGTTTTCAAATGGCAGCAGGGAGTCACAGCATGAGACGTCTTTCAGGATATTTTTTCATTGTTACCTTGTCTCCTGGATAAAAAAGGCTTCATCTCATCTTCTTCTCTTACTGACGCTCACCTACTCACATCGCTTCTTCAACCAAGTCAATCTGCTTGAAGCTGAGCTCGTACCTCATGATCATGTCCATTTGGATTGATGATGGTGAAATGGAAAAAGAAAGAGCAAACCGGGATGAAACTCAAAGCGTATTACTATTAGTGGCATTACCTATAAATATATATACGTTTTCTAGTTTTCATCCGTAGTTTGTAGACTGGTGGTATGTTACAAAGTATTCATAGAAAGAATTTGTTACATCTGCTGGTTTTGACTTGTAAAAAGGATTTAAAGCGGGATTGCTGTTGTTGACTGAGGGTGTAGAGGTTTTTGTGACAGACAATTTCTGCATTATTACATACTTCCCCTTTGATTTTGGTACCATGATGCATTTTTGCAGAAACAAAGCAGTTTTTTGAAAAGGACATACTATGTTGATGACGGAGCAACAAAAACAACTCATGAAAACTATCATTATTATTACATATATTGCCGGAGAGAACTTTGAGAAATATGGTGGATGACGAGATGATGAAGGAATCCTGTTGAATGCAATATTATCTTTTTGCCAGATATGAATTCGTGTATTGTGAGGTTTAGGAATTAGGATTTTGTTTGCGGCTCCTTTTCCAAAGAAGTTGTAAAATGAGAATTTTTGACAGATACTAGAAGAATGTGAATGAATCCTTTTTCAGGTGGACATGATGTGTGCTAATATGACATGTTAGCATTTATACAGGTACAAAAACATACTACGAGTAACTACTATCAATTTATTTTACCTATATGATAATAATGCAGATGTGGTACCTTTTAATCGATTTTAGATCCAAAACTACTATGCTTAAATAACATATACCTATGTGTCTCTGTAAGGTCCAACCAAAGTTTCGTATAACTCATCTTCATATTATTGTAGTGAATGTAATGGCAGTAATGGAGCAAAGCCATTTTAAATAAATTTTAGTGAAATAGGTAGCAATGTCTCCAAAATTTTAAGCTCAAACTAGTACCAAATAACAGCTAGAATGCAAAATTTTGATACGCCCATTTTTGCAATCTACTTTATGCTTTAGGGATCTCTGGATTCCAAGCTTCATTCTTAGAAAAAATGAAAAAATATCAAACCCGTCATTTGCAAAAAAAAATTGGAGTTTACCTTGTCAATTTAGGATACATAATTTACTTGGATTTTTGCATCATTCAGTTTAATAAATATAATCCTGAAACATCATACAATGCTGGGTAAACTACGATGAACTGTAAATGTTGTGCTTATCCTCTTAAATGCCCATATCATTTAGCCATTTCCCTCGTCGGCCCTCCATATCACACACACAACAGAAACAGAACACACGCTCCTCATTGGAATCCATCCATCCATAACCTTTCACAGTCAAACAAAGTCTCCTTTCCACTTCATCATAAATACATGTATACTTCTGCCTGACTACCTTTTCACTTTTTTCTCTTTCAGAAATCTCTTTGCCGTCACAAACTTGGCTATTCATGATCATGGACTCGCAAAACTTGCATAATCATCATCGTTAGCAGTGCTCATCGTATGGATGATGAGGACCAAGACCCAGACCTAACTAGCATTCTATCATTTTTCATAAGAACTCTTCAAAAATCTTTTTCTGCAAGTCATATCGCTAAATAGGTAGAAATATTGAAAAACAAACGCTTTTTTTCGTTTTCGTTATGGTTCTACTTACGTTGTTCTTGCACAACAATATCCTTCTTTAAACAGTACCTATGGAGTGGTGGCAGTTGCACACTCTGATACTTCAACAAACATTCATGTCATTTTATAGACGTCTCATCTTACCTATCATTCATTTACCTACAGCACAGTACAGAGAAGTTGAAGAAACATAGCATACAGTTGTACGCTCACTTACAGATAAAATAATAGCGCAACTCTCTGACAATGAATTTCCCGATAAAAATTAATGGGTTTCCGGACAGAAGTATCCCCTTGAAACCTTGTTTTTATCAAGAAAATTACACGTAAACACAGTCAAGCTGTTCTTGACAAGTGGAAAGAGGACAGAGGAAAGTAGAGGAGACGGAAAGATTCAAACAAAGTAGCAACGGTAAAATGAAGTCAAGTCATTAAGAGCCCACTCTCTCTCATTCTGTTTCTGCTCTTACATAGCAATAATTTCTACTGGAATCCTCTGCCAACATGTATATTTAATATAACTCTGCGGATGACAGGTCTGGATTACCGGCTCAACTGGAATAAAACAGTCAACTCCGCATACACTCGATCCACACGTCTTTCTACCCGAGAGTATTCACAGTGCATTGTGAATAAGTTTTTGTGTGTAAAAAGTACATTTTGGGCGCTATGCTTGTCTAGACAATATTATTGTGAAAAAGCAATGTAATAAATGCGTGATGCATCATCATTCTCCAGTTTCAGCCAGCCCCAACCAACCACACCGACTTGCATCCTTAAATCCTATAGCGCATGCATGCATATTAAACACTACTAGAAGAATCCAACATGACGGCTGCGTACGTTTGCGTATGTCGGGGCAATAAATGCTAACTCGCATTCGAAGTGAATATTTTCCCTCACAACAACAGAAAATAAACTGCAACTTTTGTAACTCCTGAAGAACGTACTTTTTTGCATAATATAATATATTCATTGCATTACCACAACAGTAGAAAGAAGTAACATTATTGCATTTTGTGACAATAACGATAAACGACATAATAGACGAAAGACCTTATAAAAGTAATAATAAAAAGTGCATTTTCTCAGTTATGCTTATATATTCTGTCAGTTTACTGGGTCTACCGTGTTGCATGATTTTGCGTTGTGCTGGCAAGGTTATCATCATATGCATTGCAGTTGTTATAAAAAGCCGGTGCTATTATACAAAGTTACCCAGTTTAATAGTGTGTAGCCGAACAACGCAGCTTAACTACGCAGTTTACTTATACTATAATATTATTATATTGAATGTACTTTCATCATTATCATCATTGTATGCATAGCTATGTGTGCGAGTTGCGTTGTCTGTTGGTTCCTTCCATGAGAGTATTTTGAATGCATATTGCAGAGGACGTGAGAGAGAGGATTTTCATTGGAATGGATGAACACGGTAGGGGAGATACCCCCTCCCGAAGCGAATAAAATCAAGAACAGGAAGAAAATTCTGATGGTGGTGATGATGACGATGATGGAGTTATATTTTCACTACATAACGTAGATACGTATATTGCATAGAATTCAATCAAGTATATTCGGTTATAGTAAAATAGAGTCGTGTAAGAATATTCCTGTTAGGTTCGCTGACACACCGGACGCACAGCTTTCCTATATTGCTGGTTAAAAAAGAGTATTTGAGTCCACGAAAAAAGGTGACATTACTAGATCATTGAATGCAGAAATGCAACAAAATGCACTTTTTTCCTGTGCGTGCGTACATACTTACATACGCGTTTACCTAAATACCACGTTTATTGAATTCCATTTTAATGTGGAAAACTACTTGAGAAAATAAAAGGAATAATTTCGTGTAATATTATCATTGATACTCTAACCTAACACTAACGTAAAAAAGTGAAGATGATACGCATATTAACAGAAGAAGGTTTTGCTGCAATAACGGTTTCTTTTATTTTTGAGGATAACTATTACAAAATCTACTAATACTTCCTGCACACCTGTAACGAAAACGAGAGCAAATTTTACTTTTTACACTTAAAGTAGGTTTATGTGTTTTCACTAAACACGCGCCATGCTTCATCATCATTTTGCTTTTCAAACGCACTTTTTGTTTAACAGGTCAATGATGCAATGCGTGTAAGGATGAATGAAAATGTATCCTACACATATTTATAGCTACTGTATTAATATTATAGGTAGTACGCACATTGTACTCTTCACATTGCACTCCGTGCGTCTTTACCTATTTCACACAATTGAACGCCACAACAACACCAGGTTTTCTTCTGCTGAGGCTCCCTCCTGATCATCCTGGTGCGTTGCGGTACTGCGGTTTCTGCTGGGATCTCGGTTGGTGACTGACTTTGCTGAATACATACATATATAAATATATTATGCAACTTTAGTGCACCAACATGTAGGCACATAAGGTGTGTGTCCATGATGGATACAAAGTATACCTGTATAAATCCATTAGACATCACTTTTGATTCTTCTTTTTTTTCGGAGGAGACCAAGCCAAGAAGAAGAAGAATCAGTTAATGATGAGGAGAGGACTCTTTTTTGCTTTTGTTATTATTATTTTTGTTACGGTGATCACATGCTGGTGATTCTTACTGTGCCTGCCTCAACTGATTCTTCTCCGGTTATTATTGTTTGCTGATGATGATGACGACGATGTGATACTGATGATCAAGAATAAGATGATGCTGCTGCATTGGTTTTTTGGGATGCGTACTTACATACTTTTTTTGATAATAATACCAACTACTGTGCTGAGGATTTTCTCTCAGTGCGCGAATCTCTGTATATATGAGACCATGTCGGGGGGTATGACCCCCCACGCGAGTTCTTTTGAGACAACAAAAAAATGCCATGCTGCGATAATAGCTTAGCAGATAGACAGGGGGTCCCTCAAACCCCATATATAGCCACAGTCTGAGTCGACAAAAACTGCAAACTTGCCCAACACTCTCCTCCGGAATACAATGTGCTCTGTATGTGATCACTGTTCATTTATATATATGTATCTTTATACTTTTTTATTTTTTACGTAGTACTGAAAATAAAAAAGTGAAATATATGTATGATGCTTTTATATTCACTCATTCGCTCGTCGTCTTTGGTCCTAGTCAGTCAAGTCTCAAGTTTGGAGTCAGTTCCTTTTCGTCATCATCATCGTCATGAGCAAACAACATATTGTCCTCACTTGGTCCTCATCATTTCCAACTTCTTCACGGAACGTGCACAATTGAGAAAAGTCACTGCAAGGAACAGCAAGCAATTTTTGCATGGATCTGGCCAAGCAAAGCTAAGCAGTGGAAGTGGACATGAACCACTCTTCATGTCATCGTGTAATCATGTGGTCAGCAAGCATGACATCGTGGGAACCCATTATGAATTGGACTCCAAGCAGTCTACGATTTGCTGGACATCAAGACGCGATTGGAATTGGAGACAGCCAGCAAAACGAACAGGCAACGCGACTTAAGACATATAGAAATAGAAGGAAAAGTGTCAAGTGTCATCATAAACATAGCTAGGACCCTTTTTGTCCTTTGGTTTATCTGCTCAAAACCGTTTTTACACATGAACACATGTTTACAACCCAAAAGCTGCTGCCATGTGCTGATAACCATCTCATCTAAATGTGAAAATCTTTCTGAATGATCAGCTTTGCTGTTGTCTGTGTATTAATACTATTGACTAGCTTTTACCACGCAAACCCTTAACAAACGTGGTATGTAATACAGTGTAATACACTTGAGCATGTGAGTGACTGAGACATACATGCTCAACTGCAATTGTGAAAGTTGTAGTTTGGGTGGCTGAAGCGTGATCATTATTGTAGTATGTGTACATCATTATGTGTCCAGTTAACTCTTAAATATCGCTTCTGTCCAGTGCGAGAAAACACATCACGGTACAAAAAATAAGTGTCATCCATTTTATTCCCCTATCGCCTAACATTCACTTTAGTTTGCATGTCGAGCAAGAGTAAATGGTGCAAAGAAAGCAATCCATGTGTCACCAAAATAAGTGTTTGAACAAATGATTGTACAAGTTTCTCCCATTAACAAGCTAACCATCCAAATAATTGTGCCTATATTCACCAAGTTGGGCTTTGCTCGCTCGCACTACTAGCTGTGTATGGCGACGCTGCCCTCATGCCTTTCTAATGACGATGGCCACGTTGAAAGCATAAGATTTTTTTGTGACTTTTTCAGTAAGATTTACAAACAACCTCGTGTATCAAGTCAAACAGGCAGAGTTTTTGCAACTGACAGGTTTGTTGTTGTTCCTGTTTTGTTGTTGTTACTACAATGTACAGTCAACTATAGAGAAAGAGAAACACAAAAAAACGAAGGAAAAAAGAGACTGCATAAAACCAAAGGAGAAAAAAAAGAAGATCGAAGTAGACGAAGAAGGAGAGCTATCGTACATATCACCATCATCATCTTCATCGCTAGTATTACTAACTGCCATATGTAATGTATTTCCTTGTGTGGTGGTGCCATTCCAGTTCAACTTCTTGAAAAGCATTCTCTCGTCGTCTCCTTTTCTGCTCCCTTTTTTATTTGACGCTGGTGTTTTGTTGTTATTTTGTAGAGAAGTGTTTGTTGGCTGGCTGAATCGTCGACGAAGGAGAAAAGCACTTAAAAAGTTTAGCACGTCACAAGTAGAATAACACGCCCGTTTGCAACACATAATTTTACCTAGTGTAGCTATCTGTACGGACAAAATAAAACCTCTGACTTGTTAATATATTTCACGTATATTTTATCCGGTTCTCTATCGGTTTGACAGGCTATGAATCGTATGACTAGGGGAAATGGTGATAATATGGTGACGTGATATAGCACAACTATTCAGCGCCATACTATAGGCAAGATGAAAGGAGAATGCAGGTTTAGCCATTGGCATATATGTGGGTATATATGCATGTACCTTAATTTATGATTGCGTGTTGCACTTAGTACTATTATTACTGGCTTGAGGGAAAGAATGGTTGTAGTGTTGAACAAAATGAAAGGTCCATATACTAAAAAATGTGGTTCTGTCCATATTATGTGATATCTAGTGATATAACTTTACCGCACATACTATTAGATGCTAAAATAAGATGAGATATTTAGAAACTTTTTATAATAGTAAATGAGCTTGCTTTTCAGCCTTTAAATGGGCATAAGATCCTTTGTCAGAGATATGTCCAGTGGAATAGTATTATAGTGAAAAACGAATGTACTGATAGCTCATAGCATATTAACTATTGATATTATGTCATATCCTTCTTATTCCTTTCTTTACTCTTAGATAATAGTCGTCTTTGAGGTTCGAAGAAGAAGAAGAACGAAAATGAGAGAACAACTTTTCGGCAAAGTCATGAGTAAAAAACAAATCTTGTTTCACTGCCTTGCCTAAGGATTTTCTATTAGGAACTTTTGTGCGTGCGTACTAATGGTGGGTTGTGGCTTTGACATGAAGTCATAGCTGAATAGATGATGATAGTTATTATGAATTGTTTGCCTTGCCTATGTGTAGAATGGATATAAGTCATATAATTTATATTATGTTTACTCACAAAATATGGCAACGCAAACTTCAATAAGTAGACATCGAAAAATGAATATTCGTAATTTCTTGTTGGTGCTATCCTTTAAAACTCAAGTATTGATTCAGTAACATATAAAATTGTGCTTGTTAAATGTAACTTTATAATGATGATTAATGAAATGTTTGTATGTATAATAATGAGCATGTTTAAAAACAATATTTAATATTAATGAGTTGTTTGATTATTATTTTTGGCAATTTAAATAAAATTTTGTTAGTAATGATTTACAAACAAGCATTGCAATCAACTACAGTTTCACATGTTATACTTTGAGAAGGGTTGAAACTCCAGGAGTTTTTATGCAATAAAGTTTAAGAATTCCAAAACAAACTTTGACCATGAATATCTAATAACGGTAATTAGCAGAGCGCTTAAATAATTAATATTTGTGAAGGACTCGAGTTTTCCAAAGATTCAAAGTTTTCATGTTGTAAGACTAACACATTCAATCACAATGTTAGGCGGTATATTTTTCTACAGCGTTTCTGAAAATGATATAAATTACATCCTTTTGCTTCTTGTGTGCTTGGGTATATACCCGTATGTAACCCATTCGTTCATTATTTTGCTAATTAAGTATGCCACTTTATACATGTTTTCATGAAAGATGCCAAGGGATGACTTTTTATTGTCGTTAATCTAGGCATGCAGTATTACGTTTATGTAACATGAAGCGTAAAAGAATGGAAAGTCCGATTTCCTTATAAATAGGTTGAAAACTATAATGTGAATGTGGCTTAAAACGTTAACACAAAATAAGGAATACCTACTTATGAATTGCAATGCTTAGAATAAGGAATGTGAAAATGACTACTCAAAAATATCTGTCTATACATCATCATTTGATTTTCTAGATTTTTTAAATGCATACTTCATTTTAAATAACTTTTTAGCAACTACAAAAGCCAAGCAGTTAAATTATCATTTTTATCTTTTCAATTATTATATATATCTAATGAAAATCACAGCGTTTCTACAAGCAGCAGCAAAAGTAATGCTAATGTCTAAAGTTTCGGCTTTATTATTGCAACACTATAATATTTTATTTTGTTAATTTAAAGAGTTGTTTTCATTGGTAAATACTCGGTTCATATTTACCTGTCATTTGCGTTTCAAAAACATGGTAGTTACGTAAACTATCAAGATGATCAGAGATTTTCATGTCAAGATCATGTGTAATTATTCCTGAAGGGACAGAATCTAATCTCTTGTTGAAAGATTAAAGCAGTATTATTCATTCTCCCTGAACTTTACATTACACAGAGTCATGCCGTTATATCAAAACATTATATGAACCTTCGCTTTTCTGTGCCGCAGAAGAAAACTGTGGGTTGTAGAAAGCAAACTATTATACATTTTTGGATTTTTTATACATTTGAGAAAAATTTATCATTATCGATAACAACTTTTACATTTTGCGTCAGTTAGACAATACAATGTTGAAGTGCACCAACCATGTAATCTCTTCGTCTTGCTCGTTTTTCTGATTAAAAGTTGTTAAATTCCAGGAAAAACCTGTTCTTACTTTAATTACCCTTTTATATCACAACACGCAAGGCAAATGGTTGCACAAAATTCATGATGAAAGTAGTAGAGTCAGTAGAGTGGGCACTTGAATATAGATCCTGCAATGCGATACAGTAAATACTATATACGATTGGAAGAAAAAATAGGCGTATTTAGCGTCTAGATTATAGATAAGAGAATATATGCATTACGGATGCTACTTACATACTTGAGCAGTAAAACCTAGATATTATAGCGTTGTACACAACCAAAGAAGTAAAATTTGCTTGCAAAGCCCAGCATTTAACATCAAACAATAAAAAGTCTTGTTCTTCTCTTGTTTACGATCAAGATCAACGTTACCTTACATTATACCGAAAATTACATAAAAATAAAACGCGTCTAGTACAATAATTGACTGACTTGACCACTTTTGATAGCAGACTTGTCTATAAAAGATAGACGATTTGAAAAACGGAATGTGAAGTTAATTATAAAACGATGATGGTTGGTTGATGATGGCATAAAATTCATCATGAAAAAGTAATTGCCTTTTCCGCGAGGAAGAGAATACAGGTGGTTCTGCTTGTTCGCTTTTATAGGCGATGCAAAATTAAAGCTGAACGAATATAATATGTAATATATCAACTGCTGCACCAGTACTACACTGCATGCAAATACAATTTACCTGTGAATTTGCTCATGTTAAAAATGAGGAAGTAAATTATAATCTTTAAAGCTACACATATAAATTATATTTTTTAAACTATTAAATAGGAACAAATATGAAAAAATAGCTGATGAAACGTTCCCGTTATATTGCATTTTTTAACGAGCAAGTGTAGTAGGATTGATATTTGATTCCCTCCCAGACCGTCAACAACAGCAAATCAAGCGTAAAGATAGATCTAGTTAAAATAGATCTGCAATTCAAATTGATATAAAAAACTGTAGTTAAAAAGAAATATTTTACCATAATTCCCGGTTTAGTAGATTAGAATTAATCAGAGCTCATTAAAATTTACTATAAGAAACCGTTAGACATAGATACAAAACACCAGTCATGTTGACGATGATTTTGATTGAGGTAAAGTAAAACGTAGAATATAAGAAGAAGTAAACATGAGCGTTTTCATAACTATATATAAATAGGGGGTGGAGCCAAAATACACATGACTGTATTGCGATTGTGATGTGCATGCTTCACATTTGATGCAGCAATGATGGCGAGTGGTGCTCTGGGCTTTGCGAATTAAGCACGTATAGCTATGCATAATGCAAAATATGCTCTGGAAATGTCGCAATTTTACAACATGTAATTGTAAAAGTGATCTTTATGTCGCATACATAAAGTAGATATGCAAAAGCTGATTTCTTGGAACTATTTTAATATTAAAAAATAATGGATTTTCATGTTTTTTCAGTGAGTAAACTGGCGTTAAATCCAGATGATGAAGATTTAGTGAGTTAGTTGGGGCTGCGATCTGAGATAGTGGGATTTGCAGTGGGTTACTTGGCGTTTCAGTTTAATAGTGGGGTTTTCGGGGGTTACTTAGCGTTTGAGCCTGGAAACGAGGTTTTTCAGTGGGTAATAGTCTGGCGGGCTGATATTTAAGATTCGAGTGACAACTTTAGGGAATAATTACATGACCGGGAGGTATATACATTTCAGTTTGCAATGCTTCTCTAATAATATAATTAAAGAGAAAATAACGAACTACTTCTGTTTAAGCAACATAAAAATGAGTCTTAACTCCAGCCGACTCAAATTGACAGATACTCCTGTTAATTTTGTTATGAGAAAATTACAGGGTTTGTAAAGGTTTGGTGTTGATATTGGCAGAAATAAAAAGGGTCTTGTGCTAATGAGCCCATAAAAACACACAAACAGTCAAACGGGTAGGAAAAGGGTCTGCTCGCTGTTTGGAAAAGTCATTATAAGTTATGTAATAGCAACTTTACCTTACCTAGTTGATGAAGACGGAAAACAATTATGAATTTATGACTTTTTCTGTTTTGTAGGTCTCTTTGCCAAACTTACACCGTAAACGAAAATAAACAAAAACAAAGTTAAAATTACATACCTCATGCACTTTACTACAGATAGAAGTTGGAAATTATTCTTGCCCACCGGGTAAAGTGAGATGTATAGATCATGTTTGCAAGTTAATGTTGACTGTTATAGGCTATAGGTTAGGTATGTATCATTTTTTGCATGATCTGGAAATGGTCAAGAGCCAACAATATTTTTAAAAAATTAATCATAAGCAACCTCACTCACTCATATTGTTGTTACCAATGTATAATCTTGTCTTTCTTGTAAGGCTGCTTATATAATAGACAAATGCCCAAATCGATTACATCTCTATCCAAGTCTTTTTGTGTATTGACACAAAATATCTAAAAGTATGGCACGCCCTTTGAGGGCTCTCAGGTTTACTTTTCAATACCAACAATGTACTTATAGATTACACCAAAACCCTTGACACCTACTTAACCACTTGTACAAAACGCAAACACACACAGAGTAGACCTTCTTCCATGACACTTTACCACAAGCAAAGCCACCATCCACTTTCTGGCTTTATGTAAAGAGAATCAGATTTCCTAGTTGACTTACCAATTTTGTTTGCCTCATGATCATGATATTATTCTCTGGTGCTTGCACTCGTTTCAATACAATACATTCTGCTGCCACTTCGGATCTCCTTCAGGGAATAGTAAACAAAGGGCAAACATGACGGAGGGTGGTGTTTTGGGAAGGGAAGAACTGTTCATCAAATTGTATTCTAATGAAATTATTTTGCATCAATAATATTCACTCAAGTGTGTATTTAGCCGTAATGTGCCATAAAATCAAGTGTCATCCCAGAATATAATAGCAGGAGCAAACAGCTCTCCAGGGGAATATGTATCATTATATTTCGCATCTAATATTGAATAGTTAGTTGGTTCCCAAGATTTAAATGTTACCCGAAATGTTCTACAATACTCTTGAGACAACAGATTTGCTTGCTAATGACTTGTAAATAGGATTAAAGTTATTTCCCACGCTGGAAAGCATCAAGATACATGTGCAAGCAAATGTTCATTTTTGGCGATAAAGATGCGGTAACTTAATTTAGATCAGTTTTTGTGGCTTCTCGGCTGACAAAATCGAATTATTTTAAAATGGTTCAGTTTTGATCAAGAAACAAAACTGAATTACGCCAGAGACAGATCATTTTTATCGATCCAGACTGAACTGACATAACCAGTATTATGCTTTTCCACACAATAATAATGTTTTTTCTTCTTCCGCTTCTGTGACATTTTAGTATAAAAATGGTTACACAACATACAATGTATATATAAAAAGCCAAACAGTATTCAGGATTTTATAGGAAAATGCTTGAAAAAACACAATAGAAGAGAAGGAAAAACATTTTCTTTCCTTTTTTGAATTTCTACTTGCTCAGATTCTATATTCTTTTTTTTCATGCAGCGGTTCCTCTCTTTTTGTAGTGGAGAGAGAAATGTGCTATTGCCAGCCAATTGAGCCAAAAGTTGTGTGCTAGCTTTACTTACTCACTCCCTTCCCGTTTTCCTTCCAGAAAAAAAGTCCATTACGCAACTCCATTGTATTCAGAAGCCAGTAAATCATAAAGTGATTCCAATAAATAATAATTTTCCACTCTCGACTGGAAAGACAGAGAACAGAGCGAGAGAATCTCTCTAATATTAAGAAGAAAACGACGACGACGACGAGTGAAACAGACGAGAGGAGGGTTGTTTGCTCGGTAGTTTTCTCTCCATTTTCCTTCCCTTGCAATAAAATATGTATATGCATTCGTACAATATTTTCCGTTTTTATACGACTATCTATGCATGAATCATGAATCTCAGACGCAGATTTTTCCCTGGATAAAGCATAATGAATTACCAATATTAAATGCGGACAATGCTGCTTTGGTGCCTATCTGAATGCACATATTGCTTGAATATATATGTAGCATGTTCTTTGTATAAATATTTTAATATAAAGTTTGGTAAAAGCAAAGTTATAGGTATGAAGAAAGGTCCAAGTATAAAATATTATAGCCATTAGGATAATATATTATGCATTGTCGAACGCAGTCTCCTTTTGTTCCTTTCCTCCGTTCTCCGTCGACGTAAGCCCTTTTTACACTTGCAAGCAGCATAGCAGCAGTAATACAGTCATAATAATAATAATATTGCAGACACGCTCACACGATTCAAAATGTTTGATGACGGTGCTGGTGTGGTAGTGGTGGTGGAGCCCATTGTTATTGTTATTTCACTCTCTCTGTTTTTTTATTGCTTTGATTCTTTTCTGTCTTTTTTCAGATATTTATCCGTGCCATCATCTCTGTGCACTTAACTTGAATGCTAACTATACACTAATCATAATATATTCCTAGATTTTTCTAATGATGATGTGTGTGGTGTGGTGATTATGATGGATGAATAATAATAATAACGGTGTGGGATGGTATGCTATATGTGACTATCGATGTATTCAACGAATGAATTTCAAAAAGTATTCTTATGCATGAATATATTTCATTATGAATGTAACAGCAGCGGTTGTGTTGTTTGTAGGAGTGAAAAATTAATCGTTGTTTCTCTCTCTCTCCTTTTTTATCCATCTAGCAAACACGAATCTATCTATCACGTTTTTGTTTGGGCAAAGAAAAAATGGAAACATTTTTTTTGTTTCTGTGTGTCTGTGTCGTGTCTGGATGATTATTTTTTTGAAAACAGTGTTATAAGAAATGCACTGAAATAATGGACACATTTATAATGCGCGTGCATAAGCATACACACCATTGCGTTGGGAGTTTAAAAAAGAAATAGAAGAGAAAGAGGGAAGACAGCAAAGAAGTCACGGAATGAAACCGAATGGGTAGAAGTGAAAAAGACAGATGAATTGTTACTTTCTTCTTATTCTCATGTGCATTTATGTATGTGTGTTAGTGTATAGAACAATGTTGAATTCTCTTAGGGCCAATGTTTAAGAAGAGATGACAGTAAGGGCCCGTTCCTTAGAAATTAAAGACCTCCTACTGGTTTTTCCCTTTTCCTCTTCTTCGCTTCCTATTATTCTAAAGTTAGACTTACAATATCCAAAGACTCTGCTTTTATTCCTCCCTTTTTTCCAAATGTGGTCCTTTGACCTGCCTGATGATGAGGATAAATATGCTTTGTCGTATCCTGATCCTTCTCTACTTGTGCTTCTCTTTCCCTTCTTACTAAGATGGAATAAGCGCAATGCAAGAGCAGAGCGCATGAACAAGTAGTGAAGTAGTACGTAGTGGACGAACATTGCCATAAAGCACGAAACAACAAACGAACAAACAGTTTGAGTTGTATCAAAAGTGCTCTTGTGGTTGGCTTTGGCTGCGTTTGCCTTGCTTTTATTTGTATGGGAGGAAAAACGGAGGAACACAAAAATCTTTGATCGGATCGATGACCCAGCTTCAGACATTACATACACACTTAAGTAAGAACACACACGCAATATTAAAAGGAAGTCCTGCTCACTGTCTTTTCCAACTGTTTCATCCAAACGATTTTGATGCAGCAAACCGTTTTACTCCGTATCTGTATCTGCCCGCACACACTATCTTGTTCTTCCTTTACACACGTTACTACTCATCCCGGTTTATAGGAAATCATCATCTTGTAGAGTGCAATATCACGATGCTGATGATAACAATTTCTCACGCTACCATGCATTCTAATTTACAATATAGAAAAACTAACCTTTCCTTATTTCGCTTTGACGGTGATCCTGTTTTGATGCTTTTCAGTACAATAAAATGTGTGCTTTACCTGAAATGGTGTTTTCCATTTTTATGATTATTTCTTTTCTTCCACCTTTTATCATTATCTTCTACATCATCTTTGCTTCTCATGCTCAAGCCTTGTACGTGCTTTACTTACAGCTACACTATTCCTGTAAGATTTCTTCCTATTATCTTTTCAGGCCTTTTCTTTTGTACTTCTGTTTTGTATGCATTGTGAAAGATAATTTTTTGATGGTGAAAAATGGGTTTTCTCCGCTGGAGACATGTAAACCGTGCGAATTGCTGGGTACATGCGATAGATACAACAGAAGAATTTTCTCTCGAGACCAAATTGAAATTCTTTTGATAATGACTAGAATTAGATCAATTCTACGTGGATGGGTAATGTAAAGTTATGTTAAACGTTAAACGCAATTTCTTGAGATAATAAAATATTAATTAGAACATAAATCAAATTTGCAGTTAATTCTGATTACATGGATAGCAGAAATGCGAATTTTAGAATTTTGCAGAGTTTCGATTTTGAAATTCACTTTATGTAGGTTTTTATCATATGAGTTTGTTATATTCCGCTATAAGCCAGCAAATATACTTTTGGTTAAGGTCATGTTTCATCATGAAAACGCAAAAATAAGTAAATGAACTATATGTTTCCACTCAAAGAATTTAAGATTAAAAGTTTTCAGCACCAGATCTATCAATTTCCCTTGCTGATCTTTGGCAGGACTGCAACTGAAGTCTACTTTGATAGTAACAAATGATTCAATTCTTTAAGAATTTTTCACATCTATCTTTCCATCTCTCAATACATCTTTTGTCTTCAGAAAAAACAGTTAATCATTATTTGACCCGCTGGATTGATTGTAACCTATCCTCACCAGCTACCTAACTTATTTTTACTCTTTACTCTAACGTATTGTTTTTCTCCTGGTCAATCTAAAAGGTTCTTTTACCAATGCTTCATTCTTATATTTTTTGCTTGAAAGGAGCATCTGTACGTTACATGTTTGACTATATACCCTATTCACTTTATCTAGACAAATTATTCCTGGGCACTCTTCCTTGACTTTTCCTGGATTTATATCGATCACAAAACTGTAAAACCACACACAAGTATAAAGAACATGTTGTAAGACACGATTAATTGATGTTCAGGTATTTTGACACATAGGAACAACAAAACAATGAAAAAATGTGTTCACGTCAAGAGTGTAATAACAAGAGAAAAGTTGGCTTTGGTCAGTTCAGCTCATTGTCTGAATACCACAGAAGAGGTAAACTAAACACCTGTACTTTATCTATTGCACCTCAAGAACTCTACCCATAGCATTGTGCAAGGAAAGTTATGCAAGAAATTTGAAATTATGTACATATTTCTTGGCTCTGCGGGGAGAACACTATATTGCCATCCCTTTTCCCTGTCCTGTCCAAAAGTCAAAAATATAAATGTACTTGCACATCACATGAATGCAGCATGTTATGAATAAGACTTATGTAACTTGGCATATTATGCATTTTCCCATCTAAATGCACTTTTTTACCTTGTCCACCTCACAGAAAAGAGTAAGTTTTCCCTTTTCTTTCCTTCACAACTTCTGTCAAAGATAAAGTGAAATACCAATTTGAACTTAGGGATAACCAGCTATATTTCTTTATAGAAAGCATTTAAAAGAAACACAGCCACAATGTCTGGAAAGGACATGTTAGAATGAAGAATACATTTCATTTCATTTATACTTATTTATGTTGCAGGTCGTAAATCCAGGATTTAACTGGGTATTGATATTTCTCGTCCCATAAATGCTCGCTAAAGAAAAGGTTGCAAGAAATATTTTGTGTGTATTTTTACCAAAAAATGTTCTTTTTGTGATGCAATGTTGGTCATCACTATCAACATCATCATGAGTATCAGCGAGGCACGCTTCACCTTGTAGTATACTCTCCTGAAAAATAAAGATAAGGAGTTAGAAAAAGGGTTTCCAAATATTTTGCCCTTTCATCTTTCTTACTGATTCCTCTTGTTCTCATGTTGTGTTTCTTATAATAATATCAAAGGCCATGGCATATTATGAAATTACAGAAGAAAGAAAAAGTAAGGGACTTGAAGAAAAAAGTTTTCCTTCCTTTTTTACAGTCAAGTTTTGCTCAGCTGGATAGATGACTTCACATGGAGTTTGGAATTTGAAAATGAAATGAGAAAATTCCATCAACATCATCAAATGTGCATGTAAACGTGTGTTCTATTGCTTCCAATCAAATCATATATTTAATATAGCTTTCTGGTTCCTTCCTTGTCAAAGACACAAAACATTTAACGCTTTTCCCATAAAAAAGCTAAAGATAAAATTGCATATTATTAATGTACTTATACCATCAACCATATATATATGGATGATGTTAATTTCTGCCTGAAAATCCTATCTGTATGTCTACGCACCCATGCACACCTGAGTGGAAGCAGACCACGTCCTCCTCACTAATTTTCAACTTATGACTTAAAATAGAAAGTTGGCCCTCTGCTGTGTGACATGGCCTTGTAACCCTGTTCTATTTTTTACTTTGAGCAAGAGACAGATGATTAAATGGGTAGTTTACAGGATTTTTAAAGAGTTTAAGAACAGATATTATATGGACTGGATAAAAATAATAGCGATAAAATGCTTGTATTAGTAGTAATGAAAAATATTATAAATGCATGGAAAAAACGTAGCAGGGAGTCTCCAAAAAATCAAAAATATATTAGAGAGTTTTATTTTTTATAAATATCTCTCCCATTTCCTCCCGCTGTGTCCACCGAAATGGGTTTATAAAAAGCATCATTTCTGGTAAAAGACGCGTCGCCGAGTGCTGGTGGCTGCGGACAGTTTTTAATAACATTATGTAATACGCAATGATATGACTACAACTCAACTCTTTACTTTTTTGCTTAGACCAGACTCGGTCTCTCAGACTTTGAAACGCAATGGAAAATGCTATCATGCATCAGTCGTGCAGGAAAAAGCCTTTGGCTGCATACATTTTCATTTCAAAACACCTTTATTTTGTGCAATATTGAAAAATGGACTTTATAAAGCTCTGAACAGAAACAAATTTTTCTATTACAAAAAATGTTTTAAACAGATCACGAGAACAGAATCAGTACCATACTTTTTTGTATGATCCGCTTGCTTTCACTATCCACCACCCTTTGACAAGAGATTCTAGGCGGAAGGCGCAATCCCTTTATTTGTCTGATGACTGATGATAAGGAAAGCTGAATAGCGCATAATATTGAACAAGGCAAGTGTACACCTGGAAAAGCGTTTGAATCTGTGGGAGGTTGGCTTCTCGCTGCTGATGAGTATGTCGCTGTGTGACTTTTCTCAATAGAGCACCATTACCACCAACCAGACCAGTGGCAAAACGGCATAGCAGGATCTAATTTGAATTGCCTTTCATCCGATTATGTTTAGATGTATAAGTTTATATAAAAAATAAACTCTTTGAATTTTCCAATATGTACCGTTTGAACTTTTGTTATGTTCTCTACAAAGTCAGTGGGCTGAACACCAGAAGTTCAGAGCGGTTGAGAGAACGTGCGACGTGAAGCGCCCCGCCGTTGAATATAGCTCCAACTCTGCATGTAATAATAAAGAAATATTATTGTATTAAAGGTTGCGGTGATGTTTTTACTTACCTACTACCTATCAAATTGAATACTTCTCAAATAAGCCAATGTATGCAGTAGCAATGATAAGGGAATTTATACACATGCAGTGTGTTATTAGCTTTGCTAGATGCTTTGATTGTTCTGTGTAGCATATGTCACATGTAAATGGATGGATGAAACCAAATTTCAATTTTCTAGGAATACCAATTTTGAGTTCAAAAGGTGATCTGGTCTTTGATGTCAAATTCACAATGCTTTATCAAAACATTTTCCAATGACAAATGCGAAAAGGGTAAGCTATTTAGATTAGCTTGCTGGCAAATTTCACTTTCAACTTTAGCAATAAAATTTTCACTATCGCCTTTCCGCTTGAATATGCTTATTAAAGAGGGATCAAAAGGAAGATAAAAAAGTATGTAATAACAATGTTGTCCTTCATAGGCATGGTTTAGGTAAGTAGTTTTATGCTAACAAAATATCCTGTCCAGTTGCAGTAACGTTACGAGGTAAAGGGGAGATAGAGCAGGGATATTCTAATTGAAATGTATTGTTGAGAATATTCCCTTAGCATTCGACATAAAAGTGCGCTTCGATGACTTCATTCTTATGATTATTATTTTTATATACTAATTCAAAAAATAAAAGTATTAAAGCTATTATCTTTAAATCCATTTTGGAGATTTGATTTTTTATATATTATTTTTAGTCACATCTCATTTTAATATTCGCCGTCATGATCCAAACTACTACGTCCCATTAAGTAATGGGACGTCAAAATGTCGACGTCAAAAATGTCATCTAAACCAAGGTGGCATCAATGGAGTTTCTATCATTACTATGTATGACAGCAAAATGATCGACCAGTCAACATATTTCAACCCAAAGCGTATAATAACTGAACAGCATCACCATTGTCAATGCACCGACGCGGTAAAAGCTTCGTCGAGCCTGGTCTGATGATTATTCACTGACATTTGTCCAAGTTTATTGATAATGCATCTCACATCATATCATTGTTTCTCAAACCATCGAAATGACACTTTCCTATCCGTTACTACCTGACATTTCCAAAACGTCCGACTTGTTGTAGTATGTGCACTGCTTCTCTCTGGAAAATGTTTTCAGGGACCACCTTGGCACTGTCATCATCGTCAATTGGTTAAAAGAAGAAACCACTATGTTCAAGCAGAGATGGTTGTTTTGTTGCTTTTGTCGTTCCACACACAACTCGAAATTTAGACCTGGCTTCCCTTTGGAGGCAGCGACCAAGAAGAAGAGCACCTGCTGCTATTGACTCTCCTGCTATCCTACGCTCTCAGGTGGTTCGTGTCGTTTATTTTCCTGGAAGCCCTGCTGCTTTGTCGGTCACTTTTTAAGTGCCATTATAGTCCTGTATAAGTACAGTACAAGTACTCGATTGTCATGTATAAATTTTATATATCTAATTCGAGTACATTTCCAAATATACGTGACACTGAAAGGGTCCATTTTAATGAACCCGCTTAAAAGTATGAGTCAGTGTTTAAAATACAAAATTCCGTTTATCCTAGTAATAAAAGTTTCAAAAGTTGCGACAATAAATATGAAATTTAAAAATTCAAAAGATGTTCTCTTTTATGCTTTCTAACATAAAACCTGGAAAATTCTTTATTCCCATCAATGATAACAACGGAAGGCCCATTTTACCTGACAGAAATATTTTTATTCATTTTTCTTAATAATTTACGTCCTATCTTTGCGTGAAAGCAAAGTACGTAAAAAAGGAGGAAGACTTTTACCGAAAACAGAAGCAGCAGCAGTCATGTGTGGCCATTTAAGGACCGCGTTCATGCTCATTCTCTTATAATAATACGATACATGGGATAATATTTCAAGATGAGCAGATATAATATCTGCACCAACAGCAGCGACAATAGGAAAAGATATATTAAAATTTTGGATATGTTATAGCCTCTCGGTGTCAGTTATCAGTATCTGTTATCCAAGAACTGCCGCATTGTGGGTCCTTCCTTTGCTAAAAAAGCAATAAACAAAAGATGCATGCTCACCTGAGATATATCACTGTAACATTACTTACTCTCATGATGTTCCTTTTTACTGCAATAAAAAGTAAAGATGGCCAAGAAAGGCAGTTGCTTAATAAACTTAATGGACATAATAGTAATCTAAATGTGCTATTAAAATTACCAAAAACTACTTCCCCGCTGTAACTTTCCAACTTGAATATTATTTTTTATTTATTAACTTTTTATGTTCGTGTTCATGACTGGGCAAAGCTATAAAAAGAGAGAATTCTTTTGCTTAAAACAAAATAGTGGAAGAAGAGTTGGTAAAGAGGCGTAACACAAGAAAGGGCTGTAATACTGTAGATATAGGTATACATAAAAATGAAAAGAAGAATAGTTTTGTATTTTTGGAGGTACTTAGTATGTACTAGTAAAAATACACTAAAATTGAAAAAAAATGTTACAATGGGACTATATAGTATGACCGACATAGCAATGACATGGGACGCTGCTAAAAAGATAGCAATTTTTCAACGAGCTTTCACAACAAAATTAAATACAAAAATGTTGTACTAATGGATTGAACTTAATTTTTTATCTTTTCTCTTTACAATAATTCGATGTTTAACATTTTATTCCGGAAGCAAGTGCATGTGCATCGGGAATCATGAGGTTTACATGTGCATGGTAAAATGTTTTGGTCAACTTTTAAAAATATGGGTTATCATATCAAATCATATAAAATACGTTGAAATGAACTACCTATAGCTAACTATACCTTTAAAGAATACGTAATAGCATACAACACACGTAAGACTAAAATATATTAACGTATTAATGTTTAGTTTCATTTTAATTTTAAAACTAGACCATAATTTTTTTTGTGGGCATACTGTCAAATTTTCATGGTTGACTTCTCGTCATATTCATAGTACTGTGAGTATCATTAAATTGTATTTTTCGATTCCAAGGTTCATCATTCATAAAAATTGCAATGCGATAGCTTCGCGCGAGCAAGAATTGCTCCTATTATACTTTGCAAAGGATATAAACTCACATAAAATAATTTAGTGTTTTTGTTTTGGCGTGTTGACTAGACTGATTGCAAATATTGATATTTCAACCAAACTTGTCAAACGCATACTGGCTATTCACAATGACAAGCAAACAAATAATTGTCAACTATAACCACATGGGTTTCATTTCGTCTCGATATGAAAAAGCATACTTTAGTTTATGTGCATTCGGATCGTGTGTTATATTTCTTAGACATATTTCATCACTGACAATAAAAAACTATTCCCCAAAAACTTCAGAAATGCTGGACTTACAGTCAGTTAGCAGTTAGCACACGTTCAGCGTTAAACATACGAGGGAGTAGGAGTTTTGCTTCATGCAACTGTGTATAAGCATCGCAAGTTGTAAAAGAGAAAGGGTAAAACCGACGATACGAAACTAAATGTCGGAGTGTAGTAATGTTTTATATGAATTATGATTGTTGCGTGATCCATCCAGCTAGAATAAGAAAATGTGCTGGTTTTTTATACGAACTCAAATGTTGCTGG
Source organism: Entomobrya proxima (assembly GCA_029691765.1). NCBI lineage: Eukaryota > Metazoa > Arthropoda > Collembola > Entomobryomorpha > Entomobryidae > Entomobrya > Entomobrya proxima. The sequence goes on from CM056168.1 coordinate 14,417,051, forward strand.
AGGCTTATTTCTGGATTTTGAATCCTTATACATGCGTGCTTTTTATGCATTTTGAATGCTGCAATAAGATATTCATTCTGGTTCTGGTATTACAGTCAAAGTTACATACTCACTCACCTTTATTCAAAAGAGAAAAGAACAGTGAAAAGGGAACAGGAGGATTACTTTTGAGTATTTCGTTGCCAACATTATTCATTCACCGCTTTATATCTCTTCGTCATCAGAATTACCTTATGTTGTATGTGGCTTTTTTGCCTAATACTATCTACACTGGCTTGGTGTCCGTATGTAAGAGAAACTCCAATAAAAAACTGAACCCACACAAATGTGTTAGAATAAAATAAAACGAACAGCTAACTCAGGTAAGGAAAGTGGGAATGAGGGGGAAACGACCAATAGAAATGAAACATAAATAACCCTTCCATTTTGAATATTTAAGCAAGTACTTGTTCGAAATGTCTTTTCTGTTTGTGGTTGCTGCAGTTAAAGTCACAGTAGTACTCGCATTTTCGAACAGTAGTTTCTGTGTAACAATTTTGAACGTGAAGCCAAACGATGGACGATTAATTAAAGTAGTCCTCACAACTCAAGTTTTTGCAAATGAACAGTACACAATTGTCTTTAAATGATAATTGAAAGCCAGTGTATATGCTCTGAAACGGCATTATAATTATAGGTTATGTTGGTATACCGTAGTATCATTATCACTGTTTTAGTCATTGACAGTTGAGCACGAATTCCCACCCACGACCACACGCTATTACCTAATGTTTGAACTGTTCCTCCGGAATAAAACATTAATTTCAAAGCCTTTACATGGTCTGGTTGGGTACAATGTACAGGCACAGTTTACACATGTGCATAATATATACCTATGTGATTTTTTCCATTTAGCCATTTTCCTCAATTACAACAAAAAGTTGTTCACAGTTCCATGCAAGTTTTTTGTTAGGTTTGTTTTACATGCAGCTCATTCTTTTCCTTTCGCGTGAGTGACACTCATCGCCCAGTTAATCATAATAGTTTGCATGCATCATGCATTAATAAACACAACTCAACCAAGCCACCAACCTTCACCAGTTCGCCACACATACTGCTGTATTGTGATGATACTTATTATTAACTACTGTGCGAGCAAGATCATGAAAAAATACAGCATTACGCAAAATATGACTTAAGGTGAACTCATTTACTCACTCTAATGATAGGCTATTTACTTGTTCTTATTTTTGGTTCCACAAAAAGCATAATTTAGCATACATAGTGTAAAGTAGACAGAATCTCATAAGTTTTACATGAACACGTCAAAAGGAAATGGCATGGATTCGAGAGCGCGTTTGTACAGCGTAGAATATATGGTTACAGGCTTTAGTATAAGCAATTGCGTCTTAGTTCAGTGTCAACGTATTACCACACAGAAACGTTTGCAATATTGTTTGTGTTTTAGCGTAGTCAATTAATGGCAGGATTTTAAATTCTAATCAATAAAACAAAGAATCCAGTGTGCAGTATTAGATGTGCGGTGCGGCACACACAGCCAGCAAGCTAAATCAATCAAGAGAAATTGATTATGACCAATCATCAAGACAATGAAGGTGGGAATGAAAAATGAAATGAATGCTCAGTTCGCTCTAGAAAAATAAAAGTTACATTTTGTAACGTATGCGAGCAAAACTGAATAAAGAAACGCCAGAACAATGAAAGGCAAAAAATTAAACACCGGGTTTCAGGATCACGTAGACGGATCTATATAAAAATGATCCAATATCACTATAATGATGCATCCCTTCCTCATAGGTTTATTGATATATTTTATTATGAAAAATAGTTGCATACCTAATAGAAAACCTATTAAGAAAGCCGTCAACCTTATATCAAGTTCGTTAAGCAATTTTTTCCACAATATTTAATAATTAGAAGCTTGAAAAGGGAGCTAAATTAGCTCATTTGACAAGTCATTAGGCTCTTACAAAAAGCGGACAGGAGTGAGAGCGAACAATCAAAGCGAGAATGAATCAGTCCAGTGAACACAATACAGACGGTCTTTATGCATAATGCAAGCAACGTGTATTGAACACAGATACGCTTAAAAGTAGAGAACGGGTTCTTTTAACGAAACAAGTCAACTCCAGGAATAACTCAATGGAAAAAGATATTGTAAAACGCAGAATTTGGTTCGTTGAGGCAAAACCATTTCATTGCATTTAATTCATGCGTTCTACCTGTTTGGATGTTGATCCTATTCGTCTGGCTGGTTATGTGTGGATTAAAATGAAATAAAATTCGTTCGTCGTGATTACATCGTGTAGTATAACAAGTGAATGCAGATAAGAAATGCGTGAGGTGAGTGTGTACGCATAGGATCAGAAACGCTAGAACATTTCTTATTGTTCATGTGATGAGTCAAAGAGAAAGGATTATTTCTACGCTTCTTAATAACAAAAACCCTTATGTACTTTTTACCTTTAGCTTCAGTTTTCAAAACCACATTGTTATTCCCCCATGCTTTGAAACGACCAAACGACACATTGCCAACAATGAGATTTTTTCTTGTTTTAATGTTTTAATTATACTTTCAGATCTAACTTTATTTAGATTTTTAAAGAAAAACCATATCTAATATATAGGTTTACTTTACACTTTAGACTTGTGCAACGTATACCCACATCTAAAACATTATTTTTCAGTTCTATAAAAACTTCGGAGAGGCAAGCATACATTCACCAATGAATTTCAACAGTGCAAATTTGCAATAGTACACAAAGTAGCAGTTTAAAATTGCGCATAATGAAAGGAAGAGTAGAAGTTCCTGACTCTGCAACCTACACATGATTGTGTAACTTTTCTCCTTTTGTCTTTTTAAATGCATCATTCATTGTGATATAAACTAACAATACACGTTCGCTTCCTTCAATATTCACTATTGTTTCATGTTTCCTAAAGTCTAACCGAGGTCGAAAAACAACGTTCTGCAAAGTACACAGTACGCAGTCAGGTAGGGTTTATATAACTCATTTATGATACATTAGTGTAGTAAATGCGTGTGCACGTTGCCGTATGTAGAGAACATAATATAATGAAGAGTTTACACCGGGAGGATTACTAGGAAAATGCTCTTATACCAGACAAACTGGTGCTGTTTGGTATAGGATAAGTGAATGCCCAGCCCTAAATATGCTGCTGTTGTCTTATAGCACACCAGGGGGGCTGGGCCGGTTGCGTCATGCTACGCCAATGCACACCGAGGAAGATGCTACCCTACTTACTGGAAAAGCGAGCTTTTATGTATTTTCTACTTTTTCAGAGTTACAAAATATCATTTACTTTTTCCTTCTCTCATTTGGAAAACCCATTATAAATACGCAATGATATGAGATAGAAAAGGAGATTACCCTTCGAAGGCAACACAAACAATCTATACCAATCAGTATTAAAATAAACATTAAATTGCAAAAATCTATTTGCGCACATCACTACAAAACGATAGATAAGTAGTTGAATTTCTTATGAAGAGTAAATGTGATTTTATATACAAACTAAACTCGTCAAAGTAAATCATTGAATGGCAAAGAACTAGGTAAAGGTACAATAAACAAGACGCCTACACCATTCAAATTGAATCGGTAAAGTGAATACTTATTTTTCATTGCATGAATGTATATATCACAACAACTTAACCACATCCGGATGCTTGATAACAACAAAGTTGCAGTTCCAGCAGTCAGACAGAGCAGTCAGCACATGGTATTTCTGATCGTGACAAATTGCTTCTTTTTTATAACAATAGCCCATGAGCATTTGAATAAGCGAAGGACCTGAAAATGAATGTTCAAATATAAGCTGCCTCAAAAGTTGTGACAACTCACTCAAAATTGTACAGATCTGGTCTTTGTCCTCTGAATCTAATGCAAGTCAATATACACACATGAAAATTATGCGAAAAGTCTACATTATATTAAGGGAAGCTCTATTGTAAGGGATCAAACCATAAAAGTCTTTGTAAATAGAAATGACATAAATCTCTTCTTTTAGCAAACTTAAATAATGATTTCTATTCAATTGGTTTGTTTGACACTTCACGGGTTTAAAAGTAAAATAAACTACCTACATATTATATATTTCATCTAGGTATACAAGTTTTCTGAAGCATGGACTATTAGGACGACTTGATAATTCATGAAGGACTAGGTTGTGCGGAAATTGGAAACAATTAATGCAACACAGTTGTGGTTAGAAGATTTCTGCTTTAAATGTCGTGTTAATTCTTTAAGCGTTCTCTAAGCATGAATATTGCGTCTTGTATCTTAAAATATATCACACTTCCGTGAATATAATGCTGATGGAATAACGGCAATTGAAATGACCAATGACCTAACGCAAAAATTTGTCTAAACAGTAATTTTTCTCCACGCTTTCATCACGGTACGAGTAGTTATTTAGAATATACATAGAAAATTCAATGAATCTGGATTCATTGTCACTTATCTGCATTGTAGTGTATTGTTATATGTTATTGGAAAAACGGACGTTCTTTAAAATGAGTATAACCTAAAATCATCAACAAATTCTTCTCTCTATACAATTGCGTTGTTCGAAAGTAAAGTCGTAATACGTTAGCTATAACATCATGTGTTATGTAACATTTTACTGATTTTACTTGTTGGTGACAATGGAAGAAAAGTACTCAAAGTAAGAAAAACGACTTAAGCACATTTTTACGTGGTTATTCTTCATCCTCCTCTTCGATGATCTTGTCAAGTATGCATTATCTGAAGTTAGCAACAGCCTTTATATTCTGAAGTGTGAGTGATTTTCTAATGAAAAGTAAACTAGGATGACGATGCATTACATCATAAAGGAAGAGTACGCTAGAGGTGCCAATACAATCAAATAGTCCACGCATATATTTTTGAGCTTATTGTTAGGCGGATTGGGTATTATATCAAATGGCATTGCCCATCTATTTATTCCAGGAAGCATGGGATAAAAAAGGAACACGTAAAATGGTAAATTGTATCCGAGATATACTCATGAGTACGAATAAACTTGAAAGTGTAAGAGACATATTAAGCATTCATTGCTTTCTATTGAAAATTTCAAGGGAGGGTATATTTTATCATAAGCTCGGTGGGTACACCATTCCACGCCACAAAAGGCTCTTCTTCTTTGCCCGAAAGGGGCCCCATCAGGATGACAGTGGACAAAAGGGCCCTGTGATGCTGATGATGGGACACGGATAATAACTTATGTTGGCTCACACAATTTTGTCCAAATGAAAAATAGGAATAAGTAAATTCCAGGTATTGAATACATCGCGTTAAAGCGGGCATACCACGAACATCAGATCAAGAAAGGAGCGTCTTTTTAACTTTATATCGATGCATGCGTGCTTGCTTATATAGTTTCTACAATGTAGTTAGGTTGGCTGAGCAAGCATATACCACCACTAAAAGTGACACTTTGAATGACTTCGAGGGACTTTGAATAATGAACAATAAGAAAAACGATTGTTAAATCAGCGTTATTCTGTTTGTCATTCCGGACGGCAATATAGCTGATAATGAACAACATCTTGAAAAGTGGTTGTCCAAGCTCTAGTTGCTAAACAAAAAAAGGCGTAACAAATACCGATTTCTGGAAGGATATGCATATCAAATGTACTGAAATGCTGCACCACATTGATATAAACATTTGAAAAGTAAGAACTAGCTGATCGATCATCTCTTTCGTCTTCTGTAATTAGAGCATTGGGAATAGGGCATTAGGATAATGCATTGTTGAATTTAGCTAGTGTGAGTGAATACATGATGCATTTCATACAACAATGCAGACCGGCACGCGAATTGAATCATTCAATAGGAAGGCAGTCTTTGTATTGGATTGAATTTGAAAACAATCCTACAAAATATCTCACGCTAATTTTTTGAAAGTTTAAAATATTTTAAATGTGATTACTTACTCGAGATCAAATCATGGAGGTCCAGAGTAAATTAGCGTAATCTAAATTATGTTAACACTGGTGTAACACATACACTCACAATATGAATTCTATTAATTCTACTGGAATGTTGTGAGAGTTATGATCATTAGCTAACAGTATATCTCATTCATTCTATATATGCATTGACAACAACAAAAAACAAAAAAATAGTACAAATTATGCATACATTCTGGTGCGTTAAGTCATGAGTAAGGTTTGCAAGAACGTTTTCCAGTTTGTAACTTTACAACGAGTAGTAGGCATAATTGCTACATAATGAATTTCATTACAACGTGCCATCTGCATTGTGAAATTTTACAAAATGTACTAGCTTGTATGATGTTTCAAAGAATCCACTAGTTAGACTATACAACATGCACGTCCTTTCTAAAGATATACCTAATTGTAAACAGTTAACAATTCGTTTTACTAGCAAGGAGGTTTCATAAACACTAACAATATTTTCGTACAACTTGAAGGGTCATTTCCCAACAACGTATAAACAAGATGACATTTTTTACTGGCAATAATAATGCAGCAAAACGGTTTAGTAATAGAAACTCCCTAGAATACAAGTATATCAACTCGGCAATATGTGCAAGTGTGCCAACCAAAGGAAAATGAAACAACTTGAGCTAGGACACGTTTCGTTTCATTCTGCTGACTGGGTGGCTCATCTTCTCTCACAACAACAGCAGGACAAAGCCACTTGAGTAATTCAACTCGGCCAATTACATTTATTGCTACAACCACTATAACACAATTACTTCTGGTAGGTTTATTGCAGTGCGCAGCAACAGTATTGGCACTCTGGGTGCTCACATAAGCCTCCATAAAAGTATATATTAGCGTAGTAAGAAAACTGAGTCGTGTGAAGCTTCACTTTTACTTTGTTGTAGGTGTAATAGTCATAAATATAAAGTACCCACTTGGCAGGCAGGCAGGGCTTAGGAACATGCCGAGGAAAATAACCAACAAATAAATAAAAATAAGACGCAATCTTACAATAGAGAAGGCACAGGTTCTCAGGACAGGGACAGGACATTGTTTTGTTGAACTCAATGGACATTAGATTTGGTTCATTTCTTCCTTCAGCGTACAATATCAGTCTATTATACAGCACAATAGAAACGATACTTGCAACTTGTGAAGGAAGAAGCCAGAAAGTTGTTTGAGTCATTGAGTTCTTTCCTGGCTTCATCCTTCTCAATTAAACCGTTGCCGATTCAAAATACAATGACTGTATAGCTTATAGGTATCCGTGTTGTCTCACTCCCTTGAAGTTTTAACTGTCAAGCAACAAATGTTGCGCATTACACACAAAAGTACAATGTAAGTACGTCCACATTGAACTTTCTTTTGATTTACAACCCATCAGTTTTCCTCTAGCCCGTTTCAAGATGATGAAATGTTAAGTAAATCTCTAAAATTTAAAGCTCTATTTCAATCTACAACCTAAAGCAATTGTGTATTTACGTATAACATTTAAGCAAAACGATTTATTTAATTATTGAATAGAGTTTTTGTGCGATATTGCTAACACTGATTTATCATTATCCGATTACCCCGTATTAACATATCATATATACAGCAATTTTAGGATATCTAAAATGAATTTATGTATAAATCCGGCATGGCATGTTATACCTAATCGGGACTTAAAATTGTGAGCAGCAATGCAGTATATTATTAAAGTATACGGTATCAAGTATAATTTTAGGAACCAACAATTGAAGTTGCCTTCATAGCGTCTACGCACCGGTCGTAGTTGTTCTGAAGCCCAAAATCTTTTTAAAGTTTTTTAATCAAGCTTGCATCTTACATTAATTGGAAATTTTTCAATCAATCAACCCGTCAATCATTGTTGAGTACGAGAGAAAGCTTATCAAGTTTGTTGACAACACTAAGCCGCTTTGTTTTATTGGATTTTTAAGCTTCATTAGATAAACCTTGTCATTTTTGTCATGCCTTCTGACGGATAAGATTTACAGATGAGTCACCCAAGAGAAGCTTTAGTAGTATCAGAGGTATCAAAAGTTGATGGACACGATTAGACAAAAATTGGTAATAATGAACAATAAAGCAAATACATTTTGGTTTTTAATGAAAGTCGAAATATTCAAGATGTAAAAATAACATGATGCAATATTATCCTGATAATCTTAATCCACATAATATTATATTGTAGTGACTTATGAAAAAAGTATCTTTATCCCATGATTATGTATTATGTGTGCAAGAATAAAAGATAAAAAAATTACATTGAAGCTGTTTCATGGGTCCCCAAAAATAATCATTACTCTTTTGACTGCTTGTTTGGCTGTTGAGGATGAAGACCAATGGAAAAGACACCACTGAAATGAACAGTTCTATGATGTAACTCACGATATGGGAAATCGAGATAGTAATTACGAAGTTGATGCTTTATACTGGGAACGGGTATATATTCAATCAATACTTTGTCGTGCTACTGAGTTTATGCTGCCAATCGAAAATCCTAAGCACATTTTATCATTATCGATATTTTGCTTGAAGCAACTGGAACAACAGCAGCTGCTGCTGGTTTTTTATTTGGCTTTCCAGCGTAAGTCGAACGGAACTACATGGATTGTTGATTGTGCGTCTCACCGCCATCAGCAAGCCTTTTTTCTTTTGTATGCTTCTACAATATTTCTTTTGTTTTCAAAATTCATGGATAATTGACACAATGAAAGGCTTCCTTTATTACATTAGAATACAATAATACACGAAAACAACAACAACAAACTCTGACAAAAACATTCAAGAATTTTATGGACGCATCTTTTTTCATCGGCATAATCTCGTATTATATTCCATCTTATAAATTGGTTTCTATAAAAAGATACATCTTTGAGGAGCAATTTTATTACATGAGCAAAAAGCTCACATTCGAAATTCACTTGAATAATGTCAACTGAAGCGGATGCAGCAGGTCAGGTATTAACCGTCAGCTTAAATTGGGCTCAAGTGTTCGCATAATATTCATTTTAACAATGCGTTAAAGGAGGGTGATGCGAAGAACATAACAATGCAATAGTAATGCGTTTTGATGGGCGTACGAATCAGGCTTGAGAAATTTGATTGTTATGCTCCCTATTGTATACCATCCTTTTATTTTCATAGCCACGCACCATAAGATGATGATTAAACAGTTTTATAAGGTGAGACGTGAAGTTTATAACAAATTAGACATTAATAAAAACGCACAATTTAGAGGGATTCTCTTTCAAACTTATCTTCAGTTCGGGTTATCGGGTTTAAGGACGCTGCTGGACTGTTATAAACCTAGCATTTATTCAAATTTCATATTATATATTATTATTGCAAAAAGGACGTAATGACAAAGATAGCTTTAATTATAGAAGAGACGCATTCAATACTGATTTAAGAGATACTGATACTCATTCTTGACGGCTTGACGGTATCACTGGATATGTGGAAATAAAAAGGGGAATAATGCAAGGAAGATTCTCCTATCGTTTGAGTAAATGTTTACACCAACCCAAAAAGCAAAAAAGCTAGGAAGCTTAAAGGGGAAGAGGGACCAATACCAACGGAAAGGAGGGAAGAGAAAAAGGCGAGAGAAAATCGGAAATGAGTAATTTTTGTTTGCTGCCTTGTTGAGTGTGAATAGAAAAAGAAATTTTGTGGGCAAAATAGAAATGCATAAATGTTGCTCTCTGGATATAAACAATAAAAAGACATATAAATACGTACCGTATACTTATATAATAAAAGCTTTGTCATGTCTTTGCTTTTGTTGAGTTTTCTTATTTTTATTCCCGTTTTCTAGTTCCTGTGTATCATTTTGATTTCTCAGAGTGGTGGTATTGATAACATTAAGTGCGTTTCATATATTTCATATAAAATGGCCTTAGACTGACTGTTGTATATGGACGAATCTATGATCTTCTGTTGATCACTACTAAGTCAGAATAAGCATGTCAGTTTACTACAGATCGTTAACTTCAAAAAGGTCGCAAAGACCAGGAAGGAGTGAGTGCAGTGAATGATTTTAAAAGCGTCAATGCGAGGTTCGAATCGTGATAATTTCCGCTATTGCCACTTAATGGTTATTCCTAACAACGAAAAGAATCCGATTTCATTCTAGAACTCGCGGATTCCCTTTCTTTAAGGATCTAAAGCTGGAATGTTGTGGTTTCAAAGGAGTACAGAGTATATTATAAAACCACTATGCCCCAAATATTAAGGATGATTATTCATATCTTAGTTAACTTTGCACACTGTGCCCAGATAATTAAGCTTTTGCAGCCTTTGCAGGTGCGTCACATTGTTTTCAAGTTTGAATTGTAAACTGTAAACTATGTCTACTGTAAACTGTTTAAAATTAAACCCTGGGCTTTGCATCAAACAAAAAAATCGTGGATTGATTTCATTAATCTCAATTAGGGTTATTAAACGATCAAATTTGACAGTGACTCAATATAACAGTCACAAATAATCTTCGAAATCTAAATTGAAAGGCAAAACTGCAACAATCAGTAATCCCACTGTCTCCCATTGCCACCATCATCCTAAAAAGTTTCCATTTTCATCCCTTTCCCCTCCATGAAGACAATGTTCTGTTATATTAGTTTGTTGTACGTCTAACCACGCACAAGGTTGGGGATATTAGCAAATCGAACGTACTTTTCCCTTTCTTCTTCTAATGCCTACATACGTCGGATATGTCTCAAATACATGTTGGCTGAAAAGATGAAAAGAGGGATATAGCATATTTACTAGGATGGATGGTGTGTTCGTGTGTTCAGTGTTGTTAGTTTAGTAAAACAAAGCCGAAAATTTACCATAACGTGCGTTGCATACAAAAGTTTTTGGGCTTGTATTTTTTCATGTACGATTCAATAAAAACCACAATCGTTCGATTGACATGACATATTATAAAGCAACCTTCCCAGAGAAAGCACAAAACACACTAAAAGTTTAAATGGAAAACGAAAGGGTTGCAAATAAACAACTCGGAATCAGGATGCACGAGAGTGGAAAACCAAAGGCCAAGAAAGTATGCATATAACAAATATGAATTATAATCTTTACCAATAAATGCCCACAATATAACATAAAAACAAAAATGAATATATCAGCAAAGCATTCACGAATTCAAGTTTTTTAAACAGCGCATAATGCTTAATTGGACTAATTACTTTCTGCAGCAAGGAATCTAGTACATATTCAACTCCTAAATGCTTAGGAATAAATGCTAAGGCATGCAAAAAAATTAATACAGCTGCTACAGAAAATGTTTTTCCCTCGTTGAAATGAAAAGTTTTCTTTTTATATTTTTATTTGACAAATAGAATAATTTTAATGATAAGCGGTAATCTGGTTTCCAGTACTAGTAGTTATAATTAAAACATGCGATGCGATGTACCTTAATTTCTTTATACTTTGTACCGGAATCAGCAAGAAAAGTGTTTAGTAAGAAGTAAACAGTCGGTTAATTATATTAAGTGCTGTTTGTATTTGATATAACCTTCTTAATTATGTCAATAAAAAAACTATTACAAATGAAATGGCACATGAAACTAAAATGAACACGTATACATCTTTCAGCATCGTAAAAGTTTTCGGTAACTTAAGTTTTTGGCTTCAGTTTTCTCTTCCTGTATAGCTTCAATTTGACCTGTAACATCAAAAAGCTTAAATGAAATGTTTATGCACAATTATCGAAATAATTATAACGAAAAACCAATTCATTGTATTTTTGAAATATCACGATACAAGCATCAATCAACTCGGTTAATTTTATAGCTTGCCGTTCTCACGAAACTCACCATGTAAGCACGCCACCATCTCTGGATTTTGCGTGCTGAGTAGTAGCGCCTCATATGAGCCAACCGTTCTTGCCTTTCCACTTCTTTCTCTGCTTCCCACGGAGCCAGTTCTTCTAGCCTTTCTGCAATCTAAAACAAAATAAAAAGGTGAAATCATGAAATGCCTGAGAAAATACTAAATTAGCTTTGGCAAAATTAATACTACACATTTCTTTGCATAAACTCTGATGCCTAGCTATCAAGAGTAATTTAAATCAACTTGTAAAAATAAACTTACCGTCTCATTAAGAGACTTAATTAGTTCCTCTTGAGATTTTATGGCTCTTCGCTTTGCATCTATGCGCATATCCATTACCAGCTCATCACCTCGAAGTTTACGTTTCCACTCATCAATTTTTGCCTCAAGCTGCTGGCAAAAGTCATCCGTCCAAGATTCCATTACGGCAAGACAGTGTACATCCCTGTCAATCTGCTTGTTTATCTGAGAGATTCGCTTTGTTTCCGTCTCCGCTTTGCTTTGATGACTACAGCTTGAATTGCAAGATTGGGCTTCAAAGAATGTATCTGTGAATTTCAACGTTTCCTTTCCCTCTTTCTTGATTAAATGATGCTCATCTTTCAAGCGCTCAATCTCTCCGACTTTCTCCTGCTCTTCCAGTGACATTTCCATTTCCCTTTTACGAATCTCCTCTCTCATTTTGGAGATTCGCTCTTGCGTCTGCACAATGTCAGTCTTTAGTTGTTGTTCCGCATTCAAGTGAAGTGATGCTTTCACAATGTCCTCCTTGAGCACTGCAAAGTTATTGCTCTCCTTCAGAGACTGCTTTGTTTTACGAATGATGTTTAATATGAAATCTACATCCTCCGAAAAGGTTTCTTCGTGGAAAGCACTAGTGGAATCGTTTTCAGCTTTGCATTCCGTATCCTCAAGTTTTGAAAACTCCTTTTTTAGCCTCGTGTATTCCAACGAAGCTTCCAAGGATATTTTGTCCTCCGCTGCCACTACGTATTTTCCATTCAAAGATTTTCTCATTGCACCTGGCGGAGTCAATGATGGTAACTGTGGTTCGCAATGACCGCTACCACTTGCCTCACCAGCATTTATAGATGCAGCCTTGGCCAAAGATATTTGCTTTTCTAACTTCTCCAATATTTTTCGAGAAATCATGCTTGCAAATGGAGATAGTTCACCCTCATGTTTGCCTGTGGGCTGCATTATGAATATTTGGTCAGTAGTTAGAATTTATTCCAACTTGATCTCAAGAAAAAACAGTGATTTGGTAGAAACTAAAAAGATTAATATAGGAATTAAATTAAGTTCAAATTTGGCAATGACAATAATAAATGTCGGGTCTTAACCAACCATGTTATAGTGGCACAAAAATGGTTCTACTCTAATACAACTTTAGCTATAATACTTATATGTATGAAGTTTACTAACAATACTTCTTGCTTGTGTATCATGTCCAGGATATCCCGTATTACCCGTATTTTCATTTAATAACCGCTTGTTGGTTCAATCTTGTTTGTTCGATACAACGACAAGTAACGACCGCTTGACTATGAACTAAGCTTGGTAAAAGCGAGATTACTTTTAAATTACCTGTCTTTTTTCCTTCCGAGTTTGAATGACAGCCAGAGTTATACATTAAATCATAAAATTTTGAATTTATATACTGTAGACATTAGACATTTAGCTATCAGTTAGTAAAATGCCGGCTCAGTAATTCAGAATTAATGTTATTTTAGGAAATGCTTCCCCCAAGTCAAGGCAAGCCTACTGATGCCACATTGTTCACAAGTCGACTTGAAACCCATCTAACGCAGACAGACATAAGCAGATGCACAACTTGACAGAGCAGCTAGTCTGCAGGAATCTCTGGTCGCCCCAAACCCTGTTCAGGGAAGAGAGCCAGCACGCGTCGTCTTTGAACATTTGGCATGCATGAGGTATTGGTGTATACACTGGCCGGTCTCAATGCTGCTCCTGATCCTGTCCACTTCTCTCATTTGATTTGTAGGCAAACTGTTATCATCTGGAGGCAATTTAACAGGTAAGCTGGCATATTTTTAATTGGACACTAATTTTTCTGCAGTAATTACTAGAATGATTAGCATTTAGTGATTTGAAAAGAGAAGGATCAATGTGACAGAGTTCCTCTTTTGGTTTATGTCATGTCAAAGTAATCAAGTGGCAGTGCACTTTCTTTGTTTTGCACTCGTCAAAGTGAAAGCACTGGAACTGGAATTTAGTTTTGAAGGGGATTGATTGCATGCTTGATTAAAGCCTAAATGGTAGTGGTGTTTAGCTTCAGTGTGTGTCTGAGTGCCTCAAGTTTAAATTGAAAGTCTGTTAAAATTAGTGAAATAACCTGACTGATTGTTTTCCTTTGTCTTGTCGTTTGAATAGGTAAAGGTTAAGTAAGCTATTTAAAATGGCTGATACAGCTAAGAAAGCTGCACCTGCTGCAAAAAAAGCAGCAAAACCTGCGGCCGCACCTGCAAAGGAGAAGAAGGTGAAAATTGCGGAAAAGCCTAAGGAACCTTCCAAGCCCAGACCCTTGTACAAACCAGGACGTCTGTATGCCAAGGCGGTTTTCACTGGATATAAGAGGGGGTTGAGGAATCAAAGAGAAAACACAGCCCTGCTAAAGGTTGAAGGTTGCAGTAATCTGGATGAGGCAAAGTTCTACGTAGGGAAGAAGGCTGCCTACGTATACAGAGTAAGTACCTGTGACTACGGAACTATTATCGGTTTTAACCTTTTTTGAAAGTATTGACAAAATTTATTGCTTTATTTGTAGGCGAAAGTAAAACGCGGAGTTCCTGGACGTAGAGATAAGCCCAAAACCCGTACGCGTATTATTTGGGGAAAGGTCACACGTATTCATGGATGTTCTGGATCCGTAAGAGCTAAGTTCCGAAGCAACTTGCCTGGCCAAGCTATGGGCAAACGTGTTAGAATCGTAAGTGCAACATATTATATTCAAAGTGTTAAAGTAATGCGGGAGATGATTATATGTCAAGTTTTTAAAATTTAAAACGGTTTTGATTTGTTCTACAGTTGCTGTACCCAAGCCGGATTTAAGATGGTACGCCCCTTCGGAAGTTAGTTTTATAATTTCAACTTAAGATGCGTGGTGTTCCAAGTTGGCGAAATAAAACACATTTTTATGACAACTTGTACTTTATTTGTAAACGTGTAATCTTTATTTTGTGAAACTTGGTCAGTCTTCCATTCTAAGTTACATACCTACGACAAATAATGGCATCTATATTAAATTGCCTCTTTCATTACGGCATTTCGGGCTACACTAGGAACCTTAATTTCATGAAGATTTTCGATCGCCTTCTGTGGAGAGTTTTTGTACATGAGAAAATGTCCCTGTAAAGCGGCTGGACTGACTAGCTGCTGAAAACCTAATGATTTAATCGTATTAACAAAATTTTCCGCCTCGGCTTGACTACTTTCTGGGTAAAAGTTGTAAAATAACTGCTGGATTTGGTATGGGGTGCAGTAGCTAATTAGAGCTTGAAAGTCAACTCGTCCAGGACGAATTAATGCTGGATCCAGCCTATTTAATAAAATAACAGTATTCAGTTTAACATTATTGCAGATAGACAGACCTTAAACAGTAAAAAATACAAAGCTTGCATACCTTTCTTTATAATTTGTTGTCATAAATAATATACGAGCTTCTGATGACGCTACTCCATCAAGGCAATTTAAAAAGCCACTAAGCGTAACCCTGTTGAGTCCTTGATAAGCAGTTTTAACTAAAAAGAAAATTACATACAAATTGCAAATTTGCATTTCTACACAGCATAATAAATAAAACTGCTTTATAAATCATTAAACGGTACCCTGTTCACTGTCTTCTCTGGATACAAAAGCAGCATCTACATCCTCCAGTAAAATAATACTTTGCTGTGGCGCTACCGAGAGTAGATGATTTAATCTATCATCGGAAAGACTTCGGTCAGACAAATTCAAAAGACAAATGGCCATATCCAAGTGCCCTGCCAAAGCTGTTATATATGATGACTTTCCGCATCCTAAAACGTAATTCAAATTATTGAAAAAGCTCTAATTTTGGGATTTTTTCATAATGACGATAATGAGCCATAAATTATTGTTTTTATTGAGTGTTACTTACCTGGAGGTCCGTAAAGCAAATAGCCTCTTCGATATGGTATACCTAATTCATAATTTGTTATACTAAATTAAAATTCTACACATAATAATTCAACTATTAAGGTAAAATGCTTGGAATCAAAATACTATACCTCTTCTACTGTACCACTCGGGGCTATCTAAAAATTCTTGAATATCGGTCGTAATTCTTTGGCTCAATCCATCAGCTAGAACGACGGATTGTAACGGTCGCTTGTTTTTAGGGTGCCCAAACTGACGCCATTCGGTCCCAACAGCCACATAGGTTATCGTTTTACCCTCAAACTGTTTTAAAGCCAAAATTCTGGCTAATCACAAAAATATGACAAAAACATTATTATAGGTTTTAACTTACAGTTAAAAACTCCGCATGCACGGATAATAGTTATAATCATGTACCTTCCTCCAGAATGTCATAAAAGATTTGTCGATTTTTGCCAAACGTGGTAAATTGAACAGTCTCCCAAGGGATGCCCATGTGTAGATCAAGTGTGTGCTGCTCCCGTGTTCTTTCCACCCGAATCCAATTTCTGCCATACCTGAATACAGAGATATGCATTAGGAATTTGCTCAGATTGAACAAATACTTCACTTTTAGAAAAACTCAGAGGAACAACTTACTGGAAAAAGTGGGTCCCAATGCTTGGCACAAATGAGAATTTTGTCAAGACATTGCCAGTGTCCTTTTGCTCGTAGGATGTTTCCACAGACAGGTGCTGTGTGCCACGGGCGCCTTTGGTTGTTAACCAATTCAACACCCAAGAGTAGCTTTTGTCACGACATGGAATTTCAAGCGTGACCATGTAATGTCGACGAAACATAATCATTCCGAACTATGAAACATTCAAGTTGATTTTCATAAAGCAAACATGACATAAATAAACTTTTACAACGGGAAATTATCGAAATGCAATTGTACCTGAGCACCCTTTCTCAGAGCAGCTACTCCAGCACCCACTCCAAACAGACCGAACCCTGCCCCGAAATAAGGGTTCTCTGAAAGGCTGGCCACAAGTTCCGTTAAGCCCATTATTGTGCTGGTCACTGTCAGATCGACTTTCAATAAAACTAATTATTCGAGATGTAGCACACAGAGGACGATAAGCGACCGACAAAAGTTTGTGTTTAGACTAGAGATGCAAATAACTCTTTCTCCGGAAGGCTGTCCATAATGTGCTCATGTTGCGTTTATGCTTACACTTTCCCTTAAAGGTTAAATACCTCTGATATTACTGAGAATTTCTCAGTGAGAAAACGCCAGATGCAGCTAATCACAATAAAAGTAATTACATATTATCATGAATCATGGTTAAAAAGTGTACGCGTTTACTGCGCCAGGCATATAGACAAGGATTGCTTTCACTTTCCTCTGTTCTCACCTGCTAGAGATCATCTCCCGGCAAGAGGATTCAAGTCAAGTTGCCCAAAACACGTTGTGCACATTGCACATCGCAATATTATGCTAGCGTCGCGTCATCCACCGTTTCATCTTACATGCTCTGCTGGCCAAGGTACAAGTCCATTTGACATTCTATTCTCTCCCGGGATTAACTTGACCCAGCCACTACCTGGTTAGTGGTTAGAATCTGGAATTCTGAAAGTGTATGTATGAATATTTATAGGGAAAGATGTCAACGTTATCTGTCCCAGCATCCTCCTTGACAATATTGCATAATGAAAAACATGCTTGTTCAAAAGACACACCTTCTTCTGTTAGTAGTAAATGCACTGATTAATTAAACTCCATAATCCATATTATATGTAACAATACACACACACAGCAAAATTATGCGAATAATATTACGATGTAGCATCTAGAAAATATGAATGTGAGCATGACACATGAGCAAATGTTCAGTATGAACATTGAGTAATAGAAGCGTACAAATATAAGTAATGGCAAATAATGTTTTATTTCGAAATAAGTAAAACACAGTGAAATCTCAGTGTGGAACACTTTACTTGGACTTGGAATACTTATTTCCATTATTCCCACTCCCAATATTAGCTATGCAAACCAAACGCTAAATTTACATTTTCTTTTGACATTTATGTTACTTTCTCAAGAAGCCCCTTTCTATAAGTATATTATTGGAAACTATCAGTGGCACATTATAGTCAATAAATAAAATAAATTAAAGCAATTGTTGCATTCTATCACAGGTTTGGATGAGTAAAGAAAGTAGATGACAAGAATTGAATCATGATCTTGTGCTCGCCACCCCATGCTTTTCTTTTATCAAAAAGGTCTGGCACTTAATCTTTGACTGCTGGAAAGCGGTTTCTGTGAGTATCATTATCGGTGTAATTAGATCTGTAAGCACCAAATATAAAATTTAAACGTTGTTTTCACGGCAAAGTGGAAATTGACATTTTTTCTTGAACTTTTACCTTCGTTTTCATTCCCTGTGCCTGTGGCAAGTTTGCAATGATAACGGCATATACTTGCATGTAGGTTTCCACTTTTGTCGCATACCAAAGGACCCAACATTCTTGGACAATTGCATCGTATAGATTCCTCGGATATATTGACAAGTTGCTTCATAATGTCCTTTTTCATTTCGGTTTTTTCCTATAGGAAAAATTTGAATAGATTCAATTAGTAA
Organism: Entomobrya proxima; assembly: GCA_029691765.1. Taxonomy (NCBI): domain Eukaryota; kingdom Metazoa; phylum Arthropoda; class Collembola; order Entomobryomorpha; family Entomobryidae; genus Entomobrya; species Entomobrya proxima. Next base: position 14,435,627 of record CM056168.1, read on the forward strand.
ATAGTAAAATGCATAAATAGTGTACATATGCTTTCAAATAAATTTTACCGAATCTGGTACATCCGAAAACTCGTCAATGTCCCAATATTTGATTGAGGAATAAAATAGATTTGACAGTTCTTCGGAAGGCATCTGAATAAGGGACTTTCCAGCATATTGCTTTTGCGTCTGCGTACGAAACCTTATCGAAACCGCCGCGCTTAGTGCTACAGAACTACTAGCTAACAAAAGTAGACTGGAAACTAACATTTTGGAATCAGGCTTTGAATTCAGTTGGCAGCTAAAATAATATACTACCGATTTATATGGTTGAGGCAATGTGTGCACCTGGTACTTTGTCTACGGCTACAACTCAAAGAATACTCAACTACTCGACAACAATGCCAGACCTTTAAATATTAGTTGCCTACATGCCACCGCTTACTTGTTTCATATTTGTGGCGTCTGAGGCACATAGCTCAAACGAACCATTTTGTTGTTCTCGCTCCAGATTTCCAAACAATTTTTTTTGTATACGTGCATTTTGGACGTACGACGTAAGACAACATTGTCGTCACAGAGTTCTAGAACAACAACCCTCATACCGGAGGTACATAGCTTCATTTGGGAGAGTAAATGACATGTTAATTTGATTAGTGATTACTTTAGTATCATCAAAATAATTACTACAAACCAATGTTTATAGAGCATACCACATACTGGTTAAACACTTTCGCATTTTTTTCTGAAAGACACACTACTTGCACTTCTGTTCCCGACCCCGGCAAAGATGGTCGGATTCATGTTCAGATCGAAGAGCTAAGGACTCGATATAGAATGGCAGAGTCAATAAAGTTTCTCATTGGATATGAACACATAATATGTATAATTTTATTGCATTTGCTAAAAAAGTAATTTGCATTCAAAATGAGGATGATTATCATACGACAACAAACTAGGATAATACAGGATTTAGGATTAGTTAGGGTAATTTTGTAGGGTCTGGGGTAAAAGCATAACACACGGTCTATATAGGTATAATGAAATGTTGACATTTTTTCTATGAAAACTTGACATTGCCAAAACCATTAATGTTACATACGTCAGGTTTCTTTGGCTTTATAGACATGCTACTGCAAAATACAAAATATTATATACACAGTTTATAGTCAAGTGCACAAAACATAATAATATTTAGATAGCATCGTGAACGCTAATTGTTTTGCTTGTCGTTCTTGAGTTATAAAAATGGTAATGGCAGCGGTGACGACGTGGCTTGTCGCTCTTGTAGCAAACAAATTATCTACTTTTAATGATTAATTATATATGTGCATGTGAAATGCAACATGAAATGGTACATACTTCTGTAATAAGGTGCTGCTGCTTTGGCACATGTACACATACTACATTTGGATTGGATCCGTTAGAGATATACATGGACATGGACTTTAGCACTACTGGTGAATGGAAGTGGTAAATGGTGCATGTGAACCGGAAAAGGAAAGGTCGTAACAGAGGTTTCCACAAGTTTACGAGGAACTGAGGAACCATGAAATCTTGTACACATGCCAGAAACTCAATTGGAAGCCATATAACACACATTAACAGTACGTGCTTTCGTGATATATTGTTTTGCCAACGTCAGCAGAGTATCAACCAAAAAGAGACTATATTTTATACTGCAGAAATTACGAAAAATACAAGCGAAAAATCTTTTAATCTCGCTAGAATGCTATTTGAATCGTAAACTTGAAAATAGTTCATAGTTCTTGCATGATAATAGTAAAGTGACTTGCAATTTTTCACCTTTATGACCTCCGACCAATGGTATTCTTGGAGCGCGACAAAGCCAAAAACATAACAATATATCAAAATCATTTTCCGATTTTTCAGCGCGTCGCATTTTTACGGGGACTAATAATGCATTACTTTAGTATTAAGAAGAGACAGGCTGGAATTACTATATGATTTATATCGGACAGAGGCAGTGAAAAAAACTGGGTCAGGGCTCATTTGATTATGTATTCAAGTAAGCGACATTACATTACGATATTCAAAAAAGTATACGCTACAAAACTTTCTTTTTTCCACTCCACATCAAATTTGTACGTATTTGTACATGTACATATACCTACTTAGTTTCTTCCTCGTGGACAAAAGAGAAGTGAACGCTTCAAAAAAATAAGTTGGCAGCTTGGTGTTTTGGGAAGTCAGGACCTCCTTTTCCTTTCCTTTAGACATTCTCCGCTATAAAAGCGTTCTCCGGTCCACTTGGTCTAATAAAAAACTTTCGAGTACGGTATGGCATGCATCTGTACCAAATTCCAGAAATATTAATAAAAGAGTTGAGTGCGTCTATGAAAAAAGTGGTCCATGCATGCCCTGTACATTTGACAGCATTGGATGAATGCCTTTTAGCGCACTCTGAAATTCCCTTTGCCATAAAGTCTTTATTCATCAGATCAAACCAATTTGCCAGAAACTATACCCCTTGCTTGCAGTAAAGACTCGTGTGCCTGGAGTAAAGATTTGCTTTGTTCCACAAGTCCTTAATATTTTTTTCTGTTTAACGATATCATCTTGTATCTTACACTTCAATTCAAGGTTTATATCCATGCCCTATATATATTGTATTTACTTACAAGTATTCTTAAGCAATCATCAAGCCAACTTTCTTGCATATAGCCAGCAGGCCCGGTATAATCACATCAGCTATCCAGCATATCTCATTTTTAAAGAAAGAAATATTCTATAAGAGAAAAATGGTTTTCCGTTTCCCTCTCTAGCGAACCATATCGCTCTGATGCTGAATAAATGTCTCTCTGATATCAACGAAGCGAGATAAGTTGAGCAGGCTTAAGACTCTAAAATTGCTGCCGTGCATACATGATGCATATTACTTAACATCTAACCACGTTACTGGCTCCACAAAAGCACCACAACTACAACTGCAACACGTCCCAGTTCCATCCACAGCGAAAAAAGTGGAAAAACGGAAAAGTAATTCTCATTCTCATACATAAGTAATGTGCAGAGCAGCGTAGTCGTATTAAAAGACGTTGCAGCCTTTGGTCGCTGGAGCAGAATTGCTGGATGCAGGTTTAGCAAGCAGCAGCAGGGGTATATGCATGAGTGGCGAAAAAGTAGGATTTAATATGTCGAATGATCAGCTTATTTTTGGCTACACGTGTTCTTAGTTCTTGGGTCTTCTTATCATCATAGAGTTGCCAACACTTGGAGCAAACAAAAAACTTGCAAAAAATATCTCTATATACATGCCCCAAACGAGGCTGTGAGAAAGGTGTACCAGTCAAAGCAATAAAGTAGGTTATATTACGTTGTTTTCCTGTCTGAGATTCTTTTTTACCATGATATCATTCTAAATACTTGGCTCGGGTTAATATCCATGTTCACAGTATGTACTCAAAAGAGACATAGTCGGCATTGACATGGACAGGATGAAAAGAGTCAGACGTCATGTGGAAAGTCAATAACAATAAGTCAAGTCAGTAGTTGTAAAAGTGGTGGTGATGTTATCGGACGAAAATAAATAACAACAGAAGTCTCAACTGCAGAAGACGCTTAACATATTACGGCAGGTAGGCTCACATCAATATTGAAACCCATCGACATCGACACACCAGACCACACACACTCTTCGTATCTTGCTGAAGAGAAAGCAAAACTTTTTTGCTGTCAAGCTGCAGAGAAAGCACATCAAGCACATAAGTTTTTGTGAGTAAAACGAAAGCATTTTAGATCGTTTCCATCCAGCTTTTCGCGTCCCTGCTCTGAGGCTTAGAACAGCTTTGAACTGACAAAGATCAAATTTATCACTTTCAAGTCATTCATCTTTGCAGGTCTGAAGTATCTGATTCTGATTGATCCTTCAACTTATATAAAAAGTTGTGCTCTGCTGCTGGTGCTTTAGCTACGCTTTAGCCTTTCGCTAGTTTCAATATATTCTTCTGAGACGAAGGCAGGAAATGGTGCTTTTACCAGCTAGGCTTGATGAAAGCAAGTGCAAGCTTTGGTGATAGTAGTGAAGGAAGAGAAGCTCAGAGAAGCCAGCATTCTTTCGTTAGTTTGTTTAGAGCATTTACATATAATGGATTATTGAATTGGATTTGTTCTAGAGTGGATGGTGTGATACGGGGTGTGGGCTGGCCTTTGTTTGCATATTTTGGAAGAAAATCCGTGACTCCGTCAATAATGTCTATTGCAACTGTTACGTAAGTATTTCAGTATACAGTCTCGTATTTCTTTCATTATCGAAAACATTTCATATTTCAAGTGAAAGTCTTTCGTTGAAAAACTGTTTTTTCTACCCAAGTTTGCAATGGGACAGTCAAAACGCAGCAAAGACTGGATGGCGTGTCAAAATAAATGGATTGTTGTATTCCCAACGCGAGGATTTTAAAAGACGGTTTCCTGATAAAGTCAAGGAAGAGGATCCAAATGGACAAACGTTGGTCATCTCTGCCGAGGAAGAGCCAGCATTTGATCGAAGCAGTCCTTACGACCTGCCAATGTATATGGTGATTCAATACCTGAAAGTTTTAGGAGAAATGAAATACAAGGTTGTGGCCACACATTCCAACATGAACCATGATAGTACTCACTCTACAACTATGTGGACTCTACAGATCAAATGAAAGTCAGAATGTGCTCTAAGTGTACGTAGTTGTGTTTTCATTTATTTTTGTTTGTATATTCATTGATTCGTTATACATATAATATTTGCGCATATCATTGGGAAATATTTTGTGCTATGCTCAATACTAATTTAAAAATTAAGGTTTCAACAAATTCACAGCATTTTGATTTGATGACAAGTATGGCTGTTTATAAATTGACTAGGAATGCTCTACTTCAAATGTAGAAACATACATGGGATTTCGACGTTTGCAGAATGAATTCTTAGCGTCATTCTTTGCACTTAAATATTCGTAAAAGTATGTTTATACGTAATAAAATATCACATTCCATTCAACATGCCTTTCTCGCGAAAACACGACAGTATTAAAAAGCAAATTGAATTATATTTTGCTCATAGCTGGTCCATTAAAAATACTGTGCTCTGCAACAGACACTACTTGTAACAATAAAATGTAATACACAAGAAATGCCTATAAAAAGTCAATAAACTTTTAAATGCACTATATATTTTATGTACTGTTCTGCTATTGTACTTACGAACAAAAATGTAAAACTGCCACAAAACGTAGTGATGTCCATAACACGTTCGTTCTGCATGATACAACTGGAGAAAATTCCTAATACTCAATAAACTTTCCACAACGATGACCGAAATTGCAGACCTACGTGCATTAATTCATAGTAAAGTTCAAGGAGAAATGTAAAATTCTAACTTGAAATGTATTCTTGCTTGAATAAAAAACTTTCAAATGAAAATATTGTGTTTACCTATGAATTTTGTTTATTAAATCAATGTTATTATTCACAGAACTCACATCAAAGTATCTATTATGATATATGAGTTCCAGATCCATTTTTGGATGTCGCATTTGGCAAACTTGATAGAACCAACGCTTCCGAATTAATTTAAATGTATATTATGGCATGCCCATGCATAGAGTTCATAAAACAATTATTGAAAAGAAATATGAAACACTCTTGAATATTTCCGTTACCAATGTACATAACATTGGGGTTAGTGGGGTAGTTTTGTTTAATTTCAAAACATTGTTGAGCTATTTTATCTTTTCCTATCTTTTCCAATAAATTTGTTGCATAAAGATAAAATGTCAATATATCATTATCATTGCATCCTTTAAATATCTGTAGACCTAAATGAGGCGAGTCCATGCATGGAATATCTGTACTTGTACCTCAACTGATGCTGATAATTAGTAAATGTATTATGACAGATATTATGTCATGTGGTCATTTAGCTCTCTCTCTGTCTGTGTTTACCTTCACAAACTTTTGACTTTTTCATTTAATAATGCACTTTTTCTTTAATTTTGACTGACAATTGCAATCTAAGCCTACATTCTTAAATGAGAAATAAGTGTAGTAGCATAACAATAATTCGCTTGTTCTTTCGTAATGCAACATAATGAGTCATGAGCATAGCCTGCTATTATCGCACTAAATGATGACTCACATTCTCTTCATTAGAAATTAAGCAAGTCATAACAGTCATAAACACATTCGTTCGTAGTAACAATAACAGAATCTCATGAAATTGAACAACTAATAGGGAGTTCCCTAATGAATGTTATTCATTTTAAGCTGCATTTAGTTCATACTATTGGTAGTTATTTTCTCTTAATATTTCGACTACTATTGACTGAACTGGGTGGGTTGTTGGGCGGTTTTAAACTGCATATATGTAATCAGAGTTTACGTATTTTTTGGTATTTGCTTTAAACTTATTGTAGACCTGAATAAGCATATTATCACAAAACGACAGAGTAGTAATAAAGATAGCCACTAGCAAATTAACTTTATTTGGTCACAAAAATATGGACAACTTTACACTGAAAATCTTTTGAAATTATTTCTCTGAAGTAGTGCATTGATACTGCACGTTCTCGTACATCAGTTTGCCATACCTAATAAATCACATTGTAATTTGTAATTCAATTATCAAATTACTAGCGTACTTGAAATCTAAACCTAAATCCTCTCCAAATCGTGGTTGCAAGAAAATTCCGCTCTTTAGAATACGCATAGTTTTCTTTAAAAATAAGCAATATGGGAGTTGTTAATGTTTGGTGAGTTGAGAATATTTTTGAAGCTATATTTCTGTCCTTCTATTAACAACAATCAATAACACATCAGTGCGTTTTATTTATTGCAGCGCCAAGTTCCTTGTGGAACCACAAACTAGTTCCTGGATCATCGGAAATGGCGACGTGAAAATTTTCGGAGCCGACGATGCTACATTTGCATTACTCCAAACAGAATTTCAGGAACTGCAACCATACAGCCTTACAGCTTCGTCCTCGTCCTCCATGAGCTCAAACGTTCTAAGTTCTTCCTACGGGAGTGGCGAAACAATTCAGCTTGATGAAGCTTTAGGAAGAATTACCTCATACCTAAACTCTCTGGATAAGCAAGAGTTTACTGTAGTGTCGGCATTCAAAGATGAACTCCCAGCTCAACCTGGTAGCACCCTTGGACACTATAGAATGTACGTATGGTCATTGCAAAAGTGATCAAAAAGGTTTAAAAAAAAACTTTGAATCAAGTAAATGTAAGTGCATCTTATCTCTAAAAGAAAAAGAATAGCTTTTGACTACCTATTCTCCGCTTCACTTTGAATAAATAAAATATTTGAATTCCACTTTTTACATTATATCTGTTTTCATTTTTTGTATTATGATTTCTGCATCCAGTAGACCAATGTTAACTTTAGTGTAATGTAATATTCATGCCGAGTTCTCAAACGAAAACAATGATAATATGTAGCTGTTTATTCATAAGTAATATGCACACTGAACGATAAATGCCAACTACAAATCTGCCAATTTTACTTTATGCATAGGTATACCAAATATCGATGAAAGTGTTAAGCATTTGACGCTACACAAAGTTAAGTTATGATCGCACAAAAATAAAAGATTAAAAGATGTTATTAAAAGATGTAGAATTCTCCTATTGCCATATGACAACTTTACAGCCTTTCCCTTGCTGTTGAACTGAAGAAAATAGAAGAAAATCGCATTGCCCCAGAAGTCTGCACTGGTGTACATTATATAAAACGCAAATTTCCGTTTCCGCTTAGCGAAATCCGCTTTGCAATCAATAACGCAGCTCTACTACGTACTTTTGGAATAATAGAATGTGAGAGGTGAGACGGGAGTAGACCCATCCTAACATTACACGACAAGTGGTTGATAACAGTTGATTTTCTTCTCTTCTAGCACCAATGTTGTTAGAACTGCTTAAGTATACATTTAACAAAGAAACAAGACTAAATTCAATTAGTAAGGATCAGGGTCCTTAATCTATATATTTTGGACAAAGGGAAAACTACCATAAAGTATGCCAAAGACGAGAAGAAATATAACATTTTTGTAACCTTTCAGAAATAAATACTTTACTTTTTACATATACATTTGCTTGTTACAGACTCCAATCAATTACTCTGACTCTTACTACTCTGACTGAGACTGTGGTCTGCAAACTCATATAAATCTAAGATGCCTCTTTGTACGGTGATGTAAGTATATGCAATTTATATGAAGGTTTAAGGCGAGTTTCAAACTTGTAATATTGATTGTAATATTTTATTACTGAAGGTTGAGTTACGAGGTTTACGAAGGCGGTTTGGGCCAAAACCCTTTGCCCATTCTCTCTTGGAGTGTGCACATCAATGGACTGAGGTCACGGTATCGAGCTGGAATTCAGAAGTTCTACCCGGAACTTAAAGAATCATTCGGGAATTCTATGCTATACGCGCGCAATGCAAATTCAACTCTGCCAGAGTTAATGGTGGTTCTTACACAGTACCTGAATTGGTTGGACGGAGAGGGCTTTAAAGTCATGGGAACTTCAATGGATAGTTCAACATATCATGGAGGAGTGACAAAAACCCAAATATATACACTCCAGATGCCAGATTGTTGTGGTCCTTGAACACAAAGAAAATCCATTTCAAATCCAATTTCTGAACTTTAGCAAAATATTAGGTATTACTTAGTAGCGTGGGTAGAGTATATTAGAATGTAGAGGTTCTTGGGTAAATAACTACACTTCTTTTTAATCTTACCGTGTTCTTTCTCGTTGGCCAAAACTTTGCACATATTACCTAGTTTCGAATTCTCTCTTTTTTGAGATAAGCAGTTGCTTTAACCAAACAAAATGGAATTTGTGGCCCATGATTTGTGGGTTATGGATCATACTGATCTAATATTCTTTAGATCACGTATAGAGAAATTTTGTTCATGGGTGTGCTGTAACAGATTCTGTTATTTTATGCGTTGAATTCCATTCCAAGCCTGAAAATAATCTTATTGTGCCATGCGTAAATAATCATTTAATAACTCATAATCCAATGTGAACCGCATAAGTACAAAGAAATTTCCAGTTCAATTACGTTTTGAAAACCTGAGATTCAATTCGACATAAACAGATGCAAAAATACATAAGGAAAGTTTACAATCAAATTTGAATTAAATTAGACAAAATAAGCACATGCGCGACTTTAAACTTTAAACCAAATATAATCTTGAATCAAATTTTCATATAATACCTATTACCTATAATAATATGTAACTGCTTGTTTTACTCACAAATGACAAACCTTATAAACCTTCGGAAGGTTAAATAAAAACATTGCACACGCACATTCTATTTAGAGTTACGAATTTACTATTGTAGTATACGGTCAAAATCAGCAACAGTAAAACGTAAGAAGTTCTTACTAAGAACAGCAAAGGGTCAGGGTTTGTTTTTCAGTATTTTTACTGTCATTCCAGTCCAATATGGATGATGTCCGAATTGTGAATTAATGATAATCATTGCAATCTTGAACTATAAACTATCTTTTATCTTGATACCTACTATTAGTGAGCTATACGACATCTCTTATACGTCATAATGTTCAGTACACAAATCTCTAGTCAGCTATTCTAGTGTCATCTTCTAGACCATCTTGTTTGAAAACATGTACTAAAGTATCTCCAGATTGCAGCATGCCATGTCTATTTGATTTAAAAGATGGCAATGCGAAATGCAGTTTTTCCGACTTTTGAAACGGAAACATTTACATTTTCTTCTGTCAGCGCTTCTCCATTGTTCATTATTAAATGAAAACATCAGTGTTGGTTAAGAAATAAATGGGCTTTAAAATGTGCATACGCTTGTAGCATAAAAATCTTTGGGTAAAAAATTATTGCATGTTGAATTTATAGCAGTTTTTTGACATTACTCTTCAAACACATTTTTTTAAACACCATAATGTCCCAATGGTTTATCAGCTTCTACTGCAACAATGACTTAGGGTTACCAAACAAGCTAGTTATTGATGTAAACTGCAGTCCTTCGGAAATAGTTTAAAACTTCTTCTGGCTGGTTATCACCAAAGGATAGTTACTTATGACCTTCTATATACATCAAGGGGAAAATCTGGCATAGTTTACAAAGAAGTCTTGCTATCTTTGCAATTTCATAGCCAAACTTGACTATGACGGGGCCAACAAACCCATTCATTCATTCTCTAACTTTCTCTGATTTTATTTTAACGCGAGTTATCCTTATTTACGACTGTATTTTGTATTTTTAACGTTTGTAATTAAAAAGGAACTGGTGAAACGTGTGGGTGGTGAAGAATGATATAGGTATGTTATGCATTGGAAACAAGTATAAAACATCATTGTCCTAAGTAGTTTAACGACCGTAAACTAAGAATTTCAACCGAAATAAAATAAATTATAATGAATGAACAATGACTGTGTACGTTTTTTTGCGAATGAAATAGCAATTTTGATGTTTGGATTGCCATGTGGAGATGCTATAATACATATTATTAGACAAGACAGTTTGATAAGGTTTAATTCCGCCGGCATGACCTGGTCAATATTTACTGAGAGCCTATGCATTACCTGCTGCAAGCTGCTTTTGGAATTGGCTTGGGTGAAAACCCCAGAATTTGCTGTTTGATTTATAAAGGGCAACTAGGCATTTTTCAAAATATTATAATAAAGAACATAATATACCACACAATTTCAATAAAAATCCGTTGAGATCCGTGCCAAATCCGTTCCACTTATTATGCCTTCCAAAAAACTGCAATGAAAATTATAATATTGTGGATAGCTACTTAGATTACTTGAAGATCTATTTGCAAAATTAATTTGTTATATACAGTTCTGAAACATGCTAATGCTAATTATGCTGATAATATCATTATAATAGTAAAACCCAAATGCCGTTCAATTTCTGTGTCACATAACATACAAAAGATACTATAAAATCTTCAAAGTTGAATGACCTCGCGTTTCATGTTTACATTTTCTGATTGCTGCACTTCTCCAGAAATTTTGTGATTTGGTTTGTTTACGAAACTCTAAAAGTTGAATGACCTCGCGTTTCGCGTTTAGATTTTGAGCACGGCATATGATAGACTACTCCTATATCGTGATTTTGAGTGAGCCTAAGATTTGTGTTAGTGGATTTTGTGTTGCAGTAGGGAAAATGCTGAATGCTGATACTGGCACAAATGCTATACAGTTTTGATATTTATCTCAAAAATTGGCATTTTTCGGTTTTAAACGAGAAAATAATAATAAGTTCTTCTGGTAATGCGTTTTATGGAGTACAAACAACTCCTGTGGATTCCACTAGGTCACCAGGAACGTGTACATTTCCGCGTATTCTTTAATCTGATCGATAACTAGAACTGCTTATTTACATTAAAACACAATTTTTAACAAAAACACAGCCGTCAAAACGCTTTATGTTTCAAAATATGAAGTTGAACGTGTCTGCGCAAAGACAGAGGCATTAACATTGACATCTAATTATATATATACAAGTAATTCAAGAATTCGTGTAGAGCTTTATCAGAATTTGACGCAGAATAGCATATAATGACGCAGGTACATTATAAATATATAGTCAACTTGAACTTGAACTATTCAAGTTGAACAGAAATGTCATTACCTCTGAATAATGTATGAAACCGGGCAAACATGTTTTTCACACCTACTTTTCGACAGTTCATGACGTGACATCTCGAAGAGTTTAATCCCTTTGAACAGCACTTTCCGACCAAAATGCATGATTATCCTCGGCATGATAATTAGATGCCAAATAAATATTAATCCAAATATAAAACAAGTCAACATATCCCAAATAGGCCAAGGTAAACAAATGCATAATATATATATTAAATTTTTGTTATCGGATCGTTGTTACTATCAGCTTTCATCATATCCCGCATCAGAAAGTCAAGTGGTTACAGTAAGCCCACATCATAGTTACTAATCTAGCATCCATTCCTGGTTGGGCTTCTAATCAGAAAGGTTTTTCTATTCAATTGATATATATTCTACACTGCTTCAAAAAATAAAAGTTTCCTATTCATCATTTTTGTTTTTTAAATTCTTCGTTAAATTGAATGAGACATGATGGTTTTCTTTATACGTTTCGCTACATTAATAATATCATCTGCATTTATTCTGCTGGATTGTGATACATTAGCATGTGATTTGGTCCCTGGAAATCCTGAGGGTTCATGCCTGGAGTTAAGATCCACACCTTACATTAGCAGTGGTGCCTCATCGTTTGGTCCATTTATTGAAGGCGCAAGTGTAAATCCTAACGGTGATATATTTGCCGTCAACTATGGTGAACCAACAAGTCAAAACCAATTGGGACAGGTGCAACCCAAACAACGCCTATTTTATTCGGACGAATTGCGTACCTCACTGCTAAACGGGATCCGCTTTTTAAACTCGTCCCTGGCATTTGTCGCGGATGCGGTAAATCACCGTGTGCTCAAATTAAGCCTTTCTACACAAGAAGGTGATACGGTAGTAACTGGCTCAACCGTTTTATGTACTGACCAACAAATGCTACAGCCAAATGACCTTACTTTATCCATAAAAACCGGAACCGTCATCACATCAGGAATGAGATGGATTTCGGATACGGACAACACACACGGTGATATTTGGGCATGCCTACCTAATGGGCAGGCAAGAAAGTTGGATGTTATGGGTAGAACGAATGGAATTGATCTGTCTCCAGACGAAACCATATTATACGTATCGGAAAGTTACAACCGAGCAGGTGTCCCGTATGTTCAGAAGATTTGGAAATATGATATTAATGCAGAGCAGGGAACAATCAGTGGAAAGACGCTTTTCGTGGATTTTGCAGCAGTAGATGGAAGCGTATCGGTAGACATTGACGGAATGAAAACTGACGTGCAAGGAAATTTGTATGTAACGAGACACGGTGGCTCTCAAGTTATCATTTTCTCCCCCGCTGGCCAAGTGATCGGAAAAATTGCCTTGAATTTCCCGAACCCTACAAATTTGGAGTTTGGTGGTCCAACCGGAACTACCTTGTTCATTGTAGGAAAATGCAGGGATAATGAGAATAAAGGTTGTGTGGATAAGATTGAGGTAGTTAATCCAGGTAGAGCATGGAAGTTACTTCAATGAAAGTCTATTTTGTATCTACAATTTAACCTTTCTTCTGTGAATTGCTGTATGGTTTATTGTAATAAATGAATACATTAAAATAAACACATGAAATTTATTCTTATGGCTAGCAATAAAATCTGCTTGCATGAACATCATGAACCATTTTGATACAACGTTCCTGGCACAAAACCATTACGTTCTACATGGTATTTCGGTCGATGTTTTACGAGAGCTTGTAGTTAGTTCGTTGAGTACTTTTTTGTTTCGTTTTCCTTTCCTTTCCTGCTCCTGTTAGCAAAAAGTGAAAAGTCGTTGATAAACATTATAACATATTGAGTACACATGCTTTCTTCTGCACAGTTGCCATTTTGTTGTTATGATGTAAAAATTATATCCGCACCTGCACCACTTCTACATAACATTCACAACAATTCTCACTATAAGCGCAACATATCCACTTTCGCTAGAAAAGGATAGTCGTTTTAGTCGTATACTACCCTGCCCTGTCCAGCACGCTTTCTCCGTGAGAGAAAACATTGAAGTGAAACTTGAAACAAACACCATGTAACAGAATACGAGTGCCCGTATTACGCAACATACAAAGATGGATGAATGCATGCAATGTGTTTTTATGTGAAGAATTTCAAGCAGAGAAAGTTTGCACTTTCAATTTTGCTCCAAAAGTATGCAACACTACTACTCGTGCAGTACTGCCGTAAACCCATTGTGTTCTGTAAAGGTAAATTTCATCGGCCATATGACTTTTAAAATTACAAATTTTAAAAACTTTAGAAGATTTTAAGAAGAATATGAATCCAAGAGCTGAAAGCACACGCATCTCGTTTTACAATAACTCAAACATTTAAACAAAAACCGTTTGCTGAAAACGTATTTATAGAGGTATATTTCATCTTGACATTTAGCCAAGTTTTATAGGTCAAACTAAAATTCGCAAAATCCGCATCGGAAGCATATTTCCCTATTTTATCAATTATAAAAAGACTAGCATCTTTCTACATCCACATCATCATGGGGTTCGTCACTGTGCTGTAAGTTTTAATCTGCATCCTGCATGTATTATATTTTCTTGTATATATTTCTTGAACAGGTACTTTTATACGAGTATTGCCTATGCACATCTATTTTTATATGTAATTTAATCAAGGTTGACCTATGAGAGAATCGAAAAAACTGTTCGCGGTCCATCCGGAGCAACTTTTGAAGAAAAGCGGTATGGGTGGGTAATAAGAATAAATGGATTTAACTACATTCCAGGTAATTAGCACTTTAATTAGTCATCATTCATCATTAAGTAACTATTCTGAAGAAATTGCTTCCTACAATTTTTGTGCGCATTTTCATGTAGAATTCCGGAAAGCTTTTCCAAAGTTCACTTGGAGGAAGGATCAGCTCGAACTTACTTGCTTTGAAGAGAAGGCTTTGTCCTGTGACCAACATGATCAGTATCATCCTCCCCTGACATTAGTCACCAAATTTCTTGACCAGATTGACGAGCTAGGCTACCAGAATACATCATGCTCTCTAACCGCTGAAAACAAAGAGATTACCTTCTGCCTTTGGAACTTTCAAGCACGACGCTAATTATCATGTGTATACTACCGATTGAGTTCCACAATAATATACAATAACACTGCATTACGATAAATGCACGCAATTTTCACGAACTGTTTGAGATTTTGAAGGTGCTCCAATATTGCAAGCAAGATTTTATTTTTTTATAACCTGCTAAAAGTGCGTTATGCATATTATTATAGGTTGTTTTATTTTTTATACACTACCTGCCCACAATACAATCAATGAATCAATCAGAAACCTTATCATGCATTATCAGAATCAGAAGTAATTATCAGTGAATTGTATTTACTACGTACACATAATGTATACCTTACTAGTATACTATGACCATTTTCCTCGTGCCAAACAGCATGGATGGATGATGGATGAAATATAGGGATGCTTACAACTTACAATAATACTTTCACAAAAGTCACTTCACCCTTGACCGTTGTCATTTCAATATTTCTGTCTCTCTCCCTGCGTCGAATTGCGTTAGTAGAAAGAACAACTGAAATCGAGCTAAACATTAGCGTAAGTGCATCAGTATTGGAAGTTATCCAGATGTATTACTACATAAACATTTTCCTGTGCATATATTGCATCTAACTATCAACTACCAACCAACACACATTTGCAATGTGTACGAGCTACCAGCTAACGGCTTACTACAGGAAATGAAAAATAACCTATGAAAATCATTTTGTGCAAAATATCGAATAGTTGTTATTTGACTTCTTCAAGTGCAATATCAAATCATAGAAAAAGGCAACTCACTACTACATATAATACTCGTTTGCAGTAATGAACAGCAAAGTCACAATAAACAATAATTACAATTAATTACTAAATAATACATTATACTACATTACTATCATGTATAACTTTAAAATGTATAATCAATAGTATCACATCAAATGTTAAACATTACATGGCAAAAATAAAGTTTCATTCAAAATAATATCGGGTGAAATGTAATACAATATTATTGCAGTTCGTTTGGTGTTCATAGCCAAATATTGCATATTATTTCTAACAAAAAGGTTGCATCTAGATTTTCTTCAGTGATGCCCACTAAACCATTCAATACTTATGAAACCATTAATACCGGTGATTCACTAGTTCATGAAATATACAAGACTGAAAATAAGAAACTTCCAAGATTATAGATTGGCTTTAGTTAGATTATAGATCTCGAATGGTTGTATGCTAAATTATGCATGATTTCTGGCTCAGGTCTCCCTCCGACTTCAGGCAAACAATGTTGTTTTTCAGGCAGCGGTGCAGGGGCAACACACCAGAAATCGACACTGTCTGTCCTAAAGCCAGTTATCAAAACATTTACACAAACTATTTTCATTACAGGCTAAAGAAAAGCAATCAAACTTTCTCCAAGCTTACATGTACCAGCAACCTATTTACTCTGATGAACAGCCTAAAGTAGCAGTGATTTGCTAATAAGTTTTAGTGGTATTTATGTTAGAAATAGAAACACGGTGAATTCCTCAAATTAAACAAAGATAAGTTTAATAAAAGGTTTGCTCAAGACCAAGGCAAACTCACCTCACAGCCCCATAAAGTAAAGGTGTATGCAAACTGCAAACATTGGATTATTGCAAACACTTGCTTTCTCCCAAAGAGAATAGATGTGCACAGATTAGTACTGCATGTTCTCTTTACTTTGTCCCTAATGCACAATCTGTTTTCACTCATTCGGTTGTATAAACACGTGCTTGTATAAACTCAACAGCATGGAAGATGGAAAGTTCGTTACATTGTTGTAAGTTGTAACAATTATCGTTTGTCTATATTTTTAGTGCCATTTTGACTGATTTGCAACATAAGAACTCCATTCCATAAAGCAAGTTTGGTAAAAAGTGTTTTAATGTTTTCAGGTTAACTTATGAAAGGACCGAAAAAATCGTTAAAGGACTTGATGACGAACGGTTTGGATGGGTTATTCGAGTAAATGGCCTTCCAGAACAAAGCTACAGTGGTATGCGTTAGTTTTGAATTGACTTGAAAGTTACTTTCCGTCAGTGATGATGAAAGATCTGTCATAATATTGTTGCTCAATATTTTGTCTTTCAGCCTTTTCATCGACTAACTTCCTTGTTACCAAAGGCCAGTTAGTGCTCACGTGCTTTGAAGAACCTATCCTCTCGTATGATGAGCATGACCAGTTTCACCCACCGATGGGACTGGTAACTAAATATCTTGGGATGATCGTACAACTGGGATACTTGAACACTTCTTCCTCAATAACGGCCGAGAAAAATGAAATGACATTTTGTTTATGGAATTTTCAAAAACGCTAGAATTTAAAGTGCTTTGTAACGTAATTTTCATCGGACTGAAAATAAACTATTTTGCTGAGTTGTATTCATATTTTGTAATTTTATATAGTAAAAATTAAACGCACGTTCCAACAGCAGACAATATTCTTTACGTTCACACATATTAGTTATTTAATTGAATTACTTTTACATTACACACATCAAAATATGGCTTACAAAGTTCAATAAACGCGACATAGTACATAGTACATACAAAGAGTACGTTGAGAAAATTTTCCACCATATAATTATCGAAATCTAATGCAGAGAATTTCAGTGAAAAATGTTAAATTTTACTTTTTGGTATTAGGACGAATGGACATCAATGCAGGGTAGTACATGTGTTCACTGATTTGCTTCAGACTATAGGATAAGGCATTCAAGCTCTCACTTTGACTTTTCAATTCTTCCTTGATTTGCTTCAGCTGGGTGGATGTTAGCGTATCATGTATTGAGGTTCCGCTTGATACGCTTTCTTGTGATCTGTCCTTTAAAATTTGTACTGAGGAGCGTAGATCCGTTAGATCCTCTTGGATTGCATTCATAACTTTCGCCCATTCCTTTTCCTTATCGGTGACAACCGGGGTGGCATGATGATATCTAGACAGAATTGCCTCCAATCTTTTGACATGCAATTCATCCAATTCGACACATTCTTCGTAACGTTCGGCTAAATTTTCTGCAGCGCTTTGGAGATCACCTCTTTCTGCATTAAGGTTATTAATAAGCTCCTCCATTTTCTTAACTTTGTCTTGCATAGTCATGACCGTCTTTGTCAGGTACTGCATTCCGTCTTCGATTCCACCCAAACGCTCAGATTTAACCTGGATTGTTTGCAGCACGTACTCTTCCAATTCCCTGATCGGTATATCTTCTTTACTGCAAAGGTACGGCTCGATTGAAGATCGCCTTAAAAGTGATTGACAAGTTTCCAGAACATTGGAACCATTATCAAAAATGTTTTCATGGCTAGCTTCGTGAACGTGTTCAGCAGCGCCATTGGGGACTCTAGTCGAGGAACTTGCAATTGTAACTTCAAAAAAGGGATCTGGTAGTTCAAAGGTCAAAGCTCGAAGATCCTGGAGCACACAAAGAAGTTTCTGCGGTTTCCTTTGAGAAAATGTTAGTGACAATAGATCCCGTTGAGCTTTCTTTTCATCCCCAAGCCGCCATCGGAGTAACAATTGATAAGTGCACTTGGTATCCTCAGGAAAATCTTCGTCTTCATCGTTTTCAAAGAATTTGATGACTTCTGGGTAGAAATGAGCTGTGATTACGTGGAGTCCAATATCATGAATGCAAGCATACCTAAAACAATACAGGAATTTGATAAGCACAATTTAAACAGAAAGTTATAGTCAATAGTGTTTCTCAGATTGAAAAAATGGTTACCTGTGACTGTGTAGTGGATCTGGAATCAACTTCAGAGTGTTGCTGTTCGAATTATAGCTTGCCAAAAAGTCCAACTCCAGTTTTTCTTTCACCGTCATGTGAAGTCCATCATAAATAAATTTTTCTTCAATGTTTTGCCCTTGGTCAATTTTGCCGTTGTCGTTAATGCTCTCATCGAAATCCGGTAAGACAAGTGAATGCGTTATGACGCCACCAGTAAATCCAATTGCAATAAACACAGGAAACTGTTCTGAAACCAAAATCGAGGTAGCAGTCCTGTTTTCCGAATCAAACCCATGTACCGGCATAATTCCATGAGCTTCAGAGAAAAACGCAGCATTCTTCCCAACAAAACGTACAAGGACATAGGACACGCAGCCAGATTCCCGGAGTACAAACAAAGGATAATACTTTGACTTTGGCAGGCATGGTCCAATCCCAAAATCTACCACACTTTCATCCTCCAAGTCGGCTGCAAATCTTCCAGATCTGTTGATGAACGGAATCGCATTAACGTTGTTTGGCTCCACACACACTGACCCACAACTAATGGCGTCTTTCCCCTTAAAGTTATCCACTTGGTAAAATCTTAAATAATTGTCCGAATTCAGCACTGCCACGGTTGCTGGCTGAGTTGTAAAAGTACAGGGAAGCCACTTTGCTTGAATCACTTCTAGTTTGGGATGATCAATGTACGTCTTCTCCCCCAACAATACTGTCTTCTTGACTAAGCACTGCACCCTTCCTCCTGCAAGAGTACTGCTGGGAGAACCATTGGACAATGTGCTGGCATTGTGGTTGGAAACAACGGCCAGGCCATTCTTGCCCCACAACAACACGCTGGTAGCAGTCCCTCCATGCACATTCATTGTTGAATAGGGCACAATGGAAGTCACCTCAAACCCAAGACGTTGAGACAGTTGCCATTCCTGAACATCAGCTGAATCCACTGACACATTTTGTCCTCTGGCGACCTCCCCAGCGTTCATTACCAACAGTGCGTTTTTGGATTTGCACCAAGCGTAGCATTTTTCTCCAGTGATGCTAACGATAGGCTTGTAGGTTTGCGTGCCATCTTGGCCACTCCTTTTGACGTCGATGATTTTCAGCCTTTCAAACAAATCCGATTGAGAGATAAGCCACCCACTCCCGTGGGCACCCTGCCCGGAAGAGAGCATGATGATAACACCTTTGCAAAGGTGTGACCAAAACGCTTAGTAAAACCTTGCCTCTGCCTGTCAAGAAGAAATTACAACAGTATTTAAAAAAGAAAATCAAATCCAAAACAAAATCTAGTAATAAAATCCTTTAAAATAACAGTACCTTTCTCACAGCGTCAACCTTGCAAACTTGTTAACTTCAACCGCTCTTCACGTCACCCCTCCAACTTCATTCCAGTGTTCAATCCGGTTTACAGGATTCTGGCCCAGTTTTCAATTAACTTCAAAAGGTTTTATTTACTTGTTAACTGGTTTAATTCGCAGTTTCTTAGATAATTACTTAAAAAGTCGAAGGAGATAAAAAGTTAAGTTACTACTGCAGCTGCACAAATGTCGTTTAGCTGAGAAAATCGTGATGTGTTGGTACGCTCCAAGAATTCTCAAAACAATGCACTTTCAATGGCTTCGAGCTTTCATGAAGTTTAAGAGCACCATAACAGGCAGCAAAAAACGCAAAGCTTCTCTCGCCAACTGAGTGGGTTTCTAGGTCTCTTTGTTCTACTTTACGTATGAGTCGTTCGTTAGGTACCTTGTTCATGTATCTAATTGCGTTACTAACGAACTGCGAGGTTAATTTTCGCTAATTGGTCTCCACAATTTTATGGAAGTTACAAGTTACAGCCATCATCTTTTATAAGCTTTTGCTTTATGAGCAAATGTCGAAAATCTCAGGAGAACCCTTGGAGAACCAAGGGAGAACCGATTAATCAATGATGGCTCTTTAAGGACAAGCGGTTGCAACCTGTAAATTGCTAATCATTTGCGGTTTTAACGGCTGCAGCCATGATAAGCCTTTACTTCACAATGTTACTATTAGTTTGCTTCACAGTCGTTTCACAAACAGGGGCGAAATCAGGTAGCCTCACATTTAAAACCAGAGCAGGCAAAGAACTTCAAGTTTCGACAAAAAACTGCACAGGCATTTTCTTCCGGACACCTACCGCTGCGACGGCATACGAATGCACGTGCTTAACAGGCGTGTGAGTCATAAATATCAGGAATTTTGCACAAGTTTGCTTTCTTAAAATTACTGAATCATAATATTAATGACCTTCACAATAAGGCTGAAAATATAGATGGGCGTTTTATGAGGACTTCTGCGGAGAGGCCTTATATATCCTTGGAGGATATAACTACTGTTTTGGATGGAATCCATTACAAGTTAGCCTTTGGAAGTTTTACATTAATGCTAAATCAATTAAATTTATGCTTAGAAAGGATAAGTTATGCTTAATTCTTATTAAGAAACTAGCACAAGCGCAGCTGATTGGAAACTTTAGAGATCCATTTGAATCTTCAATTAGCCACTTTCAAAGAGAGGACTTTGCTCAAATGACGACCACTATCTCTGACAACGAATATCAGGGGTTTAACCGCATTGAAGTTGATGCCCTTGGATCTTGGATTACTGTGACGAACGAGAGATGGACATTGTATGCAGACAGTGGTGAAAGCATTTGTTTGTTGCCTACCGTTCCGGGTTACAGAGTAATATGCGAGTACAACAATAATTTGCACCATGAAATTGATAACATGCAATGGAGTTATATTGTGCATGTTCAGAAGGGATGTCATTCAAACGTAACTGTTAAAGCCGACGCTTGTTTTCCCTTCCGTAGGCCAAATGGTATGAAATGGCCAATTTGATAAAATAACCTCATCTGGTAAAATACTAATAGGGTAAAAAAATTCCTCTGAATTGATGAAATGCTAATAGATAAGTCAAAATGCAAAACCACGCCACCAAATTTAACCCCTTGTCCCGACCCGGAGGATGAAAACGACACTAATCCACAGGATCCCTTTTGTGAACCAGATATAGAGCCCTCAACAACGTTGCCTTCTACGACAACTCCTCTACCTACATGTGGCGTCATAACAAGGGACATTGTAAAGAGGCATTGGCTGGATCCCGCTAACAATCAATGTGCCAAATCGTTGAATGAAGCCATATTTACTGATCAGCTAAGAAGATTTGCGACTACACGGTTTGATCGGTTATTTGACTCAAGGCTCCAGTCGTTAGATCAAATGAGACAATTAATTATTCTCACCCGGGACATTATGAAGAAAACATGCATTAGTGAATATGTTCCTGCTGAATTTTTCGATGTGGCGACTGAAGCCTTCTTGATGTTTATAAACGAAGATTTTTTATATAAAGTATATGGCACAGACCAAATCACCTTTGAAAGAATTCTAAAGAACTTGAGAAAATGCTCCAAGGGAGCTAAAGCGTTTGTGTATGCGTCCATACCGTTAGGTTGTGACTTGAAAAAGGTTGGACAGTCTGTCACTAATGCGCCTAAATGCAAAATATGAACCAATTTTATTCGTTATTCTTCAAATTTCTTGTTCGTAAATATTAACTGCAAAACTGCATACGATTCCTATTTCTAGATTACTGGAACACTTATACTACCGGGAAGAAAAGTTGATGTGACGATTCCAGAAAGTGCCAAGTCAAAGCACTTTGAGCCGCTAATCGAAACAACTTGGAAAATATTTTTAAATGTTCATTCATATTGTTACGAATACTTTCAAATCCCAAACGATCACCACCATTTCTCTGTATTGTTTCTCGAGCTGTTTAGCAAAACTATTTACGAAAAATGGTAGTAAACTTGTGATTAAGTAATGTGTTAAACGAGCTGTTGAACATTTACTTTTTTGGTGCCCGTATTTTTCATAGGATCGAACCGTTAGCCAAAAAGGATCTTTACAAATTTATTGTGCCTAAATTTGAGGTAATGAAAGACATTATGGAGAATATGGACTACTGTGTTGCAGCTACAGGACAAGTCTCAAAGTGCCCCGTCTGGATGACACGGTCGGATCCACTAGCTAAACCTATAATAGATGCGTCTTCGTATCCTGATACAGAGTAATTTTTTAGAAAATTGTAAAAATGATTTAAAACGACACGGTGTGTAGTTGTTTAATGATTTGTACATAAGTATAACTTTCGTCCTAATAATAGAGACACGGCTCCAGCTCCAGACCCTGGTAGTAATTCTACCCGGTCCCAACGGAAGAAGCGATCTACTTGGTTAAGAGGGATATACTCAGAGAGAACCAAGATTTGGGATGATTCGGCATACTGTCTACAAAACATGGTCGATCCATCAAGATTTGGATTGGCTACTTGCGCCGAGGCATACTAACGAAACTGAAAAATGTCGTATGCTATTGATATTGATAATTCATAGTCATTATTACCAATAAAATAATGGAAGGAGGTGACAAACTTTGTACTTTTACCATGCACCAAACTTTCCCACCGCAGTTTGATCAATAGACATTTCATATGAAAGCATAATATTATAGCATATATCATCTCTCCTGTAGTATGAGCAGTAGTATATTTGTATATTTGGTATTTTCTCCTCTAAGTATATGGGGTACTTAATTGTGGGAAAATTTTAACTCTGTCTTTCATTTAGCTTTAATTTCGTGAGTTGATAACATTACGCGTGGTATTATCAACGCACAGAAAGCTTCAAAGTTCCGTTGTACAAAAACAAGTGTTTATTTAAGAGTGATCATTACTATTATTATGGCTTTCCCCAAACCAACATGCAACATTGAATGATGTACTTTTCGAGAAACTCAAATACATTATTATTGCAAAAGTTTTGCTTCAGCAAACCCTACTTTTATACAAAAATATAAGTTTTAAAACTTGCTTCTTGAACCCCGAAAAGACCGAGGAGAAAAAATGACAGATGCAGATAACGAACCGAAGAAGGACGAAGGAGAAAATGAGAAAAGAATTGGACAGTATCCACTTATACGGGTAAACATATTTGCTTCACGGGTTGGATTGCGACTAATGCGTTTTAGTGAGTTATTAAAATCTACATGTTCACTGTGAACCTTCTTTGTTCAAGATGACTGATCTGCCAGCAGACACCAAACCTGAAATTGTAGATTTGATTGCATCGACTATAGAAAGAAACGGGAACGATATACAGGTGAGCTTTTCCTTCAACATAAGTTGACTACATTAAGCCTTAACTGAGCGTTTGAAATAAGGAAGTAATGTGGTACCTATACTTTTCAGAATGCATGCAAGTTGATCAAAGAACATTTAGACAAAACTTACGGGCCTTCATGGAATGTAATCATTGGTGAAGCATTCGGGTTTGAGGTGAGTTATCTCAAGCGTCATCTCTTGTATATGTTTACAATGGGAACACTGGGAGTACTTGTTTGGAAATGCGGATAACCCACAAATCGAGGACAATTAAAAGCAACGAGAGACAATAACGTTGAATAATCATACTGAACATTAATACAATCACAAAAATGCTTTATTACAGACACTTTTACACCGTGATAAAGCCTACTATTATAACGATTGAGACAACAATAATATATAATGATCATGGTGTTTATAAATAATAGTATTTGTTTGTTAACCTTTAAGAAACTATATAGGTTTTACATTTGAATTAAGTTCGCGATACTTACAATTAATTTCAGTTGTTTAAATGCTGCTCCATTACCTTTCATCATTCATTATAATATCAGTATGCAAAATTTGGTCTTACAATTGATTATACACTACCTCAATACTCGGAATGTTTTTAATTTATAATAATCTACATAAATAAAGATTTGTATACAAGCTAAAATGTGAAAAGCGCATTTAACATTTGCTAAAGTTGAAATTAGGTAAAATAAAACTTGAAATTGATAAACCGAATGTTTCACCTTTTTCATTATGTGCTTACATAAAAATTCAGTTGTAATTCGAAAGATGTAGACAAATTCTTATGAAGAAAATGACTGTTCTTCAGACTTCTGATTACTTCTTCCTTTACTCATACTGGTATGTTTACATTTAAAGCAAGCAGGAGCTAGATACTGACTATAATGATAATGAATATAATGACATTTCAATTATATCAGGTATTTATAGTTGTTTGATGTATGCTCCCATATTGATACTGAAGTATATAATGCATGATTCCTAGTAGTTTGAAAAGATAATGCCCTCACTCACACGTTATCATTAGAATTTTGTTTTTACGCAATATTTATCTCCCAATCCTCTGAAATGAGCACTCCAGGTTTCCTTATCACAAGCACAGAATCTCCTTCGAATTCTAGAGAGGCTTCACCGATGGCTATTGACAAAAAACAAAAAGTTCTCTAGAATTCCGTGACTTGTAAAGTTTATGAAAATTGATTCTTAATAATACACTTACATTTGCTACGCGCTTTTATACTACTAGGTTTCTTGCTCAGTCCAACCAAGACTACTCGTTCTACCCACTCGGGGGTAGTAAACATTGAGCCATGGTGCAAAACCCTGGAAAAAGCAATTTAAAAGTAAATTAATTTGATTCGGTTTGATATTTCGTTACATAGCACATTTTCTATTTAGTAGTAATGGTTCTTACTTTGACGATAAGCGCCCATCTTTGAACTCAAGATTAGCAAGTACATACTCTCCTTCACGATAGTCGAATGATTCATTGTCGTCAGTGTAAAGTCTTCCGGATGCTTCACCATTTTCATTCAATGCAACATACAATGTGTATGGATCTCGTCTCATGAGAATAGATGAACGACGAATTCTTTCCTTGGTGGGTACAATGGTACCTCCTCTTTGAAACACTGGGATCTAGTTTGCATTAAATCAGAAAATCATGAAAAAATTGCTATAGACTCTGGTGTAAAATAAGTGATAGATACATGCATGGTTTATTCGAAATTGGCTTACCGAGTCCTCTCCAACATTTAAGGTGTGGGTTCCGGCTTCATACTTTTTGTGACTATTATAAAAGTCATACCAAATTCCTTTGGGCAAATAAACCTGAACGCTGGTAGCTCCTTTGTCAGTGACCGGGTGAACAAGCAGGGCGTCTCCAACCAGGTGCTGATCCTGAATACCAAATGTGTTCACATCTTCCGGGAATTCAATCCATAATGGTCTCATTGGGGGCATTCCTGATTTCTCGTTTTCATAGAAAAGAGTGTACCAATACGGCAGCAATGCATATCGCTTTCTTATAGCTGCACGAAACAGGTTAGTGTAGTGATCCCCAAACATCCATGGTTCTCTTCGCTTCGTTTCAAGATGGGCATGACTCCGCATGAATGGCTGGAAAGCTGCAGTTTGATACCACCTCAGCATAAGTTCTGCATCGGGGTTGTGAAAGAAACCTCCAATGTCCGCACCACAATGGGTAAAACCAGTAATTCCCGAATTTAAGCACATTGGAATGGAAATTTTAAGATGATCCCAATCGGCCTTGTTATCCCCGGTCCAAATAGACGCATATCGCTGTGCCCCAACGAAATGGGACCTCGTAAGAATAAATGGTCTGAGCTTATTCTCTGATCTCTGCAACAAACCTTCGTATGTCGACCATACCTGAAAAATAATTTACTCTTATAGTGGGGATGCATAATCAATGAGAGGAAAACATTGCATGAGCTAATCATCTGAACATAAGAATACAAAAATGACATGTCTTACTTGCATGTATCCGTACATGTTGTGTACGTGCCTGTGTTCCACATTTCCATAATGTATCATATCTTTTGGCATTGTAACTTCCGGTCCGTTAAATACTGATGGTTCATTCATATCGTTCCAAATATACGTGTCCAAAGTCTGTGCAAATTTTCCTTCAAGGTGAAACAAGTTTGCCCAATATTCCCGAACTTTCGGATCGAAATAATCCAAGTAAGAGGATGAGCCTGGCCAACACCATCCCTCATAAATCTTTCCATTTTTGTCGTGAACGTACAAATCCAGGGATGTAGCCTCTTCGTGCAAGAAATAACCACCTTCCCGTTTAATATGGGGATCTAGAATAGTAACTAGCTTGCGTCCCTTTGAACTGAGGTTGTGCATCATTTCAATTGGATTAGGAAACTTGTGAGAATCCCAAGTAAAATACCTGTAGATGGAGCATTAAAATAGATGATATTTTTGGAGTTTGCGCTTATGTAAGGTAAAAAGTAATTATAGAAATTATAGTTATAACTTACTTTTTCCCATCAGTGTATTCTATGTCCAACCAAATAGCGTCGTATGGGATATCATACTTGTCAAAATTGGAATCAACAGTCAGAACGTCTTCTTCATCGTTGTAGTTCCATCTGCATTGGTGAGACGCGATGGCAAACATCTGAGGTAACGGTGTGGTACCTGTAAGTCTGCCGTATTGTCGAATTACATCTGCTGGCTTTGGCCCCATGAAAAAGAATGTATCAATAATGCCAGATTCGCTCATAAAACGCGTTCTGCCTTCCTTGTTTTCTTCGGAACCTGTATTGACAAATATGTTTGTTAGTTATGCTTGCGACTCGTTTCGCCAAATATATATTCCCCAAACCGTCAAAATAAATTGATGTGACAGATGCGGCCACAAAATATGGTCAATCAATGTTAGAATATGTAAATTATGTACGAAAAGTCACTAAAAATTCTTCCATTATTTTCTGATTGCATTGAGAAATTTAGCAGGGTGTCACATAGTCCCATTAAGCCGGGTGCCATAACCTTGCTGACCGTTAGACACAAGCTAGCAACAGAGCTCTTGCCAAAGACTATCATCTCTACAAAAAGAAAAAAGACCGAATCCAACCCATATGCATAGCGGAGAATAAAATAACCATAAACCAACAAAACCATCATAAAGAAGCAGGACCAGGACCCACCAAAGAAAAGTTGCCTGTTAAGCCTAATCATGCTTGCAGGAGGAGTATTAGAAATGTTAGATGTGATAAGCAAGCTGCAGTTGTGAAAAAAAGAGAAGCAGTAGCGGTAATATAAAAGTTTCATGTAAAATCATTGTCCTGTAGCTAAATGTCATGCGTTGAAAGTTTCCAGAAGAAAATAGTATTTCAGGTAAGAAGTTATCTATAAACAATTCTGCTAACCAAAAGGGATTGACTAAGATTTTACGAGACTTCACTCTCAACCGGAGACTTACCTCCAACTAAATTCACTATCGAATCAACTAATCCACCCTGTGCAACAGCAATATCCACCCAAGTTTCCGCTGCATTCAACCAGAGGACTCCGACAGTGTGCTCAGGATTATGAGCAATTATGTATGGTACGGCTCCATATAGCGACATGTAGTTGTCAAGCTCGTATTCAAATACGTCAAGATTGTACAACCGAACCGGATCGCCATTCCTGATAGTTGTATTAATTAAAAGCTGTAATTATGTACACAAATGTGCATGAACAAGTAATTTTCTTACGTTGTATCTTTTAACAAAAGAGAACTGGCATGCTCCGGCAACCCATAAAGCGTTTGGGTTAATGGGAAATCGATATCACAACCAATGGACTCAGGACCCCTGGGCTTACTATCCGTATTTCCACCAAATGATTCCTCCCACATGGACGGTTCAGGTTGATTAGCCGATTCATCAACCTCATTAGCTGGTTCCTCGTTTCTACAAATTTACCTTGTAATTTAGTTTTTGCTTTGCTTTGACAATTTTTTAGCACTTACACATCCGGTTTGTTCCGCAGATGTTCAAACTTTAAGGTACTTCGCCCATTGAAGACAGCCACCTTTTTCCCGTGGCTTATGAAGTCAACCCTGAGAGGATTCCCAAAAATTTGTGCTTGAGAATCGCCGACAGTTAAAGTCCACGAGTCCCCACCTTTTTGCACATTCATTCTAAAAGCAAACAAGGGTTGTTAAAATGCGGGTACGAGAAATTAACAAATATTCAAATATTTATAAATTGTTACATACGGTATGGTTTTCAGGTCTGGTAAGATGACATACGGCACCTCAAACCTTGGATGCAGAGGTGACTCCTCGTTCATCTTGACTCTGAACACTCCATCCTCATAAGCAATGATATCAAGTACGAACCGATGTCCGCCATTCGGATTCACAACACCAAAAGTGACCTTATCTGAGTTGGACGAAACTCGACCAGTAGCAAGATCTACTTGATAGCTAGAATAACCATCCTTCGCAGCTCTCTGTCGTCTGTAAATAAATAATTTAATATTGAATATATATATTCCAAGCAATCAGATAAACCTTTAAAGTGTGATGGGTGTCATTACTACTAACTTGCAAAATCCTGACTGCTCACAGGATTTGAATTTGCTCCTGTCCACTGTATCACACGTATTGAACAAGAGACATACTACACCAAACCAGAGCACTACTGCCTGAGGTGAGGAGATCCATTTTGTAAATGTAAAATTCATCTTTGGGAAGTATCTCCCCATCCTGAAAAGACAAATACACACAAAATTAATCATCCTACAATTCAATTTACAAATGATTGTAAAGATGCAGTGAATAAACTGTCTTGTACCTTTTAGCTGCATAAAACTGAAAATACTAAAAGCCCAGTACACCTCCTGAGTCTTCTTTCTTGCAGCAACCTAAAATGAAATAGATAAAGATAACTTGTATTTTTGATATTTGTCACGCAATCATTTTATATTCTATGAAATATAAGAGTCCTTGTTGCCTCAACACTCTACCGTCCTACCTGGACTATTTGTCAATTTGAAGCTTTACCAAACTATCGATTTCCGATTACCATTTTCTAACAAGCATCAATTGAGCATACATAATTCTTATCGTCACCTCTTTTTAAAGCCTTCTTTGTGTCGTCTTATAACTTGTATGTAACTTTAAAAAATTAATGCTTCTCCACACTTGTTGTGGCACCGTCTTCCCCTCGTCGTTACACACAAACTTTCTTCAAGTTTATCGATTGCCCAATGGAAGAGTTTTCACCGTTCCATTTGGAAGCTCAACAAACTACCAAGCTATAATATAGGTGGTTGAGTATCTTCGTGTCTGGCTATAGCTGTAAGCTATAATTACTATAAGTGCTTTTAAAACTGGATATTATAAGTGCTTTGTTTTTCCAAAAGGACAATGGAATGGAACAATACTTGAAATCTCTTGTGAATCTCAAGCTGAGGAGACGGGGAAAGTAGATGAAATTGTGAAGGAAGCAATAATAAGAAAACGCTAAAACACAAAACACATACCTCCAACTTTTTTCTATTCTTCGGTTTGCATTTAATTTGTCCGGAGAAAATTCCAGGCAAAAGCACTCACTCCTTTTCCGAGACCCGATTCTCTGGTGGCTTTTGAACAACTTTTTCAGCTTCAGCTCCACATCAAACGGTGTATTAAGGTATGGAGAAACTTGCTAAAAATGCCGTATGTGGTATCTGGCAAACAAAAGTAAACTCATCATCTACTCGTCAGTGTGTTGAATGCTCGTAAGCAACATTTCATCACATCAGATCAGCCGGATCGCTGGTTCCGTTCAAACTGTAATTCCCACAGAATACTAGGCACTACTTTACTCGACACTTTGGCAGTCAGGAGTAGTAAGCGAGCATAATGAAATGAAATGGAAAACTAGGCATGAAAAGGTTGAGCAAAAATGAAGACAGTAGCAGGGTAGCATCATCATTCATCAACATCATGATACGTGGAGATTACTGTTGCCAATTGACAGCTAGTGAGTTTTCTGGAAATGGATAAAATTCCTTCCGCTGTTTGCACTGAAATGAATCGTGTGAATGAAAATTGAGACTGTCTGGAAATTGTGATGCAAAATAATGTATTTAACTTAGATAATCTAAGTCTAAAATAAAACATGGTAACCATGTGTGTAGGCAGTAAGCTTGCCCATAACAAAGAAGTTTATTGAATACTATGCAAATAGAAACATAGCTCTAGCGACTAAACGATTTCGAATTTGGGTAAAAAAATTCAGATTCGTTAATTTGGCCAAAAACTGACCTATAATCATGTGTCGCATGCCATAGGTCACTTAAGGAACTTAAAAATTCGCCGTGACCTTTGACCTTAGAGGTCGAATTTCAAAAATCGGGCTCCGTCCTGCACAGGTTCCAGTGACCAGAAACCTTTCTACGTTAACAGAATTCCAAAAAAAATTCACTGGAATAGTGATATGGTGTTTACAAAACTTGACCTCCGAATAACGGTCAGGCGATTTCGAATTTTGGCAAACTGACAAATGATTCGTTAATTTGGCCAAAAACTGACCTATAATCATGTGTCGCATGCCATAGGTTACTCAAGGAACTTAAAAATCCGCCGTGACCTTTGACTTTAGAGGTCGAATTTCAAAATTCGGGCTCCGTCCTGCACAGGTTCCAGTAACCAGAAACCTTTCTACGTTAACAGAATTCCAAAAAAAATTCACTGGAATAGTGATATGGTGTTTACAAAACTTGACCTCCGAATAACCGTCAGACGATTTCGAATTTTGGCAAACTGACAAAAGATTTGTTAGTTTGGTCAAAAACTGACCTATAATCATGTGTCGCATGCCACAGGTTACTCAAGGAACTTAAAAATCCGCCGTGACCTTTGACCTTAGAGGTCGAATTTCAATATTCGGGCTCCGTCCTGCACAGGTTTCAGTGACCAGAAACATTTGTGCGTTAACAGAATTCCAAAAATTTATTACTGGACTACCGATATGCTGTCCACAAAACTTGACCTCCGAATAACGGTCAGGCGATTTCGAATTTTGGCAAACTGACAAAAGATTTGTTAATTTGGTCAAAAACTGACCTATAATCATGTGTTGCATGCCATAGATAACTCAAGGAACATAAAAATTCGTCGTGACCTTTGACCTTAGAGGTCGAATTTCAAAAATCGCTCTCGTCATTTTCGTCTCCTAATGACCAAAAACCTTTGTGCGAAAACGGAAATTGGAAATTCAATTTGGTGTTAGAGATATGGTGTCCACAAAAATCCGACTCAGGCAATATTAGTAGTAAGACAAGCTTACTAATAAAATGCCAGGATAGAAATTGGTTAAGCATACCTGCCGGTTGAATCGGTATTTATTTTGGTATGCATTTTTCACGCTATATTACAAATTGCATAAAGTACAAATGACAGGTTTACAAAAGGTGCTGGTCGTGGAAAAGTGAGACAGGTGCCAAGTACTTGCAAGTAAGTGCAGGTCGAGTTAATGAAGCTATGAAAGAGTTGGATAAAAATGCATGAGACCGCAGTAGGGGCAATATGATTCCCAGTTTAATGTGCGTACTTGGCTAGTCGACTCTTTTTAAAGTTATTATGAACGATGCCAGATATTTAGCTTACTGACGTAGCAAGCTGATTCGCATGTTTTGATTCAAATCAATTACATGCAATGAATCGCTTTCACAATTCTGGCAGGAAATGCATACATATATGCAAACTGTTAAATTTTTTATGAATCTGAGGTTGTCCGTCGATGAGCTGAAAAGCTGGAAATGAGCCGTGTCTTTATAAAGCAACAACTGGCTGGGAAAAGGAATCGTGATGGTATGCCAATTTTATGGATGTCAATTGATAAGTTTTAAAGGGAATTTATGATTATTCGACTGCTCATGAGCCTCATGCATTTGACATTGATACTGAGCTTGTTCCTAAAAGTCGCTTTGCTTAAATCATGTATGATGTATCATATTCCCCCACTTTAATATTTTTCTCACCGACAATTGGGTTTATGCTGCCATCCCACTTCGTTTGCTTTCTCTTCCGCCTTTGGGTCCGATGCGATGATGGCATTGTACCATGTCGTGTCTGTTTATGCTTCTTCCTTAGAAAGGAGGATGCAGTAGAAATCAGCATTAGCCGATCGTACCATGATGCCAGTAGCGTGCATAAGATATGACATGACTGTAATTGAACACATGTGACATTCTGTTCCTTTCCATTTTCCTTCGGACTACTTCTTGTACACCCGTTTGTCTCTTCTTCACTTGCAGCTTGAGTATTTCAAAATGTGATTTTTTGTTGAAATTCTTCTCGATAAGTTCACACCTAAATGCGTAAAAAGGTGGAAAGAACTGAAAGGGAGCTTCTGATGAGCATGCACTCGCCACTTCCTGCTGCTGTGGATATCGTCTTTTTCAGTTTTGTGTCTGGATGACCTGATTATCTGTCTGCTGCACTCAAGAGTACACCGCACCGTGCACCGAGTTTTCTGATGTGTTTGTTTGATCGAAACCAGTGAGACATCAATATCAAATTATTTTCGTCTCAGGATACTATCGATTTGTAATTATTCCAAATTTCGCCAGTTTTGATTAAACGTTGGTCAGCTTGTATGCAGTTAGGTGGTGAAAATTGAGTATCAAAGGAAATAGAGCCGTTTGTCATCAAAAAGGTATTTTTGGCCATGACAAGACCACTTTATTGATGTGCTCATTCAGGCCATGTCACATCAATCATTTTATAAAGAAATGCAGAACCTAAAGGAGGTATCGGTTGCCGTTTCTAAAACGAAAAATGTTGTCTTGTATTTGTCTCTTGCATAGATTGTTAACCACAAGTGACGCCAAATTGCCAAAGATGAGTAGTGCCACTACCGCAACAGTACCCTCACCCCCAACGCAACAAGCTCAAGCAGCTATCGGTCAAGGAGGAGCTTCCGGGGGCGAGGAAAGTCAGAAAAGTGTAGAAAAAAGTCTTCAGAAAGAAAACAAAAAGCTACGGGTAAGTTATTCACTCTATTAGATTATCTCTTGACATACTGTCATGTTGAGGTTATTTTGGCGTTAGCAGAACGAATATTATTAAATTATTAATTCACTAATTGGTGGTGGTTTACAATTTTTCACAGGCGGATATTAAGCAGATGGAAATCAAGGTGAAGACCATGCAAGGAGACTTGAAAAAGTCTACTCAGGTTAAAGACCGGTTGGAGGCGTTATGTCGTGAGCTTCAAAAACAAAATCGTTTCATTAAGGTAACTTTTTAAAAATGCATTTATTATTTAAGTTTATTTTTCGTGCTTTAGATTTTAAAAGTTTTTGGTATTTGTAGGCTGAAAGCTCTGCGAAAATAACTGAGGCTAATGAAAAAGGTAAAGAACTGGCGCAAGAAGTACAGAGCAACATGGGCTTCATTAAGAATATCAATGAAAACTTGGCTTCCATTACCTCCGAGACAATGCAGGTAAATACTAGAAATAGAAAATAACCCTGTTTATGATAACCTAACGGTGGTAGCCGGTAGCCCCAATTATTTTATAATGAATTATTTACTAACTTCTCTGCAGGTTAGAAAAGAGAATGAGCAGTTGGCCTCCAAGATAGCAACTTTGAAAGCCCATTATGAGGAACGGGAACAGGTTAGTATAAGTTAGCATAAGTTTGTGTATTTATTATTGTATTTTTTACAGTATTTATATTAAATCGTCTATCCTGTTTAGGTCATGAAGACAGTCATCGACGAAACATCGTCTGCCCTACAAGCAGCTAGATTAGAACTTGGCGAGCTTAAACTTAAAAATGCACAAGAACGTGAAAAGCTTCTTGGAGAAATGCAACAGTTATCGCAAGCTCTCATTCAAAGTCGCGAGCAAATGAAAGAAGCCAAAGAGACAGAAATAAATTTGCGCTTGTTACTTCAAAATTATGATGAAAAATTCAACGGACTGCAGAAGGCCTTGAAAGATACTAATGGTGCTTATGAGGAGTTCAAATCGGAGATGACCCGGGTAATATATAGTGCTAAATACTATTAGGGCAGCAGGTGGTTGTGCGTACATTATATTCAATGACTTTATTCATCTTTTGTCTTTCTAGGTAACGAATAGAACTAAGGACTTGGAAAAAGAAACTCTCAAATGGCAGAGCAGATGGGAAGAGAGCACAAAAGCTCTCAAATCGATGAAAGAAAACCATGATAAGCTACAAGGGGAATTAGTTAGCTCCGAACAAAGTTTGGAAAAAATGAAGGGCCTATGCCGAGCACTGCAAACCGAAAGGAAAGAACTTTTCGATGAACTAAAAAAGAAGTATACTGAACAATCAGATGCTGCTGCCAGTCAACTTGCTGCTAATGGTGTAAGTATCCCCAGTCATAATCTCATCGACACTTTGGCATCACCTGCAACCAAGTCCTCAGATAATAAGGAAAACGAACCTAGTGGTACTGCTGCAAATTGCAAAGATGAAGACGGAAAACAAGAATCATCAAATGCCACGCATTAATTCCTTTTCGAATTCACCGTATCAGTATAATATCAGCTATGTAACTCAGGGCTATATTCTGGTTCATGGTCAACAGATTCGGTGTTCAGTCAAACGATTAATCAAAGAAATGTATACATTTAGTTTTACTCTCGAAGTCATTTACGGTCTCGAAATTTTTAAATAACTCGCTTATCAATTGCATTAACTACATTGTACACATTAGTACAAGAGGTCTGATTTTAGGAGCGTTAAGGCCAATTTATCCCTGTCAGTACTCTTTAAGCAAACTAACTTACAAATTTCATTGTTTGAATTACATTTTTGCGAATACCGAAGTTTTGATCAGAATTTCTCATTTATTATTACTAGCAAGGACTTAGTTGTGACTTCAGATTACTCCGAATATAACTTTGTTTTACAAAGTAATCTCTGATCTAGTCCTTTAGTCCATATATTTTTAATTTTAAACAAAATGACAAATTCAATTTTATCCATCCATCTTGCAGGATTTTATTATTATTATTACAACTCTGGTAAGCTCAAACTAACAGGTACATAGGTAATTAAATACTTTGTACGTACTTACTTATTTCATTATTAATTATTTTTAAGAGATCTTGTTGATCATAAAATTCAAATGTGTCTTGTTGAAAACTTAAGTCTTCTTAAAACTGGGACTTGGCATTAGTCCAAAATATTATATTATTAATTAACGCGTAAATGAAAAACTCATATACAATTTACTATTAAATAGTAATTAAATTTTGATTAAGAATTCTGTATTAATGTATTATCGATGGCCTAAGTTGACTAGTCCCTTCTTAACTACTACTTCCTTCTGTATTCAATCGTATCTTGATAACACATAATATGTATTCATTTAAAGGAACAATAAAAGTAAATATTATTACATTGTCGAATCATTTTATGTGTAAAATTCATGAAACTCTTGATCACAAAACCCCTTAGATAAAGACTAAAAACAAATGAAGAACAAAGGAGAAATTGGAGTCGGTTGGTTTGTGGACACTTTATTTTGTTTTTGCACAATGCTCGTTGTCGGAAAAATTCGCTTTATATGGTTCGTATGAACAAGTAGATTTCCGAGCGACTACGAACAATTTGCAGGCTAGCAAAAGAGGGATATGGATCTCATTGTAGGAAAGAAAAAACTTTCGCTATGCTTTTTCTATTGTCCTACATACGAATTGACTCATTTAGCAGAGATCTCAGACCTTCCCAACAGACTTCCAAAGACCTATCTAAGAAATCTTTATATTTTATTTCCACATTATATAACTCACACATGAGTTCATTCATTCGTAGATTCGTAACGTGTTTGAGATTGTCGTTGTACACAGTATGAATTCTCCTGAGATTTTTTCAGTGTGATATTTTTCAGCGAAAAGTTTACTGCTGACCTACTTCGGAACATTCTGACTTATACCTATGTATGCAATAGCAAAATTTGGAATATAGCTAGAAAGGTAGTTTCGAACCGTTAATATTTCGGTTGTTTGAAATACCCCTAAGGTAAGGCCATGCCAAATCATTTAAATTCTACTAGAATCAATGTTTGCATTTATCCTTTACATTATTGTTATAATTCCTGAGCTCTCAATATTATTTTATAAAGGCTTCCATAAAGCTTTGCAATAATGGGCGCTTGTGGAAACACTATTCTACTTGACTTTACCGTTGACCCGTCATATTTAACTGATGAAGGTATGAAAGCTAATTGTTGTTGTTTCTGAATAAGTCAGCAATTTCTACATACATAATACTATGAAAAATTTGTAATTCACAATACGATTGTAATTTTTTGATTGCATCTTTTCTAGGTTTCCGAAAGCTGGAAAAGGAGGTGGTTTTAAGCCTGGAAAAACACACGGGTGCCAATTCTTTAGAAAAGATACTAACTAAAGTAATATCTCCAATTGGAGATAACCTGTCCATCTTTTCTGGACCAAAGCTTAGCGTCATTAATCTGAGAACATTTCCAAATGGACTCGTCACTGTTAACATTGACTACTTCTTGGAAGAAGGAACATCGCCACTGTTATCGCTTGAAGTAACGTTTGGAACATTCTTTTCTTTTATTCGAAAATATAATATCACATTAAGGTTTTAATGATACATACTAGAATTTCAAAACATTTTCATGCAAACGCCATTCATATACGATCATAAGTATTAAGATAATTGGTAAAATAAGCAGTGGTTATGAACGAGCCCATGAGAAAGTTATCTCGTGGATTTAAAAAACAAAAATATACTAATTTACTGACACTTCGTTTCTCAATATTTCAAATGCAATATGACTGAATAATTGTTCGTATTCCTAACCAAAAAACGATGCAAACTTTTAGAATGTGAGAGAGTTCGAACTGTCATTCCTTGCCAGAAAAGACGTGGAGCGTGTGAAAACCTTACCAGCGATTAGGAGGGGAGCGGTGATAGATAATTATAAGACAACAACAGGTCCGAATCGGTCAAAATTCTAATAAAATTATATGCTCACCTTTCTTTCTACACACTATAATATCACCAAAGATTACGTACAGTTACTAACTCTGATTTAGTCTTAAATGTCTCCTTCATTCATTCATTATATTATCGCATATTGCAAAGATTATTTTAAATTCTTTAGCTAGAGCTACATCTTTATAAACTTTCATTGCCAAGTAATTTGAATTACCACTACCACCATAAATCAAATCAAGCAAAACTGAATACGCGGTACATACTCTACCTCTATATTTATCTAAAATTCATACACTTATATCGGCTCTAAATCTTATTAGCTTATCGCCCCACCCACCTCTGTAGATATCTATTAACTTAACATAATGTCGTTTTTGTCCAAATCATTCCTCAAATTTTTTCAAACTGATTAATCACTATTATTACTAAAACTTCAAATACCGAGGAATATTTTGCCTAGTCTTATTATTACCGGAAACTTACAAAAATGATCATGCTAACTTATTCTATTGACCCTTCTTAAAAGTTTAGTCATTCTTCATCCAACCATATTCATACTTCGCATGACAGTCTTTCCGAAGCAGTATAATCCAAATATTGTGGTTTAATTAGAGCCAAAGTTGAAAATCATTTAGCTACTCACTAACAATTATTTGCAATTGAACGAAATTGTAGAAGAACTGGAGTGCGTTTACTTACAACTTAGCAGTTGGGGTATGGAGTAGAAATAACCAATTTCTTAATTCGTTCCATGGATTATATCCTGTGGTAGCTTAATTAATATAATG
This sequence comes from Entomobrya proxima, assembly GCA_029691765.1. Classification (NCBI taxonomy): domain Eukaryota; kingdom Metazoa; phylum Arthropoda; class Collembola; order Entomobryomorpha; family Entomobryidae; genus Entomobrya; species Entomobrya proxima. The sequence continues at coordinate 14,473,511 of CM056168.1, forward strand.
TAAATGTTTAGTAAAATGACTTAATGAGCAACTGCGTAAGATCCTATAAGTACTTGACTCTTAGGAAACTTTTTCGACAATTTAGTGCTCAATTTTTGATGTAGAAAAGTTCTTGGTTTTCGAAGAGCATTTTGTAAATCCCGGAGGTATTTAGAATTAGAACTGATACGTGCGCACTTGACTTGTGGTGAAAGTTAAAAATTGTTACTTGCGATATTAACCCGTCAATATATTTGGGATTTTTTGTAAAAGATAATTACATTATTTTTTAGCTGTTCACTATGTTAAGTGTATTTGTAAATGGAAAGTTGAATTTCTTCAACTATTGCATACAAAATTGGGTTACAACGATAAGGAATTGAATTTATTTTTGATGAAATGATTTTTTATTTATAGGAAAGTGTAGAGCTAGAAAAGGCATGGGGAAATCTGGGAAACAAATTCAAAAGTGTTACGCTGCCTGCAATTAGAAGGGGCACTCCCTTCGATATTTACTTCCTTACCTCAGGTTGCATGCATTTAAACTTTTCCTACAATTTTAGCAGCTTAGAAAGCAATTGTCACTAATGATTACTTGTAATAGTTTCATGTGCTTGTTTTGTGTGTAGAACTTAACACGATGTTGAGATTGCCCTTTGTTGTATGAATCTTTTGAATGCAAACTAATGTTCACTCTAACTTTGTCTGATAATTGGTGTATGCGGTTTTAGAGTTTTCTTACTTCCACACAAAAATGTCCCGCGTCTACACTAATAAATACCTATCGTTAATTAAAATAAGTTTTTGAAGCACTTTTTAACACCACAAACACTCAAAGAAGCAATTGATAAAGTATTTTAAAACACTTATTATATGATACGAGTCCCATTTATTCACAAGCTTCAGTTTCAATGAAAGAAAGGAAGGAAGTGATTTTAAAAATTCCTGTACCGAACTGGTACATAGAATCGTTATGCAATTCTAATTTAATTGCTTTTTAAATATACATTCTCTTACAGTTTCTTATTTTTGCGTTAGGTGCAATTTTTTTGAAAGTTTATAATAAGAAATTATTTTGATGCTTAAAATTATGTTTTTTGTTTTGTGTGCTTTTCGCTAGTTTTTTGTGTGTTATTGCACGGTGATGAATCAATCATATTCAAGATTTTAACATAACGAGTACATTATGCTATAACTCAATTTTAGATGAAAGAATTATGGAATATGACATCGATGAAGTGATCTATGATAACCGGTCTTCATTTCAACACATTCAAATACTCCATTCTAACACGTTTGGAAACATGCTCGTCTTGGATGATTTACAAAGTAAGATGGTCGCATAATCAAAACTGGCTAACTCTTTCAAAAGTAAAATGATCTCAGATTCCGAACTATCCTTTTATATTTCAGATCTTGCAGAATCTGATCTTATCTACACTGAATCTATAATGTGTCGTGGGAAAGAAGATTACAAGGGAAAAGAAATCCTTATTTTGGGGGGTGGTGATGGTGCTTTACTACACGAGCTGAGAAAGGAGCAACCGAAACACGTTACGATGGTTGAGGTGAGTCACTTAAAGCACAGGTTAAAACTTTGCGAGCTAAATAAAATTTACACGAAGTACTCAACGGTTTACTATAGATTGACGAAATGGTCATGCAAATATGCAAAGTTTACTTGCGTTCAGCGTGTGGAGACACATTGGATACGTACAAGGGAGACAATTATAATGTATGTCTTAATTATAAGATTTAAAGCTTTCCTCAAAGTCTTTTTGTTAATTGAAATTATTGGTTTGTAGATACTCATTGGTGATTGCATGGATTACATGGATAAATGTCACAAACAAGGGAAAACATTTGACTACGTGATTGCTGACTTAACGGACATTCCAATTTCACCAACGCCTCAGGTAATACACATTGTATTATTTATATGCATATTAATATATTGAACTTAAATAGCGATTATGATAATGATTCCAATTTGTTTTGCTTTGCAGGGTGAATTATGGGATTTCATTCGGAAAATACTCAACATGTCATTTTCAGTGCTCAATCCAAATGGGAAATACTTTACGCACGGAAACGGTTCTTCCTCACCCAAGTCTCTAAAAATGTTTGAGGATGTGCTAGATCAACTTGACATTCCTGTCACTTTTACGCGAACTCATGCCTTTGTTCCTTCATTTTTAGAGGACTGGGTCTTCTACCAAATTCAGCGGAAACCAACTTGATGATCATTTTCAATAGTTTTGGGTATTCTAATTAGGAACCTACAATACCACCAGCTTAACCTTTATTTATGCCATTACGAATTTATGAAGTATTCATTTCCATTTCCCTTACTGATTCCTGCAGTTCGAAGCTGTTTGCTGTGTTCACTTCTTCCGCAGTTATGGTACTTTTGCCATTGTTCCATTGAGAGTAGTTGACTGTCCGAATACGTTTACTAAAATTAATATAGGTATGTCACTAATGTCACCACTTATTGAAGTGACAAATGTATGCAATAATGCAATTAATTCTAAATCATATAAAGTTTCTTCTAAATAATTAGGTGTGTAGTAAGTTGTAATTCTCGTTCATTCGATATAGTAAGATGACCTTAATTCTAGGTGGTCGTACAATTTTACTGCTATGTCGCACAATTTAAAAGAAAGCAATAATTTATCAGATAAAAATATATTATTAAAAGTAGACAAGAAATTAATTGGGCTGTAATTAACCTCCCAAGTAATTCAGTTCTTCGACTTTATTTTAATCCAACATAAAATGTGACTTCATGCACGGAAACCGTATGTTTAGCAAAATTACATAGGTATTATTGAAAAGATTTTGTTTTTCGTTTTCTTCCAAGACATTGGAAATAAAGCAATAAATATTGAATACGTCTGCCCTACCATTTAGACACATAATATAACTGTCCATCTGTCCTCTACAATTAAGAAAACAATTATATTTACTAAAATAATTCATTCATCTATTTATGCATATTTTTTTTGTAAACGGAACAGCAAAAATTATGGCATACATGTATTTAGTTATAAACATGATCAATGGTATGCTCTCCTGCGTCTTCATCTGCCTGATCATATTCACTGTAATCTGATGCTGTGGCATTCATGAGTTTTAGCTTCCACTAAAAAGCCAAACAATCCATAACAGTTAACCAGTATCTCAAGTAAATCTACTAATCAGTAAATCATGTAACAAATAAAGGTGATTTCTTTTCTTACATCAGGGAACATTCTTTGCACGGCTTCGGTAAGAGTACAAGAAATTCTTTGTCTTTCTTCTGACAATACAACTTTACCGTGTCTCTCTTCTAAATTCTCCAAGTGTTTCTTGATTTCCTGTATAGAGCAAGTTAATTCATGAATCAAAATAACTATTGTCAGTTATTCTCTAAAAATTGAGATTCTAATCAACATAAACCTTTAACGCCCGTCGCCATCCATGAAGTTGCCATCTAACTTTCTTCGTGGAGCTAGGTGGCTCTTCACTGTAAATCAGACAATGTTTAAGTGACACTTCTTCTTGAGTGTGCTCTCCAAAGAAATGCACAATGGCCAGTTTCTTCGCCAAGTCGATTCCCATTATTTTCACTGGCCAGTAAGCCACGTTGTCAAGTTTGGCCCAACCAAGTAAATGAGGTCTCTTGTTGCCCCGAAAATGTTAAACCATAATTATGACTACAGCCAATGCTATATATTGTAAATATCTGAAACAAATAGGTAATGATGCCCACCGAACAAGCTTGGACAAACCAATTTTCCATTCTATTCTGCCCTTGCTTTCGCACGTAGCATTCATGGCATAAGTCGATTTCCAGCATTTCTGACGCCACAAAGTGAACAAGCCTCTCTGCCACAGTCATTTCATCTGACCTTTCTGAAAAATCAATCAATCAACAACTCATTTTTAACACGAAGCCTGTGGTCCTGATTGGAATTGTTCAAATTAAGACATGTATAAAAATGCATTACTTCCAGCAGTGACAGCTATATTATGACGTATCCATTTTGCATCTCCAAAGAATCCCTCCAAACTTTTGTAGGTGAGATTTTCAACATTTTTCTCCAGAGTCGCTATATCCATAAACTTCACAACAACGGCTCTAGATCTTGTGTTGGATTTGGGCTTTATGATGTCGTAAAAGTTTTTATACTGACAACGCAAAGAAAATTCAACAAGCAATAGTAAGTGTTCCTTAGATGTAAAATGTACAATTTAAACTTAAAATTGATTGGTTGCTTTTCTAACCCAGAATTCATCGGATTTCAAATTATGAATGACATGCCTAAGCACACTATTTAATTGCAGAGGGGTAATATTTTTCATATTGTTCAAAACTCTGTAAATTCAAAATTAATTGAAATGAAAATTGGTACTCTCATACATTAAAAGTTTGTGCATAAGCTAAGTGTATGGATTAGGCCATTCATTACGTTTCTTCGGCCACCACGCATTCAGGGCAGCTGTCCATTGACGAAGGGTCCATGGAATCTGGATCAAATACTGGTTGGGGATAGTTTGGCATTTCAAACACACAGAGTCTGTGAAACGTTCTTGGACATCGTTTACAAATGTACATCGCACAAGGCAAGTGACAGCACCAACAATACATATCAGCAAATGGTCGTAAAGTCATCGTTGAAGCTTGTATCGAAACCCTATTGCGTGAAGTGAGTCAATTTTCTTGCATTTAATGCCTTTAAGCTTAAACTTAACATCTCAATTATTGGTTGATCTGTAAGGGAACGTTGCAAGTTGCAACTACAAAGAGAAATTTCATGGATGATATTAAACTTTTATGAGAACATCTAGCATCCTTGACAATTTTGTGCGTGAAGCATGACTGCTTATGATTAGAAGTGTGTTCTATGCAGCATAACAATCTTGTCGACTTTTTTGTGTGAGTTGGGTTTTATTCGATTCGACCTTCCAAAAAAGTTTACATTTCATTTTTGATGACATTTGATATCATTTTAAACTAATGCGTTAATAGAGTTGTACAAAATATGGAAGGAAACTTGTAATAACAGTGCAATAAACTAGTAAACATTAAGCAAGAATAATACAAATCCAAGATTTTAAAGGATTATAACAGCATTGTCACTCGGTTAGATTATGTTTAACAAATTATCAAAAAAGCTACAGAAACGTTAAGTATCTTTATAGAAAACATAAAATCAAACAAGATTAGGCTTAACGCACAGTGTTGACAACATCATCAATTTTCAAAATTGCGGCAACAAACTCTGTAGCCAAATTGATTGCTGAAATTGTTACAAGGCTTGGCTGCACGACGTTATCATCCAAAATGTTGGCTATTGCTCCCTTCTTGATATTTAATCCAGCACTCTTGTTCCCATCCGCATGAAGTTTCCTCAATTGCGTTACTGTATTGATTGCTGGCATGCCAGCATTTTCAGCTAACGTCATTGGAATCACTTCTAAGGCTTCCGCAAAAGATTTGTAGCAATACGCATCAACACCAGTAAGCTCCAAAGCCTTCTGATACAATCGGACGGATAATTCAACTTCCGGGGCACCTCCTCCAGCAACAACTCCTCGTTCCTTTACAAGGCAGCGTACGACGCAAAGGGCGTCATGTAGAGATCGTTCAGCCTCGTGTAAAACCAACTTATTGGAACCTCGGACGATAATGGAAACAGTCCTTCCCGGATTAGTGATACCATTGATCTTGACGAGTTTAGTACCACTAGCACTGAATTCCTCAACCACTTCAGCAGTCGCCAAGTTTTCGGCTGTAAAATGGTCCAAGGAGGCAATGGGGCGACAACCTAAACTCTTGCACACAAACTCAATATCCTCACGTTCGATATCCCTGATGGTGAGGATTTTCAGTTTATCCAGAAAATGTTGTGACAGGTCATTTAGGGCATCCCTGAAATATAAAAATACATCATGATTAGCAAATGATATAATGGTCAGTATAGAACGGAATACAGGTAGGTAATTACAATGAAATATATTATTAACAATACCTCAAAATTGATTTCTGAATCAAAAGCACGTTGCATCCGGATGCCTTGATCTTTTTCACAATATTCAAGATGTAATTTCGTTCTTCCTTCAACACTCTGTCCATCTGAGTGTAATCGTTGATAATAATGTTCATGTCCATATCCGTCTTTGGTGGCGAAATGCAGAACTGAATCAAACCAATCTTTGCCTTCTCAATTTTCTTGGGACCAGCGCAAATCCTTTGGTTCAAGATAAGGCCCTCCGCAAGCTCCGTATCTTCTACAGTTCCTCCCAAAACAGTATGAACCTTGATGTCCTTCAGGTCAACATTGATATCACTGGCCGTGTCGATTACTCGGAATACTGCCTCTTGGGCAATGGGAGCCAGTAAACTTGACTGCTGCGATACCACTTTAGAATTCAAACTTGTAGAGGCACATTTCTGAATCATTGGAATATCAGCAATATCCAAAGGTGTGGCCAGCTCCTTACGGACCATATCCACACAGGCAGCTCCAGCTGAACGGAATCCTTCCGCAATTTGAGTAGGATGAATTCCCTTTTGGAGTAGTTTTTCCGCTGCCTCAAGAAGAGATCCAGCAAGCACCACCACAGAAGTAGTACCATCCCCCGCCTCAGTATCCTGAGCCTTGGACAGCTCAACTAACATCTTGGCGGCTGGATGCGTCACATTCATTTGCTTCAGAATGGTCGCTCCATCATTGGTAATTGTAACCTCGCCCTTGCCATCCTGAATCATCTTATCCATTCCACGTGGTCCCAAACTAGTTCGAATGGCATCGGCCACCGCTTTCGCCGCAACCATGTTGCTTGACCTTATCTCTATCGGCTTCTTTCTGTCCTGGAACACTTTGTTACTGCCAGTGCCTCCTTTACCTGCCGCGGCAGCGTAAGACGTTGGAGCTTTGGTGGCTGTTCCTGCGGGTGCCATTATTTCTGCGCTCTACAAAACCAAAAAGATAATATTATTTATAAGTATTTCAAACCACTGCATTGGTAATACATTACTATAATTAGTCATCAAAAAACAGTCAGTTGTTCCAATTTACTCACCTTCTAATTTCCCCAAAACTGGCAAACTTTTTAAGTTTTAATGTTCCACAGCAAACCAACTATAATGTCAATCAATTAGCTATCAACACCTAAAATTGCTACTATTCACACGTTAATCAAAACTGTGATTGACACTCTTTTCACACGATTTCTGAACGGAAGAAAAAGAGAAAAAAGTGGTAACAAGAAAGCGTAGGCAGTAGGCAAATCCCTTGTTTGTGAGTGCACAAGTCCTTTTATGGAAGTGTGTATCTCTCATGTACATGTTGAGTATATCATGCTGCGGTATTTTCACAACTGGCGCTCGATTCAGACAACAAAAAAAGTCCAGAGACTCGGAGAACAAAAAGCAGCACCAGCACATCGCTTGCAAGCTGAGCTATATTATGCGTCATCTTTACAAGTTCTGAATCATGCATTTTATATGAAGTTCTTCGATTAGTTTAATGAAGTAAATGTGGCGGATGTTAAATAATTATAAGCTAATTAATGATAGGTTTTTGATTTTAGATATTTTTTATTCTTTAAAATCTAATCTATATAGGTCATGTGCAAGGTGCAAGGAAGGAATGAAGAACACAAGGGACATGGTCAATGTATCTTGAAGATATTTTTGGCTAGTGACTAGAAACTACAATGGATGATTAAGTATGTAGGGTGCTACATTAATTACATAATATTATGGCTAAAATTGTGCTGGTTGCTGTAATACAGTTTTAGAATATTTTAAGATAATTGATTTGATTTGCAAATTGTATCCTGTTCCGTCTGTTTCAATGTAGTACAATCTCTTTGAAATGAAGAATAAAAATTTGGTATCTTTCTTTCAGGATATTATCACACTAAAAGTTATTTTTCTCGAATAATTTTGCGTATTTTATCTATACATTCAGTTGGCAATCTCGTTTTATCCATTAGTAAATCTCAATCACAATCAGAAATCAAGCACTCATGACATGTTCATTTAGTATATAATCACAGACAAATAGTCATTCTCACATTCTCGCAAACGCATAATAACTAATTTGCAGATCATAATGGTATAGTTCTATTGTGACTCTGACTTCACTTTTAACTCCTATTAAAAGCCGTTATAGTTAGGTTACATATTTCAAAGAATTTCGGACAGTTCGTTTGTAATCTTTCTCTCTCGTTTCTCTACTTAGGATTAGAGTGGTCAGTGGTAAAATCTTTTATTCTCGTCGGCTACGGGTTGCTGCTCCTTCTGCCGCTTTCTGTTGTTTTTCCAAAACTGAAACAATCATTTGCGAGATGTGTGCATTATAATTCCAAAATCAATTAAAGTTAATTGTTTAGTCATGATTTAAGAGAATCAGAATAATATTGTACCATCCTCGTAGTCATAAAATAACTCTTCTCCTGCCTCAATAAATCGCTTTGCATATATTCCAATGCGATGATCTCCATTTACAAGCATTCGTTTCACTTCGCAATTCGGGTTTTTTGACGAATTTACAAAGCGGGCTTTGTTGCCTTTTCGGGTCGCGTCAACTACAAAATCTTATTGTGGAGATAGAGAGAAAGCCTTAAACATTTTATGCTACTTTCTTTTAACAAATTATGCCAACACTATAGTTAAATGAACAACTTACGATCGTTCAGTTCAAATAGGAATGTATGTTGAATCTTGTCGTATACGTGACCGCGACGCTCCGACTCATCATGAGATATTAGTTCACCCCGATACTCGGCAATGAACTCACCTTTCTGTGCATCATTTTTTATATAGATTCCCCATCCACTAATGTCAGATCTTCCCATCAAGAGATGTTTATCTAAATATTTCAGAATCTCCAGGTAAGCATTCTCAGCAATTAGCGGGTAAAAACATAGAATTCTACTTACGAAGCTTTCTCTGAATGTTAACATTATGACAGCTTATTTTCTCGAGGCTATGCTCATGAGCCCCACATCCAAAGCAAAGGTCGGGATCACATTCCCGAGCTGCTGCAAAACATATGCATCGCTTACTATCACACGTTGAAAGGCATTTGCACCCAGGGAATCGGTAAGGACCTAAAATATCACATAAATGCAGAGCCTTCAGTAGACGCGTAGGATGTTTCGCATTTACACTTAGTGATCTATATGATAACATTTGAAATTAAAGGTGAAAGTGTACATGTCAATGCACAAGTGCAAAATTTCTCGCATGATGTTTTGTTAATGCGACATGTGCAAGAGGCATCACATGGGCCACCGTTTTCATGAAGACATGGCATATACCGTGGAGGCAACTTTATTCCAGGAGATTTAATTCCACCTTCCTCTCTCGACTTTTCCGTTTTCTTTACGTTATTAATCCATCGCCTCGTGACGCTACGTTTAGTGTGTGAATGACCCGAAGACTTTTTGGCACAACCAACACGTTGCTTTCGATGCCTTCCCTTGGTTCGGGCTGAAACTCCTCCGCTACATGATTCCATTTTGGGAACATGCTCTAGGTCAGCATATTCTTTCACCTAAAACAAGCAACCAAATCAATGATCAGTGATCTTATTGTCTTGTTTGCATGAAAGCTCATTTTAGGAATGAAATACATCATACCTGAGCACAAGTTTTGTTTCTCATCATGTAAGCTATAAAACAGTAATTTGAAGGAAATGAATCAATAAAACAAGAAAAGAGAGAACGATCGCTTGGGCTCCATTCTGGAAGAATACTTTCTGGACTTTTAGGCTCCGTGTCATTCATTTGCCAGCAGTCAGGATTTGTACACAGGAAGTTAAAAGCGCTTGAGGAAGACAAGCTGGAGGAGGTGGATGCTGACATGGCCTTTTGGCGACTTTTATAAAACTTGACATCAAGTTGGTCGTCACCGGCTGAAAATTATACATTAGGAATATTTATTCCATGAATAAATCTTTACTGGTAAAAGGGTTTTATGAAATATGCGAGGTTGTCTTACTATGCCTTTTGCAGTCATATGTATAGCAGCGTCGACAAAACAGGACGTGGTAAGCATGCATTGTTGCTTCCTTGGGGAGGCATTTTGCAAAGGGTCCTTCAATGTTGGGAATAGAATACGACTTTGCATTTTGCTTTTCCATACCGTTTGGCAGAATAGGAAGCATGGGTGTATTCTTAGCTTTCTCCGCATTTTCATACCTGGAGGAATTTTCAAAGTAAATATTAAGTAGGTACATAATACTTGGTTGCATGTTGTACATTTATAAGATAAACATGCAGTTTAGAAGCAATAAAAACCTCGTTATTGCTATTCTTTACCTTTCTTTGATTTCACCTTTGGTGCCTAGTCCATTAAATGTGGATGATAAAAGAGCAAAGATTGCTTCCGAAGGCTTTGTGATAATCTCGCATGCAGTGGTAGTAGGTGAGGAAATTTCAACTTCCTTGGGCGATGCTGATGCACCAGTGCATTTTCTTTGTTCATCTTCACTCTGATTCTCTTGCAAATCTACATCCATTTTTCGCTTATCACATCCTGCGTCAATTTCCATGTCCTCTTTCAAATTCTCGCTATCTGCATTCTCATGACTAGTTTGCATTTCATTACTAGACGTTTGCTCCGTCGTAGTATCTTCCGATTGAAAAAGTTTAGCTGCAACATCAGAAAATGTGATTTTCTTGGACCCATCAACTCTTTCCAATTTTTTCTCTTCTTTAAACACGTTGTCTGCATTGCACATTGTTTCAGTATTTTTTAATGCAGTTGTTTCTTCAGTTTGTTCTTCCTTGAAAACATCAGGTCCCTCCTCTGCTTCGATTTTAATCATTGCCTGCACCAGAGAATATAGAACTTCATCGTCCATTTTTCTGAACGATGATGAGTCTTTCGCTTCATGTACTTTCCCTTCGTAAAGTGTAACCATTTCGTCAATGAATTTGGCATCCTTGTCAATAAACTCATCTCCAAGAAATGGAATGTTCGTAAGGAACTTTCCATCATCTTCGTGCAGGTTATGAGGAATTGCTGTCCAATCCAAGACTGGAGGAATTTGTGAGACGTGGCCAAGCGTAGTTACGGGAATCTTTTGGATAACCCGGTCAGCGGCTTTTGTTATTGACTCAACTGTTTTCTCTGAAGACACGATAACCTTAATTTTTTGTGCTGTGGTTGATCTATGTAAAGCCTCCTTCATAGAGGCCTCAAAAATATCATCTGCATCAACCAGGTCCTGCGATAAAAGTATCGAAGTTGTAGCCATTGCGGATTGCATGCTATGATGTTTCTTAACAAAGAAGTCCAGCGTATCTCTATTTTCCTTCCAAACATGTTTCACACTTTCCCGCAAGCTGGCCTTGTAAGCCCTATTTATTCGCTCGAAAAGTTTGCGAATCATGATTTGGTTTGGTGTTAATGGAGGTGGCTGAGCCTTTCTAGATTTTCTCTTGCTTTCTTTCGTACTGGATCCGGCTTCTGCTCTTTGCCGCACACTTGGCACGCATTTTGCATCTTCGGTTCCTGAAGTTCCTGACTTATTTGCATGCAGCCGCCGCAAGCGAGCTGATCTTTGGGATGATATTCGCTGAGAGGTCGTGGAAGAAGAAATTGCGAGCATTTTTTCCCGATTTCTTCGATAAAATTTTGCAGGTTGTCGAACGCCAATTGAAGTGGAGGGACCTTGCTGATTTTTAGCAACTTCTGCGTTTTCCCAGCTTTCTCCATTTGCATGAACAAATTGCGCAGAGAAGTTGCCTGTTGTTGTTTCAAAAGCCGACTGTTCCATTATGTTATGCCGGGAATACGGCCAAGGAAGTGCTCAGGCAGATTTTTTAGATTTGAAAGTGTGAATAGACTCTATGCAAACATAAAAACATGATGATGGCATACTGGTTGTTGCAATAGCACACACCATCGTCAGTGCTAATCTTCAATTCTCATTTCAGGTACAACGTTGACTGTCGTGAAATGGTCCAAACATCTCGTGAAAGTTCATCACCATCGGCTCCCTCCTTTTTATTCTCTCTGTACGAAAGTAATGTAAAACAAGCCTTTTAAAAACGAAAAACAGTGTCGTAAAAGGATTTTTTTGCAATGTATACATATCGAGACAGTTTTTTAGACATGCATAATGATATCACAATGGGCTAGGTTATGCAATTAATGATGCCGTTCGTAACGAATACGAAAGACTTGCAGTCTGAATAGCCGATACCAATACATACATGTAAATGGGCAACTTGTTTTTTTAGATTCTTGCAAATTCAGTTTTAAAACTCCATTCTGTAAACACGTTGTGTGGAGAGATACAGAAGACAAAATTTTTGCATATGTGTTGTATGGATAAATTGACAAAAGCACAGGCTGCATAAGTGTATACCCACAACAACAACTGCCTACCTTACCTTTAATCTTTTAATGGGCTCTTTTTAGCTCATTCCTCTGCTTTAAGCGTCATTCCCATATCATATTTGCACTGTGCACCAAAATAGAAAAACTAGCATTTTGTATGTATAGTCCACTCAGTGTCTGTATCAATCATTATTAGCATAGATTTGCCCAGTATGTTAAGCTGGAAATTGTCTTGATGATACTTACATGTCTAAACTTTCAGTTTTCGGTTTGAATTACTTCAAAAATCTTAAATCGTGTTCATCGTTCTAAATTGCAAAATGCACAGATATGGCTGATATGAGGCATGTATATTAATGTGAGAACAGCAAATTGCGCAAGTATTAATCAGAATGAGATGAAGGATTTCAAGTTGAAATTTTAACGAAGAGGCTTAAATCCTAATAAACCAAAGGACAAAAAAGAGGATTTTGACACTAGCTCAGCGCTGACCTTGTAAGCGTGCATTGTGCAGTTGGGAAATTATTTTCCTACTATGTACCTATCCACCTTAGTTTTTCTCCTTATTGTATACAACAACGCGTCAGTTTAGTCGGTTTAGTGTCGAGTGATACTAAAACACTGACAACTGAGCATTTTTATTTCTTTGAGTTGCGACTAGAATCAAATACATCAAAGTGGAAACCAAAGCAAAAACAGGAGTGATGACTTATATGACAATTTATATCCACTTTATTAATGGGTTATTATGCGAAAGCATTGGATGATACTACAAGGATTTTTCCACATCCTAAATGAGGAAACACTCTAAAACAACACATTGGAATTTTTCGGTTCCAGAGAAAAGTCATCCTGTTGATGCTAATATACATACATGTATTTTTCATTAAAGTAGCTTTTTATTTTCATAAGGTGTAGTATAGTATAGTAGTGGTAGTATCATATATTATAAATTGGTAGTGAAATAATATAGATAGTAGTTGGTTGGTGCACATAAGTACGTATTTTGTCAAGTTTACTATGCAATTATACTAGATAATTTGTTTAGATAGTTTTAATTTTCTAAATAATGAAAATTAAACGACTGCACGTACCTCAAGCAGAATCACACTGCCCAATCTTCTTATTTGAGGATGATAATTTTTTACTCATACCACAATTCATACAAATCACCTTTTATGGAATTTATGACTGCTATGACACGCAGATATATAAAAACTTCTTTTGCTTTTTAGGTAATAGCTCGAAAATATTATTTTTGCGTACGTACATGGAAGGTGTGTATATTTTGCAGCAGCACCAATAATGATAGCTAATGCTTTAAATGAGCAACTGGAAAACCAATATTTTGTTAAAAAACTATGAACGTAAGTCTACATACTATTACAAACTTATGCAAAGACATGAATGCTATAAAAGAGGCTGAATCCTTAGTGAAATTCCAGTATATTTGGTTTGGATTGGCAACTGGCTCCAGCTTGCCATACATTTGCATTAGTTTCCATAATGGTCATAATGCACTTTCCCTTGTGCTTTGTGCTACATATTATTGCTAGTCTTTCTCAGCTGGCTGGTTGGATTCTTAGCGGAGTCAAGTTTGCAAAATTTCCCCAACATTGTAGAGCTCCACTGAACCAATTTTTGCGGTAAAACTCATACATCAGGCACCAGTAGCGAATTACTAGTATGAAAAAGTTATCGCTTGCTGTTGTAGTACTATATAAATATTTCCCAATATGAGTTTTTAAGGATGAAAAATCTATATGTAATATGTATGTGATATACGCGTTGCAAAGATCGGATCGGATGCAGTGTGTAGTCTTGATTTACATTTTTGCAAACCTCACAAATATATATCGATTAGTTCATACTGATGACATGGGAAGAGCTTCGGAGAATAGCAATAGTATAAAAGAAATCGAAAATCACCGAATCAAAAAAACGTAAAATGAAGAATCATGCTATAAACCTGTTCGTTTGTGCTACAAACAAAGGAACAAGCCGCTATTACCTTCATAATTTTCATATGTCAATAAGTGAACAATGCTAATAACACCAATTGCAATTAATTTCTAAACGAGAGAAATTTTACCAAGATTAATTGTTTATTTCATAGCTTAAGACAATAATATGCTTTAGTAAATCACTTGAAAACTTTGCGCTCAATCATTTCCCTGGCCAAAGCTTCTAGCCTTTCCATTGCTGCTGGACTCTCGTACATTTTCTTAATTCCCTCTTCAGTATGCAGGGGATCACCTTCATCTTCACTTTTCTTTGTTGTAGTAATCACGCCCAGTTGTAGGGGAATGGCAAATGTCATCCGGATAAAAGCAGAACCTATGCCAGCTTCAAATGTATCGATGAAAAATCCTCTTGTAAAACCCCAGGGTAAGGGAATGTCCATTTTTTCCAAAGTTGAGCAAAATTCGTCATAGTACAAGTTAAGCACATTATACAAGTGTTGTCTTCGGAATTCTGGAGTCGTACTTGTGTAAAGGGTGTAATGCAAGTCGGAGAAAATATTCCCCCTTTGGACAAATTGAAAATCAATGAATTTTACTCCTTCTGGTTGGCCTGCCTCGTTGTGTTTTATGAGCATGTTATTGGACCACAAATCAAAGTGGCAAAATGTTGGAAAGACCTGAGTGTCTGTTAGGTGCTCCATAGTATTGTATAGCTTGCCACTGTTTTCTAAATATTTTCTCATTTTTTGTGCACCTTCTGGAAAACGACTCTCCAATGCAGAAGCTGCTACGCTGAAAAATTGCCTTATCATCAAATCAAACTGAACTTCCATCATAACCTTCATTTCTGGGTGCTGGACAAGATACTGGAATCCATCAACTTCTTTGAACAGTTTGTCACCCTCGTGGCGAATGAAAGCATAGCCGATGGCATGAAACTTTGCAAACTCTTTCAAAGTTAAGGTTGTTTCTTCCAGCGTCATTGATATTAATTTGTTTGGCATTTTATAGCCGTCAGGACGAACATCTTGCATGAGAATGTAGTCATGCTTATCATCGTTGTGTCCTTTGTAATACTTTGGCACTGGTGCGGAGTACTCCAAACCATGATCCTTGGCAAATTGTTCCAGCTTTGGAAACACTGTCTTGTAGACTGAGTGCTCCCTCCAGAAGGCTTTCATAAAAACCACGAAGGCATTTTCTTGTGTCATTTGCTCAGGAAATCGCTTAAAGATAAGATGCACTTTTTTCCCAGAAGAAGTGAAAGCAACTATGGACTTCAAACTTCCAGCAACGTTGTCGCCAGATTTGCAACCAGGTCCGACGGTAAAATCGACGATAGATTCCTTGAGCACATCTTCCAGAAAGTTTTTATCAATTGGTTGAATTTCGGTCATTGTGTTTCTGGAAGGGAATATACACAACTAAAAATTAATTTTGCCTACAATATTAGCTAAAAGGACAAACCTGGTATTTGTTAGACAATGAACGCAAGAGACATACCTTTAAAATTGGGGAAACGTGCAACTATTTCTGTAGTGGCTAGACAGGCAGGTAATGAATGCTGCTGTTCCGTGTGCAAATCAAGGACTGCAATGGCGATAAGTCAAGCAATGCGTTAAAATTATACTCGACAGCAGTTTGGTGCTTTCCTGGCTACTTATAACATACATCTATCGTCAAACATATAATATGATAAGCATAAAACTTAACACTCAAGTACGAGACTACTGCAATTGTTATAATGTGTAATGACTTTGACTAGTAGGTTTACAATATGCATCAATAATAATGATGATTTAAGAACACACGATAATGGAACAAAAATGTTTATTCATTCTTCTCAATGTTTACGAAAAAGATTATAGCAAGATAAGGACCAATTGGAATCATGGGAAAAATTGAAAATCGACACAGTACCGTTTCCCTTCTTATAGTTTTGTATTTTGATCGGATAAGGTGACATATGCCTTACAAACGTGTCATTTGTAAAAGTAAATATTTCAAGCAAAAGTCGGAAATTAATGTTGAATGTTTGCGTTCAAAATAAAACCAACATATCACATGTATGGTCAGTTGATGTAACGCATGTATGCATGTACAATTTTATCAAGTTTTTTATCTTTATCATATCAGGCCGATTTTAACTTGAAAAAAGTGTGAATGCTCACAAAAGGTATAAAGCAATGTCATTCATCACTATTATTTCAAACACCCATTAGAATGATATGAAGAATCAATATTTCATCAGACTCACAAAAGCTCGTGATTTTAAATTTTACAAATGACATTGGAAAATGAATTGTCATTTGACCATGCCATAAATTGATCAGAGAATACTATCAGTGATACTGTTACATTAAATTATCAGTACAAGAAGTATTGAAAGGGTTGATGGGTTAGGATGAATGAACCGGTGAATAATTCTATTGGTTTTTGACGTTGTTTCTTATGATTAGGATTAGTTTACAATGTGCAATTTTATGGCAAGCTAAAGATTTAATTAGATTATAATATCTTATTTGAAACAAACAACCACATTAAACCTTTAAATGTTTGCTTTGCTGTATTAACAAAAAATGAATGAATACGCATGCTTTTGAGTTTTAGAAGCAGAATGGAAATACGTAATATCTACTTACTGTTTTACTTTTACTTGCAATAATTAAGACACGTAATTTGGCAGTTATTTTCAAAATGATAATAAACCGAAAAGGTAAATTAAAAATGTATATAATGAAAAATTTACTCTACTAAAATGAAAATTTATTTTACTATAATATCAAATATTATGCTGCATGTAGAAAAATCTACCTCTTCTACGTGTAGTGTACACTACATTTTTGTTTTTACATTTCATGCGAATACATACAGCTTATAGTAACAGGCTGCATAGACGTAGCTTTTTTGTGAGTAACGATTTTCCTTTTTACACTCATTACCGAATGAGGAGAGAACAGAATATGGTACAGCTGGCAAAGCCAGAACCAGGCTTAGGAGTATGGGACATCGGTGGCCCAACCAATACACATGTTGGCATTGCCAAAAGGGGTTATTACATGCTAGCAAGTTGGTACCGATTTGGTACCGGCTATGCCGCTGATGTTTTCGGTGGTGGTTGATTGTGTGACTCTGAGTCAGCAGTGCAAGAGTCAGAAATTGCCTTCACGGAAAACCAAGCAAGTTCTTTAAAATCTGAAGCAAAGGATTTTATCCAAAAGTTACGATAAGTCTTTCTAACTTATCAGTGATTAAATTTAAGATAGACAAGTCCTATGAATTTGTGCCCAGCATAATTCTTGACAGTTATTGTGAAAAAGTAGGCTTCCAACCAAGAACCTACTGCCACCAAACTTTGAGGATTTGAGACGTGACCCAATGAATATTCTCCTCCGGAGACCTGGCCAAAGCATAAAATTAAACTCTAGTTACGGTAAGTATTGTTTTATGCTCAGTTATGTTTTTTGGTTAATATATTATGAGGGTAATCCGCATGTTAAGGTTGGTTTAACAGCTCCTCATATTCAATTTCAGGTACCCCTGGATCCAGCTCGTTCTCTTCTTCAACGCATCCATCAGGCTCCAGCCTTGGTCTTGCCAATCCTGTGTCCATTACGACTTTGCCATCAGCGTCTCGACATTTGAACCCAGTCAGGAGAAAGGATACGCGTATTACACCGTGTACCTCGAAGAGGAATCGGATGCTGAGCTGAGAGAATTGGAAACATGGCTTGGCGAGAGGGCTAATTTCAATCAGTTTGTAAGTAAAGCATGAGTATTTTCTAATTAAAAACTCCGTTATTAGCGAACAAAGCACATTTTTAGTTCCATTTCTAATAAAACATGACTTTATTTTCTAGGTCCACGGCGAATAATTCGGAGACGAGCGCAACGAGCAGTTCAGCAAGCAATTAGCAGTCTTCAAATTGCAGCCCGACCGACACCGAATCAAATTAATAATGTTAGACCTAGCATTTTAGAATGAAACCTCGGTTTGTTTAGTACAACAAGACCCAATGTTATGGCGCTAAGGTGTTCTTACACACGTCAGCTTTTAGATGGTAAACAAACTTTTGTCATGCTCGAATACTTTAATAAAACCTCTTTGCATAAGGTTTTTTTCGAAATGAAGGGTTCATAAATTAGTAAATCGTTTTAAAATCTAGAAAAAATCAAAAGCTGTCTAGCTAAAAGAGTAATGAGTGAGCTAAGTTGCCAACATTGTCCTTGTAACAAGTATTGGAGGACATTGGAGTTAATCGTGGGTGGCTAAATGAGAACAAGCATTCCCTGCAAATTATTTAAAGATGGAGCTTTCACTCCCTGTGATACTGATTTTATTGTTGACATACAACCATGTTGGTCATTGTCAACCTGAAGATGGACAGGGCATCTATGACACTCTGAGAGGCTATGCAGGAGAGTTTGGCAATGTTCTTAAAGAAGTATCCTCAGGACTGCATAAATTGGGTCAACAGATCAGAAATTTTGAAGAGTTCTTAGACGCAACCGTAGATGAAGATTGCTACTTTGAATGTCCACCGGGTCAGGTAGCAAAACCACGTCCTGGACACAAACCCCAAAGTAATGGATGTGGCTCTTATGGACTGGAGGTAAGGAGGAGATAATTTACAATGCAAAATTCCGTGGCGGTTGCTTATACCTAAGCAAAAGCAAATTAATTGTTTTATTTGCAAACTTAATCTTTATACTTTACAGCAATTCATTACGCCAGATATGCTTCCCGTAACGGGCTTCGTTGACTGTTGTGACGAGCATGACATCTGCTACGAAACCTGTGGCAATGACAAAGATGAATGTGATCTCAAGTTCAAGAAATGTCTATATCGAAAATGTTCCAAAGTGAAAGATACTGAAAGTGCGGCTCTAAAGCAGAAGTGTAAGTTTTCATAATTCGCATTAAGTTACAGTATTAAGATTTGATTTGAATAGTTGAAGATAATGTACAATGTTGGATTTTCAGTATCGGTCGTGGGATGTAAAGCTGGAGCCAAATTGTTGTATACAGGAACAACCGCTGTTGGGTGCAAACCATATTTAGACGCACAACAAAATGCTTGTTTGTGCAAAACTATAAAAGACGAATTTTAATTTTGATAATAAAGAATTATAACTAAAAACAAAGGAAAATGTGCTCTATCACTCTGCATCTATTTTCATTATTACTTATATCTAATTACTCAGTCTACTAGTAGACTTATTCCTTCCATTAATTCACTTTACCCACCTGTGTACTAGGAGTGTGTAAGGTTAAATTTACTACACAATCATTCATCTGTCATCAATATAATGCTCATAAGGCTCATTCACTTAAGGGATTCAAAGGAGCATTGCTCCATGTGAATGTCATCTTCAAGGACGTTTTTATGTGTTTGGTAGACTGGTGGAACGGTAGTCAACATTTCAATGTCAACATTTTCAGGTGTCACTGACCAAACACAATTGTCCACTGAAACGCAAACAAACAAAGAAGAGCTCACCTTAGTGGATTCATCCGCACCTTCTATCATGAAATGCCTAGTAATACGAATTGGAATTCCTTTGCTGTGGCAGAACAAATAAGATCAGTGAACTCTTCTTAGAAGGACAATGAAGGGTTCACCCGCTGCAAAGTTTGCAAGAAAGCATAACAATTTTCACATAATATGTACTGGAGAGAACAAAAATATTTTGGCATAAAGAATTTTTAACGTTTTTGTGTTTACAATATAGAAGTCCAATGAAAATGTCGTTTCAAGAGGTAAAAAGCAGAGTTTTACCGGTGATTCGTGCATTTGCATGTTGGACTGGGCGCAGATAGCACACCTTTCTCTGAATTGAATGGTCACTCGAATGCATGAAAGTCCACGTTTTTATTCAAGCGTATCATTCCGAGTCTTTCGAAACGTTTATCATGTACCGTTTGATTAGTGCCACAACTTTAGTGTTGGTGTTTGCTATTTCTGATGTCCAGTCACAAGGAAGCTTGGGGTTTCCACCCCACCTACTCTTTGAATTTTTGAGGGTAATGTGGACAATCCAAAGTTTTACGAATATTACATTTCGATAAGGAGAGCAAGCATTACAATTTTTTTTGTGTTTGTTTGAGTAGGGAATTCCTCGGGATCCTGTGACGTGCAACTATGCTTGTCCGATAGGTACAGAGTAAAACGCAAAACGAAGGATTGCAACAAGTGTTGTTATTGGTGTATGATTTTGTTTCACTATTTCAAATAAATTTTGTGTAGGTTCAGGAACGA
Organism: Entomobrya proxima; assembly: GCA_029691765.1. Classification (NCBI taxonomy): domain Eukaryota; kingdom Metazoa; phylum Arthropoda; class Collembola; order Entomobryomorpha; family Entomobryidae; genus Entomobrya; species Entomobrya proxima. The sequence goes on from CM056168.1 coordinate 14,494,063, forward strand.
CACCATCGCCGCGACCGGGTCACGTGCCTAGATTTAACGGTTGTGGTTCGTATGGATTTGAGGTATAGGCTATGTCTAATAACTTGACGTTAACAACTTTGAATATTTGGCTGCAAAAGAATTTAACGTGTCATTGTAAACGTCGTTTTTCAGCAAATGCTGATCCGTGATGTGGAGCCCTTCGTAGAATGCTGCAACGCCCATGACATATGCTACGACACGTGTGGTGTCAGTAAAAATGTTTGTGATATGCGATTCCAAGTTTGTGTAAATCAAAGATGCAGCAATAGGAGGGATGGGGGATATGCGGGAGGTGTAACTGACTTCCGGCACACTATGCGAGGTAATTGCTATGAAAATGCCATCCTTTAATATATAGTTTATCATTATAAATTGTAAACTATCTTTCTCATGAAAAATGCAGCTCCTCCAGGGACAGTAATAAATACATGCGCTTCAACTGCCCGTCTGTTAGGCACTGGACCTGTTCTTGCTGGATGCGCAGCCTACTTATCAGCTCAAAGTTCCGCTTGTACATGTAGTTAGTAACAGCATGAACTTGTCCATTGATTTTTATTTTTTATATGAAAGTTATTTTCTTAATAAAACAATATTTCTGTAAGTCCCGGTGACTGATACGTCATGAAGCATACTTTAATCATAGAGCATCAATTAAATCATGAATACAAAGTTCATTTGTTTGTCTTCTGAAAGGCCTAACGGGAATTCCACATCTCGATAACGCATGTCTTCAAACTGTTTGGTTCCTCGACTAACCGGATCCTCCGTTGTCGACTGTGCGTCATACAACGTAATACATGTTTCACGATCCAGCTTGAACCCAAAATATTCTTCGCCTAGCATTTCACCATACACACAAATGATATAATATAGCCATTTACGAAACAATTCAAGCTGACAATAATTGCATGCACTTTGCACAAACCAAGAATTGGCAGTTCACTGAATGTATTCGTAATGATTTTGGGGTAAACACCAGGTTCCCATTGAAAATGGTCACCAATGTTGAAGCACACTCTAGCTGCAATTTCATCGCAATTCACAGTGGCACATGCAAGAATTTTTCTGTCTCGCCGGTACAGTACGCAGAACTTGGGATTAGTGTTTAGCTCCCCAAAAATAATGCTCTCATCATAATGGTCTCCAAAACCTTTAATAGCAAATGCTATCACTGACATTGCGACTGTAGTAGTTAGTGCCATCAAATACAGCAGATTATTTACCAGTGTAGCGTAGGCTGATTCCACAAAAAGAAGTGTAATAGTAGGGAATGTAAGGTTTGATACTTTCGTTTACATGAAGGATTCGTGCAGCTGCAATTTTCCCTGTGTATGATGCAAAGTTCCATTGAGCTATTGTTGCGGTACCTGTAACGGCACAGTCTAAAGGAACAAGAGCTACATCCCCTCCAGCGTACACATCAGTCACGTTCGTTTCACAGTACTGCCAATCAACACATAGGTTTATTCTGTGATAAATGACAAATTGGCTGACAAGACAAGAGGTATCAAGAAGAGCAAACCTCAGTTACAACTATGTGTCCGGATTTCGAAACCAATGCACGCTTATCTTCCGAAAATAATTCGGAATTGGGCACTGACCCAATTGCATATACTACTACATCACATGGAATCTCTCTCTTCTTTAGAGTCCTTACAGACTTTACTTCTCCTTTATCATTTCCGTTTATTTTGCGAATTTCATCAAAACAGAAAAATTCCAAATGTGTATTTTCATTCATAACGTGCCGTTGCAGGGCTCTTCCAACAGTTTCACCCAAAACAGTCTGGAAAGGACGTTTCTGTCGAGTAATAATGTAACACATTTTTGCATAGTTTTTCATCGTAGACACTAGCTCCATTGCCACAAACCCTGAGCCCTCAATCACCACCACCTTGTCTTTTGACGTATCATACACTTTTTGGGCTTCGAAAATGCAGGATATTGTGAAAACATTCTTTAAATCGACACCAGGCACAAGCCGTGGGGATGGCAATTTTCCTCGAGAGCCAGTTCCAATGAAAAGTTTACTGTACACAATGGGAACTGGGTTATGATCTACGTACAGTTTCCGTTTTCCCATATCCAACCTAGTGACTGTCGTATCCAGTTTTAGTTCAATGTCCATATGCTTGTACCACTCTGCATCCTTTAAACGCATATTTTCCACACTCAGATTTACCGTTTCTGATAACCTAGTCTTATCATACGGAAGAAAGTTGTCTTTAGAAATCAGCAGTATTCTCCCTTCCCAGTGCCCTTCGCGCAAGGTTTGGGCAAATGCAACTGAAGACGCTCCAGTACCAATCGCAACAGCAACGCGTTGATGACTAAATATTTTTCCAAGAGGACGAGATACGCTATACACGCCAGTTTCCTTTATGAGAACTTTGAGCTTTCCACGAATGTTTATAACCTGGAAAACTGGAATACCTTCGTAGGAAGGATAATCTTCGCATATGCCTATGCAGGTTGAGATGAACATTAAAAAAAAGTGAATCGGAAAAAGTAAAACCAACCTTCAACTTTAATTATTTTGAGCACAATAGCTAATAGGTCTCGTAATTCTAACCGGTCTCAATATCAAACTCCGAGCCATGTGCACTACATTTAAGTGTACCATCAACAATTGCCCCATTAATCAACGGAGTCCCTTTGTGAGGACATTTACTCCCAAATGCATGGAAAAGGCCGTCGTGATAATATACAATGATTTTGTAGCCAGGTGTAACCTCCACCTCTTTCATTCTGTTAACGCAAAATCGGGTAATGTTATCAGTCTCGTTTTCATCATTCTGGTTTCTTGTAAAATCGAAAAAAGGATTGTATGGCTATGATGCTTTAATCTTAAAAGTCTTTTCCTGCTTACTCATCGTCTTCCCAATTATCTTCATGACCAATATCATATTGAGGTATGTTGTTATCTACGGTACACGAGACAAAAGTAACAACAAAGTTTTCTGTAAAAATGTACATAGTTTTGCATGGTTGGTAATCTTCTACCTATTTTTATATTTCGGTTTTTTCTGCAACTCAACTTGGAACCCATATTTGGCAATCTGTTAAAGTAAACATGAATACGTGAGTACGTATTTTCTTTCAAAATAAGGAATTTTGAAACTATCCATTAAATTTCCTATTGGTATTCACACTAAGTGTGTGTAAGTCTGCTCTTCTAAATTTTAAGAGTTGCAATTTTTGTTTCATAATAAGTTCAAAATTTGCTTGCGTAACATATTTTTAATGCTGAAATAAAAACCACACCATGACCAGGACCAAACTATAACCAAACTCTTATGATCATGACTGTCAGAAATGAATGTGGAAATATGGTATCCTAGACTTCAAACACTCCAATAATTTGTCTTAATGACCATGTTGCTGTACAGTTGGTGTACAGTACAGTACACCAACATGGAACAACACAGGAACTTATAACTATGTACATGTATGTATTTAATTGCGCATTACTATACTCTGCTTTGCATTTTATGGTGTGAAAAATACTTTTTACGTTGATTTTTAAACTTGTTCCGCATTTTATGAATGTTGGTACAAATTCATTATTTCCAATTTTAGTGACCAGTAATCACTTTGGAATAAAACGTTACGTTACCTTCATATTAATAATCATTAAAACTATATTAAATGCATTTAATGATCAATTTAAATGTTTGTACCCTAATAAATTTAAAATGAGTCTGCGATTTTTTGCTTTAAATGCCCTTCCATGTTTCACTGGTCTTTGACCTTTAGCTCACCGTTTTCATCAAATGTGATTGTAACACGAATCGACCAATCAAGACAAAAATGCCCACGTCGACTAGAATTGCTCATACTTTTGTGTTAATTACTCTCTCCCCGTCATTATTTTGTGTGTAAAACTTACATTATTTCAAAATCACCGAGCTATGTTGGCGAGTTAAGACTAGACGTAGTAGTTAGTGGACTACGTGATAATAGTCATATACAATCTTGGCATTGTTGAATCGTCCGACGTGCGTTCATCATTCCAGTTTTTGCATTGTTTATGATGCAATAACATTTGGTTCCCTAACATTTGAACAATCATTTGTTTTTGTAAAATTATGCCCAATGATAATAAGAACGTTATGTAATAAAACTTTGAAAGCAAATAATTACAACAGGTAAAGAAGACGTAAGAGTCAATTTCATATTCATGGAGTGGTATTAACTAACATCTAACACTCATCATGTCATCGTCAATCGTTCCACATTTTATAAGTATTCAGTGAAGTCTGCACATCGCATCGTCATATAAAGACTACAATAAAATTTGAACCCATCAACTCGGATGTCGGATATGCAGCATCAAACATTAAACGATTATTGATGCGTTTTTTGCACATTTAAAATGAAACAATAATAATATTCAATGATGCAGTGAAGTGGCAGCAGTGGTCGAGAATTGGTTGGTTAGTGATCGTGAGTCATATAGGTTACTCCAGAGGTACAGACTGACATTTTTATGATTTGCCGTCACTGCTTTGATACTTTTAAACTTACACTCACAATTTTTCAACTTATGGGAATAATAATTATTGCTTTCACAGGTTATTATGCTACAAACAATGCCTTTGAATGAAGACTTTGAGTGCAAATATACATAAATATGTGTAAGAATGTATAGTTTAAAAGTATTTTGTGATTGAAGATTTTGACCATATATTTTTAACAAGGTCGAAAAATACCTGAGCTACCAAACATTTTATAGTGTTGTGTAATGCAATGGAATCCCCCATTTTATTTCACACTTTATGAATTTTACAAATGAATGAATAATAACTTTAAAGTGAACGTGATTTTTGGACAGACATTGCAAACCACAATGTATGTGCCACATAATTTATATACATTTTAACATTATTTATAGGCTATTTAAATGTCAATAATTTATATAAGCATGAAATACATTATAAATTCTTTCACATTGAAAGAAATTCGTTACAATGAAAGGACAAAAATCGTAGTATAATTTGTGCCACCAGTGCCACCACTGGACGAGGGCAAACACATGAAGCACAACAGTCTAAGACTCTTAAGATGTAAAGTTTTTAATCGTATATCTACCTAGCGAGGAAAAAACTTGCTATAATAGGAATCTAAGCTCTAAGTCGAAGACGAACCAACTTGCGTAAGAACTCTCTGATAAGACATCATTTTCCAAGAACAAATGCGCGTGCATTGCAATTAGACATACTAATTGAAACTTGCTCTCACTTCGACCGGGCTGCCGAACTTCTTTTCACGAGCGACTGTAGTATTTCTTATTTAATATTAGAAAACTTTAATGTACCTCCTCTCCCATGTATGGGAAGGTATGGCACTAAGCTGAGTTTTAAACGTGGCATATTAATTTAATTGTAAAGCTGGTGAATATAATACATTATGTGGAGTTTTATTCTATTCTTTTATGCTATAATTCTAAAAATGCATGCATGCAAATGGTTCTAAACCAAAGTTTTAACCCAAAAAAGAACAAATTCAGAGTTTTATATTGTAGGTGCGGATGTTCTAGTTTATCTTCAGCAAGTTCAAATGCCCTACGTTAAAAGATTTAACCTTCAACTTCATGCAAAAATCTTCTTATTATTCATGTTTCAGATGAATATTTTGTAAATAAAAACGATTTTTGTTCTGTTTTACCAAGCGTTTGATATAAGTTAGAAAACATGAGCAAGTTAATTAGCTACAAAACTGCCAATTCTAATCTAACCCGACTATAAAGGATAAATAATTAAAGAATATTATCAAATAACTAATCAAAATTTCATAATACATAATATGCAGCGTGAGACACGAGACTTCAGATTTTAGATCCATTTTTCGACACTGGTAGTAAGTAGAAATCTAAAGTTCTTTAAAAACTTCAAAATTGGCTTATTTTTCTACGTGGATTTGTAAGATGCTTTCTGCTGAGCCTACGTTGCTTGTATGTACATATGTAGATGGTTAGTTAGTAGTTAGTCCGCTTATGCTTATTATCGATGAAATGTTGATTTGTTTTCATTTGAAAGAGCAAGTCATTTTAGTGTTATGTTTTACGATGTTTTTCCTTATTACTTATTAGAAAAAATGTAAAAAAAATCCAGACTTAAATGAGTGCATGAATTTTTGTTCCATGTCTACTGTCACTGTTTTTGGTAATTAATATAATACCTACACAGTTAGTCTTTGTACGAGGATGAACATTTGTAAAAAAAATCTAGTGTACAGTGTACACGTGGTGTTGACGGAATATGGTGTGTTTAATTGTCGCTTTCTTTATAACTGAGATGTATTATCGAAAAGCATTAATAAACAACCAAATATTAAATGATGTCTCTGTTTGCTTTGCATGAACTGGTGCAGAAATAAATAGGCAATGGATGTCATTTATGTATATACATTAGAGGATAATACGAAAATATGGGTACATCCATTTAATTGATGTCTTTAATTGATATGACTAGCAGTACATGCATACATACATCGAGAATTGCGTACTAACAAGGTATGCTATTTGACTGTTAATCGCAAATGGAGATGCGATATATCACATCTTGTTCAGCTTTTTGCGTAGATTCCAAATCTGGTTACAGTTTGGTGTAAAACGCAAGTTTGGAATGTTAAACAATTAATTAATAATTGTAATTAACCTACAAATACGCGCGCTTGACCCCAGCAACATCCCCAGGTGCTCCTCTCTACACACATAAAACACAGGTGCAGTGCTGCTGCGTGTACTGTGATGTTGCTCTTGCGCAGTGTTTTTGTGTGTTGTGTGTGTAGAGAGAAGAGCACCTGGGGAATGCTGCTGGGGTCAAGCGCGCGTATTTGTACGTTAATTACAATTAATAATTAATTGTTTAAAATTCCAAACTTGCGTTTTACACCAAACTGTAACCAGATTTGGAATCTACGCAAAAAGCTGAACAAGATGTGATATATCGTATCTCCATTTGCGATTAACAGTCAAATAGCATACCTTGTAAGAAGTTTTCGAATTTTGAAGTAAAACAATGTGTCTGATACTGGTTAACTATTGTCACAAAACACGTAATATCATGATATGTTTTTGACATTACAGAATATGACGTTGGATGTGCCGGCATTATTATTATGATCCCGACGATTAAAAATTCTTGGAAGTGTGATTGTGTTGACGTGAAGATATATAGAAAATAGGTGGTGTCAGTTTGAGAAACTCTTTTAATGTAGTATTCATCAGTGTTTAATGATTCAAAAGATCCAAACAACAAAAATTCACTTAGCAAGAATTTCCAACTTTACTTTTTGCGTAGATAACAATGCTCATTAAAACCTAATGGTAATAGAAGATAAATGCCGGTTTACACTTCACGTCCACACGTGCAGGTAAATGTCTTTTCGTCATCATAGGTGATGACGTAGGTGCACATCTGCAACACCCACAGTAAATGTCTCATTGATGTAGGCAGTAGGCAGGTCATGATTTTTGTATCTTGTAGACTAACCAGTTGTGGGTCCATGAGAATGAACTGTGTTTAAAAGTGTAATAATGTAACCAGAACTGGTCAATAAGTAACATAATATTATAAACAAAATGTGTACATGGATCAGGATTAATGACTCAGATACAAGCGTGGTCTCGTGGATAATAAAAAATACATGGCTACGCAAAAAAACAATAACCCTGTGCACGCGGGTTAGTAAACATGTAAACCGGATTTTGAGTAATTGCACGTTTACGAACAGTCAGTCATAGTCAATCAACACTGCCTTGTTTTCAGTTGTGTTATGAAACATTGACTTCCTTTTCTTGATTAAAATGGGAATTGCAGTTAGAGAGTGGAATAAAGATTTATTGCAGACAAACAACGAAATTCTTTCATATGTCGTACGCATATATGCGCTGCTGGATTGAATTGGTTTCTCTTCTTTTGATTTCAATTGCGTTTGAAATAAATATTCACATCATTCCTTCAGATTATCATTTCCTCCAATATTATGTCGCATTACTATTTAGCAAATTTTCAGTACTGAAAATGTATCACAATTTTCCACACTGTGAATTTATTTTAAGAAGGCTACTGGGTTGACTATCGGACAGAATGCAGATGAATTTAGGCAGACCATTCATTCAAAATCTGAGCTTGGGTATATATTTAGAAAGGCCGAGACCTATGTTGTACTTGTAATGCGCACTAGAGAAAAAATCAAAATGAAAACTGAAGGAACTGCATGCGTGATTTTGTAATTGTTCATTGTTACTGGTCAACAACAATGACATTGATTCAGAACTTGTAGTTAATAATATTTCAGTGAGTCATAACTTGAGTCCAATGTCATGTAAACTTTCCCCAACATGCAGTATAATACTTGAAAAAGTGTAGAAATGTATGTAGAATGTAGAAATACTGGTCAAGCACAGGAAACGAGTAAATTAGCCTATTATGAAATGTTTAAGAATTGGTCTTCATTTCTGGAAGTTCCAGGCATTAAATTTCACATTTTAAATAAATCCATTGTTTTATTCTTTAAGAAGGATCTGGCAATCCCAATCCTTGGCGTCAACATTATAAATCGAAATTTAAATTTTTTAAACAGTGTTAACATTTTTCTGCTTAAATGATTACGTATACTTTTCGTTGTATGAATTTGCATTCAAATTATAAAGAAACAATAGTTTGCATGCAAGATTAATTGAAACTGCTTGAAAGCAACAAAACCTCGAGTCATAATCAAACATCAAGTCGACAATTTGCCACTGTGGATATATATACCAACAATGTAGGGGTTGCAGTTGTCGTGCAAAAATATATACATGATAGCCAACTAACTTCCAAACTTCCCATGCAAACTTGTCATTATATTTGCACATTTTTTGCAAATTGCACAGTAATACGAGTCAGAAACATTTTTATTTCATAGCAATAACATTTATTCTTACAGAAAATATCAAGGACAAGGCAGCAAAACTTAAAACTCTGAAAAGAACAATCATACTGGTCTGAAACAAGACAATAAAGATTGTACACGCAATAATTATTCTAGCTATTATTCCATGTTATTTTGCAAAACGTTGCAGAATGGTGGGACAACACAAAATCGTTCTAATTTAAAATCATTTAAAAAATATTAACATATATGCTATTAAGATAACCGTTCTCTCAGGTCTCAAGCAATTTTCCCCTACTAGCTAATCGTCTCATCAAGTTGTAAACCTACAACGTAATAGTAATAATATTATTACGTTGTTACAAGTAAACATATTATCATGAAACCAACAACAGGAACCAACAACCAGTAGAGCGCTTATTTCTGGTAAAAGTTTACTGCAGAACGTCATAGTAACAAGCGTTCTTAGTTCTAGCTTCCCTAAAGGAAGAAGAACAGATCACGTCAATTTCTTCAGCATCAAGATGGGGATGCAACTCTTTTATTACGGCTCGGCTGGCTGTAGGCTGTATACCTTTGAGATTTTTATCCATGATGAAACACACACGTACGCATGAGAAAGACCACGTATATCAATATACGACTATATAATGTTCAATGTTAATCTCTAGTTTATAATAATATATTAAGTATCACGCTCTTCTTCCCTGTTACTACAAAATATTTTTCACCCCGTTTTCCATAATATTGTATTTCTCTTGTATATATCAGTCTTTGTTCTGCACTTGGCTATACATCGACAAGCGCGTAGATTGTCCTTTATAAATTACATTTGCCTGATGTTTCATAATACGCTCTTGCGTAGGTATCAGCAGTAATATAAACGTCGGGACAATTCATTAGTTCATTAGTTGCAATTTTGGAAGCCGAATAGCAACTTGCTTCCACATCAGCTTAAGCAAGTACTTAAATTAGGTACATATATTTTCTTGTATTAGTGACTGTGAAAAGCCAGCTTTCAAAATGGCCCCGAAATCAGAAACTCTTCTTGCGGAAACTGTTACGTCAATTACATCTAAACCACCGGAAGAAGCTAAAGAGATCAAACGTGATAAAATTTTTTCACGTTTTGATCAGCCTTTTGGTTTGGAACAAGAGACATTCAACCTGCTGTGGCTGGGACCAGCTCATGTTTTTACATTGTATTATTTCTATGTGGAATTTGTTTTACAACAAACTTCAGCTAACACAGTCCCCTTTGGTGAGTTGCTGAACACTTTAAATTAGTAAAAATTTCAGACAAAATCATGTTAATTTCTATTTTGGAATTTGATTAGAGCTGCTTTATGGATACCTTGGTGGACTGGGAACGACCGTTGGATGCCATAGTAACCATTTTATAATTTCTTAATGTTTCTTCTTGAATTTTTTTGAAGCTTCTTTAATTTCAAATTATATTATTTAATTATAGGGTATTGGACCCATAAGACGTTCAAAGCCAATCTACCACTACAATACTTTCTCATGATACTGCAAACTATAGCAAACCAGGTAAAAATATAGAGCGATATAAAATTTTGGAGCTGTTGTATGTGAGTACGCATACGTTGGAAAATTGACTTATGATTGGTTTTTCCGAATTTGATTTGAATTATAAATATTTTCCAGTATCCGATACATAAATGGAGCCTTGACCATAGGATTCATCACAAGGTAGCGTAGTTCATTCAATGTCAATGTAGTTGTCATTCATTCTTAGTAGTCACGTTAGCAAGCATACGGGTAACAGCATTGACAGTATTTTTCCATTGTTTACAGTACACTGACACAGATGCAGATCCCCACAATATCAATAGGGGCTTCTGGTTTAGTCACATGGGTTGGCTCTTTCTTCCAAAGCATAATGATCTCAAACAGAAACTGAAGACTTTTGATATGCCGGACCTGGAAAAGGATCCTGTAGTACGTTTTCAAAGCAAGTAAGCAGTTCACAAAAATGTATTAAAATATATGCTTACGAATGCAAAATTCAAGTGATAAATATACTAGAATAAAAATGTAATTAATTTTACATAGATGGTATTGGACACTTGTAGCAATCTTCCAGTTTATCCTTCCAATATCTGTACTTTACTATGCGTATCAACTTTCTCTCTTCCACTGCATAGCTGTAAATTACCGTAGATATGTGATATCGCTTCATTTTACATGGTGTGTGAACAGCGTTGCTCACATGTGGGGAGACAAGCCTTATGACAAGTAAGATTTAAAACAAACCACTTAAAGAAAAGGTTATGTAAACCATGCAAATTTACTGCTGAACACGAGTATCAAAACATGACCTTACAAATTTACAGGAGCATTACTCCCGTTGAGAATTCCTTCGTTTCCCTCATTGCTGGTAATTAATAAATATTGACTCCTGCCATCCATTTCAATTTTCCCATTTTATAACAAAAATTAACAATACTTTATAATTGCCAAAGTTGGAGAAGGCTGGCACAACTACCATCACACCTTTCCTTGGGACTACAAAGCATCCGAATTTGGATGGAAAATCAATTTTTCAACTGCGTTCATTGACTTTTTTGCGTGGCTTGGGTGGGCGTATGATATGAAAACTGTTTCTCAAAAGATGCTCAAGGATCGACTGAAAAGAACGGGAGATGGATCTCATGCTGCAGTTACGAAGCAATCGTTTCAAAAAGATTCAAATGACAATGAAAACGATTTTGACTACAACACGCCTGCTGATGTTACGGAGATGATGAATGCTATGGATAAACCTATCTGGGGCTGGGATGATGACAACATACCCAATGAACTGCGGGCAGTTACTAAGATTTTACGACCTCAAGGAAAAAACTAATTTATTTATTGTAGTTTTAGTTAACATGTACAAATATAAAGTTGTGCCTACACTTTTTGGAAAACAAATTAATTTTAAGATTACTATTACTATTATACTTTTAAGAAAAATGCAAAATATTACTAAACCTTAATAACCTATTTAGTTTCACGTAAATAATGATTGCCTATTGCGAGATAAAGAGAAAGGCATTACTCCATTTGTTGAGTTTAAACATTGCTTTTATTCATTGTTCTTTTCATTTTATATTTAGCACACTTATCTTCGTTGAATTAAAAATGCAAATACAATATATCTTATCGAATTTTGCTTAGTTTTCATTTCAATCTTTCAAACGTGTCAGTCTTTTGTAATTTTGGAATGCGTTTCTCCCATCATAAGCACAGAACAATAAATGCGCATTTATGTACATAATTAACAATTCAATTTTGTGAGTAGCAAGGCGGATAGGTTTACAGGTTTATTTAGTAGGCAAGTAAATTCACGTTGCATTTAGCATAGGTCAGGTTCATTTTTATGTCGATTCATGCATGCGTCGCTTTATGTACCTGTGTACTTAAAAATATATTTCATAAAGTTCATAAAACGTTTCTCCACTTAAACAACGAAATGTTGAAAGATATGTTGATTCCTGTCATACGGCTAAATTTTAGCAAAAATAGTTCTCTCAAAATAGACATTGTGTGGCAATTTTCATTGAAAATTACATTGTAGGTTTGAAATATAAACTATCAATGATGGATTGTTTAATTATGTTTTCCCTTGATTCCAATGAAATGTGTACGTGCAAATAGTTTTAATTGCTATTAGTAAATGGTGCACTACATATAAAATTTATTTAATTCCGATCCAATGTTTTGACATAAGAATCATAAATATAGCCATTTAGAAACATATATATTGAAAAAATGGACATTACACATTACTAATTATCATATATTCTCAAAATGATATTTTTGCTACTTTGCTTCACAATTAAATATTTTTGTGCAAATCCTGTTCGTACTTTTAAAAACCATATTCCAAATTACAAAGATAGGTAGAAGATACGAAACTATTATTATTATAGGAAATACAACGAACAAGTGCAGAATTGAAAAAGATCAAGCTTATGGCTTAGTCGTGAAACATCCCTATTTTATTAACATTCCATTTTAAAATTTGTACACATAATGGCTTAGTCTTTTTGTACACATTTTTTCAAATGAAAATTTTGCAAACAGTAACTTTACAACTGTTTCATTTTTAACGACTTAACATGGGGTTTTAACACTGCTTGTGATTTGCCCTAGTACCTTGACAAGCTAAAAATGTTTATCTAGAAATCATAGTGTATTAAGGTACACGTTTTTTCATGAATGCCGAGTTCTCCTGGCATGTCAGGAATGTCAGATTTTTTGTTGCAGAATCACGGTGCGTTGTACAAATTATTTTTTAACATTTAATGTACATATATACTCCTTATGACGGACAATTTTTGTAACCAAGCACAGTGAGATTTCAAAAATTTTACCGATATAAAAACCTGGCTCCTTTTTCTCCCGGCTTGTGATCTATGCTCTTTTAAAAATATCATTATTATAAGCAATGAGAATTGTGAAAGTTGCGAATTAGGTATGAGTTATGCAGTGTGTAGCTGACATTTAAGGAGACATTTTTATGACTTGACCTCACTATTGACTAATGGCAGTTAAAGACTAAAATTGGCATTCACTACAAATTGGTTTAGCCATTGTGGGAGCATTAATTTGTACTTTCACAGGATAAACTAATAACTGTTTCAGAGTATTGTTGGATATTCATAACTCAGTGTTGTGTACGTTTTAAAACGAAGAATAAATATTTTCTCGTAGAAAACTGATTACCAGTTTTGCAAAAAACAAAATGTTTCCACTTTTTAACAATAATGATGAATAACATAATAACGTTTAAAGGCACGTGATTTTTCTGTTCTTGAACTGTTACCCAGATTTATTTAAGTACATACATAGGTACACAAATTTATGGCTGTAACAATAGTAACTGATTTGTGTAAGCAAACGTACAATTAGTTTAAACTAAAAATTTCGTATCCCTGTCATCTATAAATTGATCTTGTTTAAAATGCAACATTTATACAGTCAACTTACCATATAATTGAAATGTAAAATTTTAAAAATATTTTGTAAAATACTGTTTGTTTGGCTATTATTGTCCACGACATTAACTTTAAGAAAATGTTTTGCATAAAGTGTGACAAGGCTTATGGTGAATAGTACGACAGCGTGGAATGTAACGCACAGGAGAAACAGGACAATAAGCTGGGGTATTACGGTACTTTTATCAATGATAAAAGTTATTATATGTGACACTTTTGAGTGGTAAAACATTATAATATAATTATTTTCTACGTAAAACAAAATTAGAATTTAAAATAATTTTACAAAAAGCTCATGACATAAATTAAGTAGTAGGGGAGATGCGTGAGAAACGTACTTTTCCCAGCATTTTTATACCCCTTCCGGTCTTTCGTTTCTCTTTTTTGTTTTTGTTGCGGAATGTTCTCCACGATCCCTTTAAATTGGATTTAGCTGTTGCAAAATTTCTGAAGCAGTATAAATATCAGCATAACATAAAACTCATGCAGAATCGACTAAATCATCACTTGAGGTTTTGAATTCACAGCTTTCACACTTAGTTCCCAACTACATAACAAAGTTCCGTTCACAGTGAAAATTAATTTTCGTATAATTGGAATTCGCATTATAAAATGGCCCCGAATTCCAAAACCGTTCTAAGTACCAGGACGGTTACATCATCTTCACCTAAAGACGCTGGAGAAATTACTAAAGAGATCAAGCGAGATGAAATTTTCGCAAGATTTGATCAACCGTTTGGTTTGGAACAACACAATTTCAATATTCTGTGGCTTGGAACTGCTCATGTTTTTGCAGTTTACTATTTTTACATGCAATTTATTTCACGGCAGGCACCTATGAATACAATACCTTTTGGTGAGAAGAAAGAAAACGGTTATTAACGTTAATTTTTTAATATAATACAAATATATGCAAATGTATCTTTTCGAAAATCAATTTAGAACTCCTTTATGGGTACATCGGAGGGTTGGGGGCAACAGTGGGGGCACATAGTACGTTGTCTTCTTCAAATTTGTTACTATTTTATTTTTATTTGAAGCTTCTCTAATTCCAACTCTATAACCTAACTAGTAAACTAATTATTATAGGGTATTGGTGCCATAAAACCTTCAAGGCCACCCTGCCACTTCAATGCTTACTCATGATAATGCAAACAATGTCAGGCCAGGTAAGAAAGAAGAAGCTTCTATTCGAACACGAAATTTCATTTATATCGGTGCTTGATTTTATAAATCAGGCAAATATAAAATAAGAATTCGCAAATACTGCATCGCTGCAAAAACTTATAATTCTCTATATTATTATTACTCGCAGTATCCGATACATAAATGGTCTCTTGACCACAGGGTCCACCATAAGGTAATGCTGTGAATATATGGTCAAAAAAGACAAACAACTAAAGAACTTGATCGCATTTCCTTTTTTTTGTATGCGTCAACAGTATGCTGACACAAACGCCGACCCACACAATGTCAACAGGGGTTTCTGGTTTAGTCATATTGGCTGGCTCTTTCTTCCAAAGCACGATGATCTCAAGCAGAAACTGAAAACTTGTGACATGTCGGACCTGGAAAGGGATCCAGTAGTACGTTTTCAAAGCAAGTAAGTCGTCTTGAAGTAAAATTAGTTAATTTCATTATTATCATGAAATTAGCTTGCCTCAGATGTTAAATTAAGCAATGATTGGCTTTTCAAGATACTACTGGTCTCTCATGGCGGTCTTCCAGTTCATTCTTCCAATATCTATCATTTACTACGTGTATCAACTTCCTCTTCTCACCTGTGTCGCTGCTAATTACCGTAGATATGCGGTTTCCCTTCAGCTTGCATGGTGTGTGAACAGCTTTGCTCACATGTATGGATATAGGCCTTATGACAAGTAAATCACATTAAAACATGAATTTATCATACTTACTGACTTGACACTACTAAAAATTACCATTTTTTGTATTGTCTAATGCATATTAATAATTATTTTACAGAAACATTAGACCCACCGATAACGCACTCGTTTCCGTATTTACCGGTATATATATTTTATATATACATTACTTGTACTTGTGTGGCATACACGAACTTACATCAATGAGCTTATGTAGGTCGATTTACTTTCGTCGTTATTATAAAATTTATGATTCTATTTAAAATTGTGTACAGTTGGAGAAGGCTGGCACAATTACCATCACACCTTTCCTTGGGATTACAAAGCAGCCGAATTGGGCCAAATCAGCATTTCAACTACATTGATTAACATTTTTGCGTGGTTCGGATGGGCTTATGACTTGAAAACGGTTTCTCAGAAGATGCTCAAGACTCGAGCGAAAAGAACTGGAGATGGATCTTATGCCGTCACATCAAAGAAATCATTTGAAAAAGACTCGAATGAAAACGACTTTGCCTACAGCACACCTACGGATGTTACGGAAATGATGAAGGATATGGATAAGCAGATCTGGGGCTGGGATGATCCCAACATTCCTGATGACCTACGGGAAGCTACAAAAATTTTAAGACCAGAGGCAATGATGTAATCTCCAGAAATGTTGTTGTGCGGATTTTTTGTAACATTTAAACTAGCATCCAATTGTAAACCAGAAGAATTTTTAGAATCTATTATATAATTTGCTTTTTATGTTCACAAACAATTAGAGTGTACAACAGGATGTAAGTAAATAGACACTACTTTTAAGTTGTTAATTTGATTTGGAAAACGTAATTTATGATCTTAGCTTCCTGTTTGCCGACACTGCTGATTGCAAATTGCAATAATATCTTTTAGGCCTTTTGTTGAATAAAACATGAATAACTAGTTTTTAGCCATTTCTTAAACACTTATTATATCGTATTGAAGTTTTAAGGGATGCATTATCCTGAAATCTTAAGCAATTAGCATTTATGTCAATTCAAAGGATGCATGCATATTTGTCAAACCCTACATTAAAAAATGTTTTAGGCAAAAGGTAATACTTTTTGCAAACTTATTAGACGCAAGGCAAAAGAAAAAATATCATGATAAGTAGTGTAAACAGATGTAAAAGCATGAAAATAGTTAAATTATGTCATGTTAGTTTAAAATAAACATTTTTGGTTAACGAATGTTAGAATGTTTCGGTTTATATCATACTTGTAAGTTGTAACGATCATATAATATGCATTAAGAGTAAGGTTGGCCCGCTCTTGTTTGCAGACATTGCATAGAATTATTTTTAATTGCGTTTTCTCCATTCAGCTCTTTACTCAATTCATTTACAAAAATTAAATCTCATTTGTATCACAAAAACAGTTTGTTCCAATGTTACACCAGCTTTTAAACTAAAAACTCAATTACGTAACGCAGCACGCCACAATTTAGTTTGTGAAAGCATTGAGTTATTACTAGCCACTGAGGCACTTTCAATGCAAATTCATATCAGCGTCTTCGTTTTGAGTGAACAAAGGACAAACTCTGTGAGGGGCAGTCGTTGGTCGCTTTGTACTTGGATGTGGAGGGAATCACTTCTGTCTTCTGTTGATGTTTTTGTATTTACATTCACATGCACATGTACTAAAAGCTTCACATTTTTCTAAGAATGACATTTGCAAGCAAACTAAATGTTGTTTGAGACCCTTTCTAATCTTTAAATTAGGTCTTCAAATTATCATTTTTACTTTTCAATCGGGAATAAAAGTAGATCCGACTATTGCCGAGAATGGGTAGCAATCAGGAAATCGGACGGATTCAAGAGTGGGTGGCAAATTGGTATGGGATGTCAGCGGAAAACAGTCCTTTTTCCAGGGAGGATATTCGAAAGTAAGTGCAGGCGCAGAATAGAGGCTTTGCTGTCACCTCTAGAGCTTATCAACAGAGCACACAAATGTCAACTCCAATTTCCTTCTGTTCTGTAGCATTTGCAGGGGTCCTATGCGAGAAGTTTTACTGGATTTCTTGGTAAATCGCTTTCGAACGGATGCGCAAATCAAAGTGATCAGAAGCAACTTGTTCCTAACGGATGGGTTTCAGCAACAGTCCACTTTCGATGATGGGAATGATTCAAGCGAGACAAATTATGATGAGGAGGTGAAACGACTTAGGGGAAAGCTGGAGGAAACTTTGGAGGAGAAGGTGGACGTTGTGAAACAGACCTTGAAAGGGGCTGCAATCTTGCATGAATCTGGTAAACGGATTAGTGATTTTGAAATATAGACAATCATATTTGCTGTTAGTGAAGCAGGTATTCATTTGTTAAAATAGAGATGCAATTATCCAAAAATGTTGCGGAAAATCTGGAATACTATGACAGATTGGAGTTCCGAATGCGGTTGATACAAAACCGTCTACTATCCACGGCGGCTCTTTTGGAAGACATCCAAAATATAAAAGTAAACGTCTATGCACTAATGTGCTTAATCAATTATGTGTAGTGAGTAATCTATTCACTTAATTAAGTAAATGCCTATATCTGTTGTAGCCCCTCTATCGAAGCAACTCTGATGGAGCACTGTCAAGTTCCTCCAGGAGCAACGAAATGCCAAAGGTTGAGGGAGTTGAACAACAACTGGCCCAGCTGAAAACATTGTACAATAAAGCTTCAGAGTTGTTTGATCTCTATTTTCTTAACAACTCAAACAATTCCGATACAACGGCGGAAATAAAAGCATTAACTTCATCGGTGTCAACTCTAACGGATGAGCTTACACAATCTGGTATGAAGCCTAATGTTCTTCAAAAATGGGCAAAAAAGGAACAGGAAATTTCCACACAACAGTTAAAGACGGTCGAAGAAAAATTTTCAAATGTTATGAATCCAGTTGAAGATCTAGCGAATGAGGCTGATGCACTGTATGCAAAGTTGATGAGAGTGCACATTAATTTGTACTTTAAGAACGAAGAGCTCCAAAGTGCGCTGAGGCGTGCCACAAGACAGAAAGATGCCAAAATACAAAGAGTGGTAATGCTAACTTTTAATTAGTATAAAGATTGACAATGTATTCTTTGAAAAGTGTTATGATTAAGTCAAATCTTAATATTTTTTTAGATTCTCAATGACGCATCTATTGTACCGGCAGATTATCTCAGCTTCATTCAGAAAGAAGAGTATCAAAAGACATTAATGAAATGTAGAGAACTGGCTAAACAATTCAGATCTTTAGAACACTGCTTGAACACTGAGAATGATAATGATCTACTATCCTTGATATGTGGAGAAAGCTGCGATCTTGATATGAATACGACTGAATCCCGGGATTCATGTAATGAAGAGAACAGAAGGAGCTCATTATCGACCGAAGGTGGCTTTCATGCGCTAAAACAAGAGGTATTTATAGAGTGTGAAAAAGTAATAGGTAAATAACATGCTTTAGGTTTTGATAAATAATGTTTTGCCAACATGTGTCTGTTCCAGACTTTGGAGGACCTTACATGTGCTTTATTAAAAAGCTTTCCTGAAGGACGAAGCAAGCTGGAAACCACTGTTGCGCAGTCCAGAAACTTAATTGAGAAATTTGCGAATTTGAATATTGGAGAACATTCAATTAACAATAATCGTAGCAGATTGCCCATTTGTGAACGGGAAACCAATGCGTTCAATGTATTAGACGTGACCTTGAAAGTGCCTCACGCGTTAATGAAGCAGGATTTCCTTTTAGCTAATAGTGCACAGGTAACTACTAGTGAGCAGAGCCAGATGGAAATGCTGAATGAGGTATTTAAGATGCAAAATGAATTAAAAGAGAGCAGATTGCAATGTGAGGCATTATTTAGGCAATAAAGTACATCCATCCTTATCGTAATGCCCATGAAAGACAATTGAATGCAATAAAATAGTTCTTTCAAGGGTGTCAATTTAGGTAAAGTTGAAGTTGTGCCTAGGGTTTGCAAATGAGGCTTTATCGGGCTACCCGATGAGCTTTTTGTTTTCGGGCTTTTCTCGAGCTACCCGATGAGCTTTTTGTTTTCGGGCTTTTCTCGAGCTACCCGATGAGCTACCCGATAACTGGGTTTCTATGTAAATTTCCCATAGAGGTATACTAATAACTAGAGGGAATACGCTAATGCATTTTAGATTTCAAAGCACGATTTTTTTGTGATCTTGCATTTTTTGACATAGAACATATTATGTCCTGGACAACGGAAATCGTCAATGGATGAAGCGATAAAAACCAAGTTAACTACACTATAAAATGCGTATAGTGTGCACGTGTTTTTAGTCATAATGGACGAGTTTGCATCAGTCAGAATCGAAGTTATTAAACAAAACTACAAAAATTAAAGGATAGCATATACATGAACTATAGTAAAAAAAATAATTAATGACCTTCAAAGTGAATTTTCTTTGTAGCCTCTTCAGACTCACGGCTGAACTAGTTTTTTGTTTTTTGCAATAAAGTGAAACTTAACCTTACAATAACAGCTTCCTAATTTAATAATCATCGCCACAATCACAAGTACTTAAATTTTGCCGTTCAACGAAGAAATATGTATAGTTTGAAAGGGACGCAAACCACTCAAGCTGATTTTGGTTAGACAAAGTGACAGAAAAAGGCTATTTTCTAATGAAAAATCGAATTCAAAAATCAGCGTGGCAACAATATGTTCTATGTCAAGTAAATGCAAGATCACAAAAAAGGTTGTTTATTTTCGGAGCATATGCAGTGCCTGAAATTTCCCCACTGGAAAACATACAGTGTATTCCATTTTGTATTGCACTGGGGGACAAAATTGCTGAACAGCGCTTGCTAGGCGTAGCAACGCATTCACTATGTGCTACGCCTAGCAAGCGCTGTCTAGCATTGGGCGTGCTAGTACAAAGAAAAAAACCCAAAATACCGCAAATTCTTAACAACCAAGGAAATTATATGGGGAAAAAAAGTTTCGGGTAGCCCGATAAGTTTCGGGTAGCTCGATAAGAAAATAAACGGGCTTTTTATCGGGTAGCCCGATGAGCGTTACTTGGGTTGCAAACCCTAGTGCCGTTAAGATTAAATGCAATTGTTTGAATAATACTTTGATATATATTCCAAAACTAAATTTATTGGCAAGAGATGGTATATTTATGTAAAAACGTTGTTTGCATTACAATAAATATTTATGTAAAACATTTAATGGAAATATTATATATTTAAATAAAGATTTCAGTACAGCATACTTCATCTCGTAGAATGAAACAGACTTTGGTCTTGCATGTATCCAAGCTGAACACATTTGTTGGGAGATTTGAAATGGACGCAATCGACTATGCAAAACAAATTAATATTAGCCACAGTTTAAACCGTTCTGATCTAAAAATCTGGAGCATCTATAATCTAAACATGACATTAAATTCAATTAGGCTTGTTACCTTTTTACTCGGATTGCGTTCAACAACCGCGATCGAACCAGGGAATGCTCCAGAGACAGCGATGTAATTTTCCATAAAGTATCTTGCAGAATATAAAAATGCTGATGGAAACTTATGTTCGTTTTTAGACCCAACTGTTGCTTTACTGGTGGTATCCCACATTGAGTCCCTTCTACTAATGTTTTCAAGTGGACGCTTCATTGCATAGTCATATAAAAGTACTCCTTCATCCTTTGCCCATGCGGCTGCACATAACTGGGTTTAAAACCATCGATAATTTATAACCAGTTATTTACAGAGATCAGAAAACAATGATAGCGTTACAGTTATTATTTACTTCTTTCCCCGATGAGTGAAAAGATAAGCCTTCGCCGCAAACTTTAGGCCCCGGAATTTCGCTGGTCAGTAGGTTGGGAATTCGCAAATCCATAAATTGTATTTTCTTATTCCAACCCCCACATACAAATTCTGCTTCCGATTCGGGGTGGAAAGCAATTGAATAAGTGCGTAATAATTTCCTGTCATAATCAAACCTGATACAAACACCGAGTATGTTATGCTAGAGGCTCTTCTATCGACTGTTAAAAAAATATTATAATGTGTTCTCACGGAGGTTCGTAGCAGCATTTTAACAATCCTGTTTCAACATCATATACGAGAATGCGTCCATTTTCTCCACCAGTTGCAAACATATTTCCAGTTTTACTATACTCCATGGTTAAAATTTCTCGATTTTCATTTGCTTCATGTACGCATTGCTCAGTCATAAAGTTAAATGTCTTGACAGAACCATCCGTGACTAAAAAAAGATTTTTGGTGAGTTTATATAATGTTATGTATTATTGTAAAACTATGTAGTGGGCTTTAATATTTAGAAATACATATTATAGCATACACGTTGCAGATACTAAATTGCTTGGTAAAGGAACATCGCACGCATAATTATAATTCGCAAGTTCGATATTGTGTCCCAAAGCACAATACGACGATTTTCTTCGCCTTTGAGAAACTGATGGTCTTGGGGAATTTCCAATGGGAGGTAAGAAATACTCTGAATCAGACAATGATACTCCTCTTGACAACTTTCTCTGACTTTTCTTATCCTTGCTCTTGGATGAAAAAGACTGCATCAATGAGTCACTCTGAAATTCGGTCGGACAAGGTCGAAACCGAACGCATGTTGTGCTGATATCGGAGAACGGAAGGTCTTTGTCTTCATTATTTAGAGTGTACAATATATTATCCGTTTTACTACTATAAACATTGATAATTCCACTTGCTAGTCCCACCGCATAAAACCTTCCATCACTGGAACGGTAATTTACTGACATGCAACGATCTGGATTTTTTCTGAAAAAGTGTTTTACCCCAAATCGTATGAGTGCCAAAAACAGCTTTTCAAACTGCAATTGCAAAAGTTATAATTAATGGTTTTTAAAAACGTACATAGACGTTAAGACTTTAATCTTTCCTTGTAATTGTCCATGGTCAATTAAGCTATCCTCTTTCCTGGAATTGAGTGCCACATCACTCAAAGCGTATGAAATCTTTCGCGATGAAAAACTTTCTCTGGCACTTTTTCCAGCCACACTAAAACGTCTGCTACTCACACATGAATTGGAACGAGGTCTAAACGATGATTTTCTCATAATGGCAACTTATAAATTATCAAAAATTCTAAATCAAATCTTGGAAAGAGACAATTAAATGTTCTTTATGAAACTTGAAACTCTTGAAAGTTGCCTTCATCCAAGAAAAGAATATGAATTATGAAACAGTGGTTGGAATGCAATCCAATAACCACTTTCGCCTGTTCTCTTTGGGGAAAAGCTTAGGCAATTGTTTTATCAATAATTCTGTTCATTTTGTGATGCTGACAGGATGAAAGCTAGATGTATGCATGCATAATATCAATTTTTATATATTTTCATGTTCAATTTGGCCAATAAACGATAGCAAACATTTTTATTCAAAGAACGCTACATTCATTATTATAAAAGATTGTTCAGTTACAATTTAAAGTAACGAAACAAAGACAATGACTGTCCTGTAGAGAGTGAAGGAAACCCTATCAATTCAATAGCTAGCTGTAGCTCGTTCACGTTCCTCATTGCATGGCTACCTGCTTGGATCATAAAAATCTGACAAAAGCGAGGAAAAAGGTGCATCACCAAATAGCTGCTGTACACATGCTTTATTTTGAACACATGCTTTGAACTTGAACGACAGAACAACATCAACTGTGACTGTGTTGATGTTGACAAAAGCACCATAATAATCATAATCTACAATTAAATTAAAGGTCTTTACGGAGTTGAATTTACTTGTACTTTGAAAGCTAGAACTGTTGAAATTGAATTCCTCTGAAAACTGAAACGTAATTCCAAAAGTCGCAAAATGTTGCAGTGTGCCAATAATTGTGGCAATAAGGCTTCTATGAAGGTGAAAGTTTGTCCAAATATATTTTTTCTCTTCCTTTGTCACACGTTCTGTGGTGATGAACCTAATATCTTTTTATTTCAGCGACCTAAAACCGGCGAAGCACTTTGTCAATCATGTTTTTACGCAGTATTCGAGGATGAGGTGCATCAGACAATTGTTAAAAATCAGCTTTTTAAACCGGGGGACTTTGTTGCAGTGGCTGCATCAGGGGGTAAAGACTCCACGGTGTTAGCATACACGATGAAACTGTTAAATGAAAGGCACGGTTATGGTCTCAAGTTGGTTTTGCTTTCTGTCGATGAAGGGATCACAGGTAGGCAGGATAACAATTCAACAGATAAATGCGTTGATACGAGATTTTATTTCTGGAGGAATGTGAACAAACCAGCTTGTAACTGATATCTTACTCCACAGGGTATAGAGATGACAGCTTAGAAACGGTGAAAAGAAATGAGATTCAGTATGAAATGCCATTAAAGATATTCTCGTACAAAGATCTGTATGGGTGGACCATGGACGAAATAGTCCGGGAGGTATAATAAATTAAAACACTCGCCCAATTAAAATTCAAAAGTCCGTACATCTCGATGCTCAACGGTTGCCTTTCGTGGTGTTTTGTAGGTTGGAAGGAAAAACAACTGTACATTTTGCGGAGTGTTCCGACGTCAAGCTTTAGACAGGGGAGCCATGCTCTTGGGCGTCGATAAGATTGTAACAGGTCATAATGCTGACGACGTGGCTGAGACTATCCTGATGAATCTACTTCGAGGAGATGTGGCAAGGTTGCAGCGTTGCACCAACATCACCACTGTATGGATTTATCATTTCAAGAAAGATTAAACATAGCAAATTTTCCTCATAACTAAACAATAACATTTGAAACTCACAGGGTGCTGAAGGAGCTTTACCACGGTGCAAGCCTTTTAAGTACACCTACGAGAAAGAAATTGTAATGTATGCCTATTACAAGAAGCTGGATTATTTTTCGACAGAGTGCATTTATTCTCCCAATGCTTATCGGGGTCATGTCAGAACTCTCATCAAAGATTTAGAAAGGCTAAAGCCGTCATCAATAGTTGACATTATTCATTCGGGTATATCTTGTTTCGATTTGCTAATTTATCATACTAATAACCAACAAACCAGCTTTCTCTCTTTTGCAATTTGGTAATATAACACTGTGATATTGTACAGGTGAAGCTCTGTCTATTCGTGAAGGTGTGAAAATGCCCACTCAGGGAGTATGCAAACGGTGCAACTACATATCGTCACGAGATTTGTGCAAAGCGTGCGTATTGCTGGAGGGGCTCAATAAGGGGCTTCCAAAACTTGGAATCGGAAAGAGTAGCAAGGTTAATGAACAATTGGCAATAATTAACAGTGAAGAAAGTGACAGCAAGGTTACAAGTGATAGAAAAAGTGGCTGTTGCGGTGTCACAGGATGTCAACGAGATAAGACAGCACAAGATGTAAAATGTCGTAAAACTGAAAGATCACGTCAGAGTAAAAAGAACCTCGCTAAAGCAAGACTGGCGAGGAACGATTCGGATGCCAAACCGATTTTACAACAAACCTCGGCAATGACATTCACAAATGATGATGCGGGGACTGAGGAACAATTTGATTTCTTTGGATGTGGAGGTGCAACTGACCTGTTTCAGTCTTTAAATATAGAAGACAATGATAACGAGATGAATGTTGGTGCTTCAAATACTAATGTAATAGACGATATTGAAAATTTAGGTGAGGTTGCAGGGAAAAAAATTCACATGACCAGAAACATGATATGATAGTTTTTAACAGTAAAAAATTAAAGAAACTAAGAAATTCTGTATTAATGTTATGTTAAATTTCTAATAAAATAAAATGATAAAATTGCGTTAACTCAAAGGTATGCTGATTCATGTATTTAATTTATGATCATGATATTTTATGCCACACGTTCTTCACGTTTCATTTTCTTATTCACCTGAACAAGAAATAATTAAACTTCTACTATTGAAATGAAAAAATAAGAGATGGCAGAAATATAGCAAACATCATTGTTTAACATTTTATTATTTCGCTGTCGCGTTCAGTTTCGCAACATCAGACAAAACTGAGAATTCAGCGTAATTGCTGTAGTCATTTTTGGGTTTAAAGGCTTCTAAATTTATTAAAAAGCTTAGAATTCAGTTTATCGTATTGAATTTCATATAAAAAACGAATATACATGGCTTTTCATCAACAATTTACAAAGAACACGAATTGGTCAATGATAGTTTGTATAATATAATTTAAGAAATAAGTTTGAACTTTGAACATTGCAAGAGCAAAGAAAGTAGCTATGTGCCATCATGTTTTGAGCCTTTGAATTATGACTACAAAGTGCGCATAATTAGAACATCATATTTATTTTGTATTACTAGGAGTACCTATGACGTACCAATGCATACCTATAATATCTTTGCCTCATTAGCAATGTCGAGTCAATATTTGATTTCCAGTTCGTTAAGTTCATGTCGGAATATCTATTACAGTATTTTAGTACTTTCAGTTTGTTATAACGGCTTAAATTATATAAAGAGTATAGCTCAAATTTGTTCACTCCAGTCAAACAGATCCAGCCATTTTACAATTACTTCGTAAAGTATCAAAGGCACATCTAAAGTATCAAATTACTTCATGAGTAGTACAGTTCTTTGAACACGTCAAAATCCAAATCGTACTCTAGCCAATATCCAAAAATACGATATTAATTTATTAGTATAGCATCAACGGAAAGAAAATCTAAGGTTATTTTCCTGGTAATCGGTATCGCCATTTCAGCATTTGTTGTCTGGTAAGAATACAAATATTGAATAGTACTTTCATGCTTATAAGTTATAACTACAAAACAAAGCTTTGATGAGCTATACACATCCTTCACGATTACATTTTATTGAATTCACACAACCCAAATTTATAGTAAAAAAGTGAAGACTAAGGATTGCTCCATGTTATGAGTTTAAGAGTAAATTGTTATGCATGGGGCACATTGAAAGACACCTATTAAGCCAGTAATATTATGCCATGCTGCGATAGCGTTTTCTCAAAAGTCCCAATACAGAGTATGAAATCAACAGAAAAAATGCATGAAAACTATATATATACCTTATAATATGTTGTATGTAATAGTGTATCAGACTGACTAAGCACATGCGAATCGTTACTCACATTAAACAATCAAACCCATATATATAGGAGACTTAAGTCAAGGAAATATACTGAATGGAATATGCACTGAATTGCTCGGAAATGTACTTTCATGAAACGTCGAGTGAACCACGTAGACAAGCATTTCATTGGTTGGTGCCATCACTGCAGTGCTGGATGCAGTGTGTAACTTGGCCTGTAGTAAAAGGTTCACGGTTGTAAATTTTCATTATTTGTATGGCTGAACCGTTACCATTACGCGAATGTACCACAAGATTTTGTTTCAATATACTTAAACATTACTACACGCTATACTTGAATGTTGAAGCAAAATTGGATAGATATTATTCTAACAAACACATAGTGCTATATTATGGGCTCTTGACAGAATGCAGGCAGGCGTTAACTTTTTAAACTCATCCCGACTGTAGTAGTAGTCTGTACAACAAGTAGACGTTGTAACAGACGTGTAAAAGTATGAAAGAAAGTAAACAAAAACATAGTAACTGATATACTGTGTTGTATGCCGACATCATCGCTGTGGGATATCATCCTAATATGTATTCGTCAAAATGGTGCAGTGAAGACAGAAAGTCATGCCATGACAAACGTACATACATAAAAATTAAGAGATGGCTTTGGCTAAACGTAACAAAATAGTGAGCAAACGTGCAAAAAATTGAACCAAAATCGACGACTCGAAAATATGGCAATATGGCAAACACATAAAATAGAATCTTCTTTCGATTGAGTGTATTTTGACCATCTTTGTCTGTTTGTTTCGAGGATGATAATTAGGATGTTACAGAGTGGAAACATAATACATTCAAGAGGGGGCACAAACAACACTAACAACACAATATTTCATGGTATCATGTTCATAACTTCTTTTTTAATAATGACTTGGTCGATGTTTGTCTGCATGATTTCTTGTTATGAGCATTATTGAAACTTGAATAAAGTTCTCTAAAATTCCTTAGAAATAGTGGGAGTTATCGAACTAAAAAGACCCTTGGTCTATTACCATATTTCCTATATTGCCTCCCTACAATGATGATGACTCACTAGAGCGTGGTGTGGTCCCTCTTGTCTCATGCTTGCGTGTGTCATCTTTGAAGAAAACTTTGGCTATGGCTATTCCGTTTTTTCGCGAGAATTCGTGCAATGTTGTAATGAAATTGCATCAACCTTCTATTCGGCTGGAAAACGTCATTTCATTTTCAGTATTTTGTTCTTTAGAAAAAGTATGACCCGGTGTGGGGAACTAAACCGTAAATATTGATAAATTTCTTTACAAGTACAACTATGATGTTTTCCGGTTTTCGTAAAATCCTTCACTATTTTATTTAAGAATACGTAGTAAAATATGCATTTGATTAAAACAAAACACTGAAATAATGCTTGCTTTGCAGTAAGTTTTGATCATTATATATACATCATTATATTATATTATGATTGTGTGGAAATTTTTCTATGCATGTAAGCTCTTAAATTCAAGTAATATAATATTATGACAAAATACTTTGTCTAGATGAACATTTTGCATTCAAACAGAATTCAATATTCATCCCATCCCGTGAATCTTTTATCATTGAAATATTTCATCACAGTTTTACGTACTGACTGTTGCGTTGTTTGTAGTTGTGTTCGTCGTATTTTTTCTCTACTTTTTTTCTATTGCGCTCATTATACTAGTGGTTTTGTAAAACATTCATGTTGTTTCATTTGTACTTTACATTCGTTCGTATTCCTACCAACAAGTACGAGCTGAGTAAATAATAGGAGAGCAATCAACACGCAAATCAGTTTGGATTGGATGGAAAAGGGAAACATGCTGATTTAAGTAAGATCACAAGAGCAAGAGCGTTCATCGTTCTCCTTTTTCTCAATTGACTTGGTTAAAATGTGTACACTGCATATATATATTTAACTTTTTACGATTCTACCTACTACAATAGCAGCCCATACATTAAAGTCTTATATTTAATATCATCCTTCCTCTTCTCTCACGACGATGATGGCTCACACGCAGTGGCTATACTGGATATTTACTATGTACACATTTCTCTTTAACTATTGCCACATCACATAAGGACAAAGAAGAGAATACGACTTGCTCTTCTTAAGTGAGTGAGACTTTAAATGTATGGATTTTGTTGGATGCATCCTTAAATTTTCTGTACAAAACGATAAATGTACGACATGTCTCTTTTGCTTAGGTATGCGTTTGCTGCTTAGATTTGCTTCTTTTGCGATACCATAATATCCAAAAAGATCAATGAGTTGGCTGCTTGAAATGAACGTACATGAACTGCTGGCAGTGGTGGTAAGTGGTGAGGGGTGACGGTGAACTTCTATGTCCATGTGCACTTGTATGATTCTAATACAAATTCTGTATTTTATTATACTGTAAATGTATGTGTCTGACTATGCACAAAACCGACTGTCTCGATTCGATTACTGAAACATGTAACGTAAATCTCTCCTTGGCTTCATTCAGGTATCATTAGCACTATCAGCATTCATATTGCACATTGCATTGCATTCATATTATGTGTATCCACGTTGAGTTTACTTAATCAAAATACCCTTTTGTGAATAGTCAAAGTTGTACTTGTGTTTGGTAACAATAATCCAAACTCTCGCTTCTACCATTTAGTGTATTAAAAAGTAAGGATCTCAAAGTAGCAAACACGCTAGCCACACAATTTTGGCTACTTCCCTTTTTATGTTATAACTCCTTTTCCTAAGCCCACTCTACTGACTCAACTACCGCTGCAATGCACTACTGCAACTGATCAACCAGAATAAGCAGATATGATACGAGTCTGGGATTAACGAGACCGAATGTGAAATAACCTATCGCACACTACCATAATATAATACATCTAACTCTAACAATGCCTCATCCGGCCAATGTGGGAATAAAAAAATTAAGCATTCAACTTTAAATTGAACACCTAAATTTGAAGTTCCTCTTGTAGGAAAATTATTACAAAATATTCCTCGTAGTAAAGAAAAAATACTGATCACAGTGTACAGCACACACTTTTGATCATCAAGTAAAAAATCTGAACCTTTAATGTCAAATGTATTACGAGGAATAATAGTTTTGAGCTTAATTGTATGAGAATGAGATGTAATGGATATAAAAACAAAATTAACCGTATTCATAACATGTATATAGTAAACATTTACTGCGTGTCATATTTACAGGAATTGAAACATCAGGTATTTATATCTATTTTTGTAACTTTTCGAACTTGTCGACTATCAAATAAAAAGTGTATGATGATGATGAGCTTATCAAAACCGATATAAATTGTGATGTTTCTTATTTTGAAGATTTATACATTCATGCATGCAGTTAGAAAAACACCAACAAAGATAGTTGCGATTTTAAATGCTATGAGAATTGGTTAATGCAAAAATACATCGATAAAAAGCTATAGAACTGAATGGTAAAATGCGGTATTATTGTAGCTTGCAGTACAACACAGCGGACTTAATATAGCAAGTGAAACGTTTTCTTGGTTAAACTTGATCTTCGTTACCCCTCTCTTATAAACAAACACGTACCATGTATGTTTGTATCATGTCTATTTATTGATAAGTTCCTCGTAAATTACCAACATGCACGGTGAAGCTTACCCAGCTACACTTTGCTCACCACCTAGCTAAAACATGTACATTAATTCCAATCAGAAGTGAGGTAAAGGTATGAAGATGATATTACTTTGCATTTTACAAAAGCTTTTCCCTTTTTTCGAAGAGACTACGACCACAAATTATATCATCCATCACATCGCACCAGTTCACTCGGTGATCTTCATTGGTAAAAGTAAGCCAGTTGAACTTGCAGTTAGAACTCCACAAAAACGGTTTACATGCAAAGCTATACTGGGATGGAGTGGTAATATTTCTCTTTGAAAATACTACAGTCATTGAAGAACGTTTCATGATTCATACACAAAAAAACTTCAAACATCTTATAGCTGCATTCACTATTGCATATACTAGACGAGAGGAGGGCATAATAATATAACATCATGGAGTAGCAAAAATACATTGATATTTGGGTTTAATATACTAAATTGTAATGTAATAGATATATAGTTAACTTATTAGACTATGCAGTATGTCAGGTAATTCAATGAAACAAAGCATTATTTTTGCTCATAACAGAAGACCAGAATTGTATATGCACAATGCACAACCATAGGTTACTTTGACACAATACCGTGTTTCATCGTTGGTATTATTATGAATAGATATTATCCGGATTGAAAACAACAACGCAGCTAGTAAAAAGATCGTTTTGCTTGGAATAGATATATGATATGCATACTGTAGGTAAAGTCACCTTGATTTTTGATTGTTGATGTCTTATCCTTGTATTGTGTTCTCTTCCCTTTTCATATTCAATATTTTATGATAATTGTTCCAAAATTATGAAGCAATAGGGCAGAGCAGGTACTGCGAAATATGGAATGGAATGAAACTTTCAAAAGGAAATCAAAACGCATGTTTTATAAAAATATTTATATATTTGTAGATATGCATTAAATCACCTGAAAAAATAAAAGAATGAGTATTTTTTGCAAAAATGTTTTACTTTTTATTTGATTTACTGTTACTTATTGTATGTAGTTTTATTCATGATTACTCAGTAAACTTAGACTTTTATCATTTGTTATATTTGAAAATAGAATGAAAAAGGGCTTTTTGTTTTTTGAAATTCTGAGACACAGAATAGAGACAATGGCAAAAATTCAGTACGTAACATTTACATTGATCTAATAGTTGCGATGTTATGTATCAATACATATAATTTGTATTGAACGAACATACTATGTTATATTATTAGGCAAAAACTGTTGTTCTTACTCATTATTTGAAACAGGAGTAAACATGAATCGATAACAAAACTTTGAATATATTTCCTTTCTATTCTGAATCGTCGAAATACCAAGGTAGTTGATATATAGGTAATAATTAAGTTGACGAGAAAGAAGGCAAAAGGGCAATAACATCGAAATAAAGTGGACTACCGGACTGCAAATTCTCAAAATAAGCCTAAATATTGTAAATATGAAATAATACAGTAGACAACTGGTTAGCATAGCTGTATAAATCGCGACATTCAAATGTACAGAATTTGTTATTGAAAAGGGAAAAGTATATTATTGTACCATGTTGCTCATATCATGTTGCCAATCGCCAATAAAGCAAATTTGAATGTGGACGTTTGTGGACAAAAAATGATAAAATGCGATCCAAACTATATAGTTTCTTGTTAGCGCAACATTGTAGAGCGTTTTGCCTTGAGTGAGAGTATATTACGTACTAGTATACGAGCAAATCTTCTAAGCCCACAAGTAACGTGTCTACGTTTAATATTTGGTATATACGAATCAGTGAAAGTGACCTACCTATCATGAACCTTTAATACTTCTTACTCCTTCTTCCTATTATGCATAAATGGCCGCGTATATCAGTACCAAGAACCAAGTTACTTTTTCACGATATTCCCAATTCAAACGCGTAGCCGTTTGGTACAGTTTCTGCTTTTGCATGCCATACAGTATAGTCAATTTACAACGCGATTCACGCAAGACAAACACGTTTTTACTTATGTGACATAATATTATAGCCAGCGCTATACCAGTGAAAAAGGCGAGAAGGAAGAAAAGATACGAAACGACAAAAGGTTGTTAAACCAAAGTGTTAGCAGCAGAGGACATATAGGTCAACTTCCCTTGTTACACTCTACCACTACATTGCATCCTTATATTACTTCACGTAATATTGTATCTTGCCTTCATCCCATATTTTCATAACTCTGCTGGCCTGTATTTTACCATAAAGGTAGAAAGACTGTTCTTCGTCCCATTCTATACCGCTCTACTCTGCAAATATGAAAATGAAATATTATAGGAATTGCCTGCTACAGCAGATATATATTCACATCGTTCTTTCATGAATTCATCCATCCATACATTGCATATCAACACTCATTTCATGCTTGTCTCAAGTGCAAGCAAACACTTTCGTTTCATGTCAATTCATGGAAAAACGCCGTATCTTGCAATGTTTACATCTTTCATGGCTACGTGTTGGTTGTTTAGTTGCGTTGCCTAACTAAATCGTAAAGAATTGGGCAGTGCGGGTGGACTTGTAGTTACAGCCAAGCCAAGCAAAAGAGTTGCATCATGATGTTATACGTTTTTTATTATGATTTTGTGGAAGGCTTATGGGTATTATTATTTGTGTATTTGATACTAATATACTGATTTCTTCATTCGAACTAACATTCAAGTCTTTTATTTAAAACTTTAATATTTTAAGCATGCCACCTAAATAGTATGCATATGAATGTAGTTTTACTTGTAATACATATTGTGTAAATAAAGGTAAATACTTTGCATTTGTTGAAATGAATATTATACATGCAAGTTTCTGATAGGTAATGTATCTGATTAATTGATCCATTTCTATAAAAACAATAAAGTTATAGTATGAAATTAGACATTTAGTATTTTTTAAAAGTTGTCATCATGTTATGATGTGTAATGAAGTAACTAACTGATCTTTTGACACAAAATTATGTTGTGCTCTTGCTATACCAGATTTGCTGTCGCAGTGTAAAGAATTCAGTCCGCCAGTTGTTGTGGGTGTAATAAAAATTATTTAATGACGATTCCAACTCCATGATTATATGATACACGATACTTATTATATGATCTTCTAATACATACGTGGCTTTTTTCAGCATTTAATTTAGACAATGAAATGCGTCAGTACTACCCTTCTTGCTACTTTCGCAGGCAGCAATAATTCATGTGAGAAAATGTATATGTACATCATTCTTTCTTGCATTTCAAATTCGTCGGGTACAGCAATAAGTTTGTATTATTCGGCTACAGCAAAAAGCTTTGAGTTTTACTTGGACACGACACATTAAGCGTCGGTTTCGGAATGTATGCATACTGGGTTAGTATGGATTGCAGAATTTCTCCTTGTTTGCTGCGTTGTGATGGCATACTAGCTTGATACTTGATGCAGTGTTTGTGTAAAAAAGCCCATGCCATTATACGATCACGAGCCAAGGTAGCCCAAACCCAACAACAACGGTTGGAGGCGAAGTAAGATAGCGTTTTAAACAAATCGTAATATTAATATTACATTCAAAAACGCATTGTGGTGCTAGGAGGGCATATGGTGGTGATTCCCCTGCTTTGGCTTTGGTTCATATGCATTTCTTAAGACAAGGATAAAAATCAAACGCCAAATCTGCCTACATATTAACTATAAAGACTGGCGGATTGTGTACATGTCGTATGAGAAAGAAAAGAATACACGTGCATACAACGATAAATGCTGAAAGTGAAATAAGAAAAATTGAATATTTAAAATGCTTGTGCTTGAAAGGTATTTAGCGCTACTTGCTATGTATCCACCAAACAAAACAGCATTAAACATTAAATGAGCATGAATTAGCATTAGTGCAAAGCGACTACGAACCACTTTCTTTACGATTTTTAGAGTTGTGTTATATCAATAGTAATATACCAATAATATTATGGTCTTCTTTTGAATTACCAAGCCGAGGTTCATTTCATATGAAAACAGTATCACCTATACGGTAAAATGGTAATGTGCAAGTTTGGATGCTACTGGAACTGGAAGAGTACGAGATTCGTGCTAGTAGTAGCCAGCAATTTAGCGTTTTTCTGATTTCCTCATGTGTCATAATAGCTTCTCGCTGTCTGAAAATGTTTTGTTCATTTCATTGTAAAACTATGGATCTGCTTGCTTCTTTTAATACAGAGGGGTAGTCAAGAACAGAAAGAAAATGCTTTTCTATCGTTCGTAAATTCTGGCTAATAAATATAATGTACATATTACGGGTAACCAAAGTTGACGCTCTTATAAAGGGACAGAGACTGACAGAGCACATGAAAAGCTCTCTCAAAAAAGATCATATTATGGCTGGCATACCTTCATGATTCCGGTTATAAGATTATAAGAGGTGGAAAAAGGAAATAAGGAAAGTGTAGCAGTATACTCTTGTAGGACAGCAGATTTACCATTACATATTTTGGTTTGGCATGATAAGAGGTACGTCGTATGGTTCATGTTATTTCATGTAGTGGAAATACACTGAATTGAATGGATGGAAACGCAGACAAAAGACAGGGCATACTACTACACATTCCGTGAAGCGTCTGCTGAAATGCCTACTGACTGACTTTTTACCAGTATACAGTAATACAAACTATAAACACACATTCTACTCCATATAACCGCATCATTGCATTATAAACGTGCATTTTTTGTGAATTCCTGTTCACCCGTAAAGCTTATTTTGTATTACATTACGTGTGGTATTAAATACGATACGACGAACGAACATGAGCTGTAACAAAAAACAGCATGGGCAGTGGTGGTCTTTTCCGCAGAGAATTTGTGTTCGTAGTCCCAACTTTTACTTCTACTTGGTTCGTGCATAATGTAGTGTTTCAATTCAACTCGAGCTCTGTGGTTATGTTTATGTTTGTACAATGTAGGATGAGGTGATGAGCTTATATAGTCCATCTTTTTATGCTACGTATTACTGCATCACCCTCTCAGAAGACTCAGAAAACAGAACGATGAAGAAGGGAATAAAAAGAGGAATCTTCTCTGGCTTGCCTCTCTTCGCTTCCCTATTCCCGTGTACTTCAATTGCATTGTACTTTTCTGATTGTACACGTTACGTTAACGCTTTACGTTTTCAAAACCATCATAACAATAGCAGCATGCCAGAACACACCACCACTGCCGTTCAGTCCGACAATATCCGCGTAGCAGTCTTATTAATTCTCATACGCTCTTATCATTTTCATGCCACTACTGACTTGGTTAGCGCATATTAGTGAAATAGACGCACATTTTACACACATGAAGGCATGCAGCATACCGTTGCATTGTCGCTGGTCGTTCCCTAAACAGATCCTCGTCATAATAACGTGTAGCGTAAATAAAAAACACACACATGTAACCAAATTTTCATTCGTAAAAAGTTACACTATGCTATGTAATTGCTACATATACAGAACAGAAAACACAATCATATAATAATCTTTTTGTATATGCATTCTTCGTCTCCGTCGTCGCTTTCAATTCATCCGTCGATCCAGCATCCAGCGTTGGTTTTTAGTTTTTGCCTATGAACCGTCTCCTGCTTGCGAGAAATTCATTCTTATCCTGTCGCTCCGATGTCACTGGCTGTAGCTGTGCGTCTTGCCAAAACGACAATTCTCCGTGTCAGTAGAACAAAACAAAGTATCTATTATAGTTGTGAAAAACGTTTATTAACATTTTGTGGTAACAGTGAATAGTTTTCAACATTTCATTTAACAAACATAACTATCGTGTCATTCAATGTAACTTTGAAATTCTCAAAAAGGGTAAAAAAGTGCTTTAATTACACCCTAATAATCCATACAATCCAATTTCAAACATATATCGGTAGGTGATATTTGTTACAATTGGAATGAATTGCTTATCATTAATAAAGAGACCGTCATCCTGGCTAACATTTAGCAGAAGACGCATATTGTGCTGAAAGTTTTTTAAGTCCACATCTAATCATCATCACCTTACACCTCGTCTTCTCTTAAAAAGCTTGGTTTCTCTATTGTGCATCATCACCAATAGACAATCTCATTGTGAACGTTGCGTACTTTCATGTACGTACGCCTGATACATAAACTTATTACTATTACGTAGTGGTGGAATCAAACAAAACTCGTGTACGTTGTTCCATCATCTTCATGTAATCATCATCTTTTGCATTGCATTGCATGCTTTTGTGAGAGTCGATTGGTGCAAGTAAAATGTATTTTATACACATAAAGTGGTTTTGAACCGACTGCTACTACTTCTATGAGTATGACTGCAGCAAAAGTATGAAAATGATGAGAAGGATGGATGGATGAAATGTGTTCACTGGTGGCGATGGCATTGTAATAATAAAGCATTTAGACAAGGAGAGCACACACCAAATACCGACATAGGACAGAACTCTAGCGAAAAAAGGCAGAGGAGGTCTTGTCTGCTTGTCTCTTTTTTGATCTGTTGTGTTTTTACACAGAAAGCAGCGTATAAAGAAGTGCCTTCTGCAGCGTTCACTGTTCAGTAGGAATAGCACACGAGTAGCGGAGTGAGCTTGAATGATGATATGTCTCGGCAGCCAGAGGAATAGGAGTAGTGGACAAAGATAAAAATGAGGACAAGGAACAACGACGAGACGAATGTTAAACGGTTAAATGGTGTTCGTATACAAAGCATATAGTTTAACGCTCAAGCTGCCGTTAGTAAAGATACAAAGCCTGTAAAATGTATTGTGCTAACTGAAGTTTCATGTCGTGTAAAACTGCAAACTGCTCCTGAACAAGAGCATCCAACAAGTATATCGCCGCGTTGTCGTCAACTTTTTCGCTTGTAAAAATTTTCATACACAAAGTTGCTGATGCACAACAACAGTAAAAAAGGCTAAAACATTATGTACAGAAAATGTGCAAGCTGTACAAAGTAAAAGCGGAGGACAGTGAAAGAAAAAGTGAGGCTTGATGAGACAAGAGTGCATCAGTGAGACATAGACACTCACGCAGGCTTTGACTGATTACAAAAGCATTGCGAAAACTGCATGGTCACTTGCTAATTTCTTTTGAAGGTGATTTGCTTTACATAGAAAAAAAGAAAAGCTATATCTTGGTTGGCGAAGCAGTGGACGGACTAAACTAAAGCAGAAAAGAGAACTGTTTTTGATTTCTAATGTGCCACGCTTGATTGGAATTTTCGCGTTGTGCTGTCGAACGCATGGTGCACAGTATTTAATACACAATTGAAAATGGTTATGGGGGAAGAATGATAACACAGAGACCTTACATCAAATCCGGTAAGTTATATTCAATAATGCAAGTTTGGTGTTATTTGATAATTTTAGTTGTAATTGATTATTCATTATAATTGATATATATAATTCATTGTAATTGATCGTAACGATATTATCGTTTGACATATCACGATAACAAATAAAGCCGGGATATGTCATGACAGTTGAATGTGTTTTTGGTTTTAGACAATCCAGTGTCTCTGGGTTCATCCTTTTGTACTTCAGAGAGGTCATCGTCTTCATCCCTTAGTTCTGTCACAGGAATCACAGAGATGCCAATGAAAATGGAAGAACGGCTCAATGAGCTGGAGAGCAACGCGGTGAAAGCATTGCTAAGCTTGGGAGAAGCTTTCGTGAGCCAGTCACCATATCGTGCCGCTGCCGCTACGTTAACGTTAGTTCATATTATCTACTATATAAATTGAAAGCTATGCATATTGCATATTATATAATTTAGCTTATGCTGCTGCTCACCCAAAGTCCATAGTATAACATGGTTCCAAAATTTCTGAAATTTTATGAATTTTCAAATAATTTCATATAGGAAAAAGCTACCAGAATCAGGTGCATACATAAGACCCTTACAGCCAGTTCAGCAGCATCAAATCCAGAACCAGACCACGAGATCTGTAATTGTGAAAGCAGAGCCTATGCTACCCACTCAGGAAGATGTAAGAAATACTATACCGCATCCATCATTGCAGCATCAGCAGAGATGCACGCCTGTAACGTCTGCACCACCAACGAGTGGACCGGCTCATGGTAATCAGTATGTCCATGCCCGTGAGCTTGGGCCTTCGACTAATGGTCTCAGCTTCAACAATCAGCAGTCGACAATCAGATTGGTGTCTTCTAATGCCCCTGGAACGCCAACTAATCACAATGCATGCTCAACAACTACGATGACATCGCCTGTTAGCATTCAACCTGTCGTTTCTGCTGTTTCCTCATCATCCCCGGTGATCTCAACCATTTTTTATCAGATACCTGCAAGTGCTGCTTCTTCAACAAATGGATCGAACGGAACAGTTGTGTCACCTTCGTTTACTATTTTCCCGGCTCCGAACGGGAGAACAGTCATTCCTTTGCCAATGGTCACAACCAGTTCTGCTTCACTGGTGAAAATTGAGCCGAGCAGCGTGGGAGCTCAAAGCAATACGGGAACACCACTGAATTGGAGCAATATTCAGTTGTTAAAGGTACCTAGAAGTAGTGTCGAAAACGGAAATGGACTGGCAACATTTAGTGCGTTGGCTCCAATAGTAGCAAATGCGGTTGCTCCAGCGAAACTTTTACCCAGCCCGGGGAAAGTGGACGGAAAGTCAGTACTGCCAGTTACACCCATGGCGGATGGCAAATCGCCAACCAAGTCTCGGGCAAGACGTCGCTCACAAAGTACAAGCAAGTCTCGCAACTCAAGAGTCTCTTCATCATGCTCTTCAGATTTTATGATTTGTCCGTCTGTGGAAGGCCTTCCAAACATTGTAAGTAAAAAATGCAACTTAACAAACCTTCTTGGTTCATAACAAACTGCTTTACTTTTTTTTTGATTTTGGACCATGTTTGTAAGCTTGAAATTTGTTGAATTTTGTAATTAGGTGGTGGACGGGTATGAAGTATCAAGGGAGATCTGGGCCAAAGCATTCTTGCAAAATGACATAATACATGCCGCGGGAACGCTCTTTAATGCACTGTTTAGTTCTGAAGAAATCAAAAATTGCACGCTAAATGGTCGGAATGGCACGCGACAACTATGTCCTGAAAAAAGACTTGCCATTTTCAGTAAGTTTATTCAGCACATTCCCATATAATTTTTTAAAATTGTAAATCATAGAAAGTTTGGATAAAAACTATTATTTTTTTATATTTGAACAGAAATAGTGGCATGGATGAAAAACAAATGCCAGGATCCGTATTCCTTCAACAAAAGTCCTGAAGAATCAAAGATTTTGAACCGTGAGGAGCAGATGATGATTGAAAAGAAAGTATTCGTAGAACGGCGCTATCAAACGAGCAGGAAGATCAGAGATTTGCCATCAGCTCCACAGCCACCGATATCATTATCCACCGTATCCTCATCTGTTGTGACGTCAGTATCTCCTGCCACTCCAAGTAAGTCACCGTTAAGCTCCACAAATGCTAAATGCAACCAAAAGTCCAGTTCCATGCCCAGTGTCCCGCTTCCAGCAATCATAACACAGAGGCGAGACAGCGGAAGTTTCAGTAGTATTTGCAACAGCACTGGAGATGACAAAGGAATTCCAAAAATAGCTTTAATCCAATCATCAGAAATCATCGCAAACTACTTTCAAAGCACAGATCCACTACCCTTGTCAACGACAAAACCTTCACTCATCAGCAGCATCCCACACGATGGACCACCTCCACTGAAAATGCAGAAGGTTGGTTAAATGCTCACTGCTTTACAATGCGTTCTACTGCCACGTAGATCAATTCATGGCTCTTGAAAGAGAGAGATGAAGTAAGTATTTAAGTATGCACACATCATATTCATACCTTTTGCATTAATCTTATCAGAAATACCTAGTTGTGATCATTACCAAAACTCAGAACAGCAACTGGTGTTAATGAAAAGGCTTCATGGGACATTTTAGTAGAAGTAACTCAGATCATGAGAGCAGATTCCATTTTCTTTTCTTTTTATGCTTTACATGTTGTGGCTTCAATAATAACTGTCATATGCATGGAATACTTAGTGCCAGGTGTCAAGTGCCTTGAGTCCCTAGTTTAGTTTAAAAGTGATCAAATTACCTTGAGATAAAAATATTTATACAGTTTTCCATACTTTATTATAACTTTATTATCATTTAATTAACACATGTACAGTTCATTCGTGTACCAAAT
Source organism: Entomobrya proxima (assembly GCA_029691765.1). Taxonomy (NCBI): domain Eukaryota; kingdom Metazoa; phylum Arthropoda; class Collembola; order Entomobryomorpha; family Entomobryidae; genus Entomobrya; species Entomobrya proxima. The sequence goes on from CM056168.1 coordinate 14,534,710, forward strand.
CAAGTACGGTCAACTCTAGCTTTCTTGATCCTAAGATCGGGGTCCTAGGAATGAAAGTGAAAATCCTTTTCATTTTTGTATGAATTTTTGTAATTGCTTTCCCTGATTGTACACGAGTATGAAAAATGTCAGCAGAGAATCTTTTCACAGAAGTTTGTACATAAACGAAACTTATAGCGTAAGTGTATGCCATGCTTTTAATGCAGCTGCTAATAATTTGCAATCGGGGTCATTAGTCGTTGATCGAGCTCAACTTACGCCCTGTGCCTATACTTGGTAAGTTGCACAAAATTCAGACAGGCAAATGAGTAGTCATGCTGCACAGTTGCATATTATGCATATAGTAAAGTATCATATTTAGATAATATGATTGTTATATATATTCAGCATAGATTTAATGCTAAATAACAGTATAAAAATATTATATAACATCTTATTGCATTCTGCAATTAAGTTACCTATGCGTGTTGATGACTATGATACCTAGCTGTACACAAGACAGATCAATTATACATTTTTTAAATAAAACATATTATATTACATTGTTATGCAGTTAAATAGTTCTAATGTTTCATATACACTTTTACACTTCCAATTTTCTCTCCTCCTTGCCTGCCAAACAAACATACTTGCTGAAAAATTGAAAGAATCTCAAAAAGAACGTCGGCTATATATTTGCTTAGCTTTTATACAATTATAATTGCATTCTGTATTATTCGTTTGCATCATAATCTTTTTGTCACTACTACAGTGAACGAATCCTTGTTTGAAGAAAATGTATCTAGTTAATAAATTGCACGATAAACCGGTAAACGTTATATATTATTTTGGTTAGGTTATATCTTGGAACACGTTATAGCTTCGTATTGCTGTTGCAATAGGGTTTAAAGACCCATTTTATGGTCATTGTACATAGCGCCTGATAATGGCCTGATGTAGCACAGCAGCATAGCAAGAAATCAATTCAGAAGTCTATAGTTAAACTTTACTGCTCTGATAGTTTCTAACCACTAAAATATTGCATTATCATTAAATGAATATCATTATATATATATTTATTCGCTAAAATATTTGAAACCTTTAAAGGTAGCTCTGTACGTGACCTTCAACAATACTATTACCTAATACAAGCCTAAAATAGTCACACTTCAATTATTAGATTTTTATAAAAAACAATATAAATACTTGAGATATTGAATACAATTTACCTGTTAAGGCTGGCTTATGTGTGGAACTGAAATGATTGGTGGGAGTTTTATAGATATTATCGTAAATTTTTATATATTGTGTCATATTTGATGCAACAGGTTACTACTTGGCTATACTTTTAATATCATATATACATAGTAAATAAATTGCTAAAAGAAGTAAAAAAAGATTTATGTTATATCTATTCCTTTAAATCTTATAAATAAATAGCAAATATTATAGCGTGTTGATATTGTTAATTTTCAGTACGATATTTCTCTTTTTATGTTTTGGTGAAAAAGAGAGAGACTGTAAAGAGCGTTTTACTATGTTCGTTTGTTTGTGTAGGTGATTAATGAATATATAACAACCAATATTCAGTTTTACCAGTTATGCTAACAAAATGTTAATTATTTATCTTAAGAATAACTTACGTTAATTCTACTTTTAATAAACGTACCACTTCAATAAACCGACTTTCTCATTGTTCGCAGATTTCGTTTTGTTAATAATTCTCCGCGATGTTAAAGAGGAGCGTTTTGATATAGCTGATGGCTTTATTAATGTACTTCTTACGTTGTTCTACAATTTGTAGTAAACCGATCGGTGATTTTCTCTGTTCCTTTTCTTAAGTTGGATTCATGAATTTGTAATGAATTTAAATTAATTGCCAATGAATATGTAGTATGCAGTTGGTGTCATGTAGTCAGTTGTAGTCGCTATTAAAGTTATCCCCGAAAATTTAACGTTTATTCTATACATAAGTATTGAACATGAATGGTTTTGATTTTATGTGAAAACGAAAATCAAATAAAAATAAAAACGATTATAAATTAAAATAACCATGTGTGATGTAATAATTATTTTATTTCTCCGGCAAAACACAAAACAGATCACAAAACGGAATTAATTATTAAATTTTTCTGAAATTATTTTCATTCTAGCATATAAAAACATGAATCACATATTTTATTTGACAATGATAATTTCATAGAAATAGGATTCACAATTCATATCATCATCATACATTATGGATGTACGTTCCATTATAACCAGACTGCAGAGACGAGAGCATTTTGTTTTATAGATCTTACTTTACGGCATATAAAGTCTATACCAACTATGATTTATTAGAGCCTGTAATGTTCTAAACTTTAGATTTTAGTCCCAATAAAGAAAAAGGAAAACAAAAATACTACATCGTTATCAAGGTATTGTAATGAGATTAGATGTAGATGACAGTTCTAAAACTTGGTTTGGCCGGTTTTGTTTTTTCTGGCTAGATAGCTAGAAGGAAAATATACATGCTCATCTCAGTTTTTTCAATAGTAAACTGAATATTATATTCTTTGTAAAAGTCAGTTAGAAGCATCACAGGTACACGGTGTTCCGTTCCGACGGACATTAATTGTATACTGCACTTGCAGGAAGGAATACGCCTTATTAAATGAGCATATATAGGTAAATACTGCCAAGCTGTGAAAGAACATAGTCACAATATTCTGCCCTGTTTATGTGCATTTTCCTTTACATTAATAAAAACATGAAAGTAAAAATCATGAAAAGTGCCAAGGTCGAATCGGTCAGCATGTTCCATGATTGGCATTTTAAGCATTACCCCATCTCATTGGCATATATATACCTTGAAAAATCATGGATAAAATACATACATAATATTACACCTTGGATTCTCCACTCAGCGTTCGTTCACGCTCGTAAACGTTTTTCCCTTTGTCTGGAAGGATAACGGATAGTAACTGGGTATTTATTGTATTGCTCGTTAGACGTCAAAAGCCATAACTCGTTTTATTTGAAATTTATCAATTATCGTTGCCAAATAAAACTACGATTTCAAGGTTCATGTAGTTTTTATATGAAATATGGATTAAATGTATTTCCATGAACTAATGAATGTCACTAATGTTTTAAAGCATTTTAAGTGTTTTGTATGTGTCGCACTATACTGTCATCATTCTATATTATCATCCTTAACGGCAGCTCTTTAGCTGTTTAGCTCATGCTTTTATTAAACTGCGCATTAAAAATGTATGCTGGAGGACAAGACGCAAGTACACATAACACGGTAAATCTAGCATTCACCGGATGGATGGCATTATTCGCTACATTATCGTGTTTTATCTAATGTTCATACAAAATCTAAAGGACATACACACATTTGTTGCATTATTGACTTGAATACAGAAACACATAGCTTGTTGAATTCTCCCAGTAACACTAAAATCGGTAAAATCATTTCAAAGGTTTGGAATCCTTTTGTTCTAAAGAAGTGAGAAGAGTGAGTAAGGTCTTGCTTCCCTACTGAAACTCTTTTTCAGTTCAGACTTGCAGTCGTGAATTGAAATAATATATTATCAAGTTTCAAGTGCTGAAAGTAATGCATCGTGGTAAGATTTGAGTCGCTACTTACACTTATATTGCTACATTTATTGACAGTCCGTAGTATGTTCCCATCAATAAAATTAAGCTTAAGAAGAAGGAACCACTACTGTGCACTCTGGTATGCATAATATAATATACAGCTTCTACTGACCACACAACTTACTTTCATATGTCCTTGCTTAGTTGTTAGTGACAGTGAATACCAAAGAGTTTAAAAATCGTAGCAATCATACTGCTTCATGTTCTTCTGCATCCAAAAAATGACTACTGTAAATATGATATGATAGCGTAGAATTCATGGAAGTTACTCATCAAGCCATAAATATATCATCATGATGAGAGATCCGTTCTGAGAGTTGTTATGTTTATGTTTGTACACGCACGTGAACAAAGATTTTAGGAATTCATCACTGCTTTTTTGTAGCGTTAAGGCGTAGAATTCTCTTCATCCTTTGAACTTCGCTTCGTTCAGTAAAAATAAACAATAAAGTTGTAAACCCTGTTGGCACCATTCTCACATCCCCTTTCCATTCGTACAACTTTACATTGTAGTTGCGATATGAATTGGGCAACATGATTTGTTTCCTCCAGTTTCCCTTTTATCTAATTCCATAATAAAACGATTGTACAAGTTGTAGCTACTAGTATTTACTCGTGCATGTAAGACAGTCTACTGAAAAATCTAGTGAGAAAAATGAGCTTGGTTAGCATTTTTAGATGGAGCTATGAAACAGGCAGACTAGAACTGAGTTGAGTTCCTTTTGCTTGTGAGTACTATTTTACAGAGGCTTAAACAAGTCTATCGGTTTGCGTAACAAATAACACCAGTTGTTTTCTAAATTTTCCATTCACTCATTTGCAGCATGCACATGACATGATCATTAACACGGAAAGTATTTGTGGTTTTGATCGAGTTAATCGTATTTCATTTAATGCATGTGCAATATGACAATACAATTCGGATTCACTACAAAATGTTCATCACGGTGGATTGGACGCTTAAAGCACACCGACTGAAGCACTATTATATGGATTAGAGCTCTCAACATTTGACAGCAGTCTTAATCTCTCGACAAACAATCGTTCGCTACCAGAGGAAATCAAACAACGAATGTGAAACAAAGGAAGTCTTCTAGATAGTTGTCACCACATATCCTTCCACTTGTGTTTTCAATAGTTTCTCCGTAAACGTGGAGTATCCGGTGTAGATTTGGCATAGTGTTTTATTTTCCATGAATCTCGCAGTGTGTGTTTCCAACCAGGTTTTGTTTCATGTTCAAACTAGCAAATTCAAAATCAAGTGGTGAAAATAGAAAACGTGTCGCTTTGAACTGTACGTGGTAGCATTGCGGAGAATTACTCTTTTTAGATTTACAGAGCTGTGGTGAATTATCATGTTACACTAGCTACACGCGACACTGCAAATATGGCAAGTAAAGCGATGAAAGCAGAAACGAATCTCAACCCCACAGCAGCAGGAACGACAACAGTTGATGGGAATATAGGATCCTCTTCTTCATGTGGTGGTACGTTAGCAATAGCATAACATGTAGATGTAGGTGTACAAATTTCTATTATGAAAATGTATTAGAGTCAATTCTTATGATGAGTTCTTGAGCTCTGCATGAGAGTTGAAACCACCTCTTAGAAATAGAGGAAAGAACTACCTGATGAAAAATGTCAAATTGAAGCCATTCATTAACTTAGATTCGAATTTGTGAATCGGGTTGGTGATAAGAGAAAGTAGCATTATATTATTCTTCTCATTGCTTTGCAGAGTCTGAGATATTGCGAAACCGGCTTCTTTGTAGCAATTCATCCTACTCTGGAGGAAGTGGATCTAATGCACCACGCGAAGTGACGAAAAACACTTGTGCTAAAATCACAATGTCGTCCTCTTCATCTTTGCCCTCAGCGGCAATATACCCCAAATGTAACATTTCACTGACAATGAGTCCAAACAATGAGCAGTTAACCGTTATCACCACGTCAATTGCGTCTGGAGAAAACGGAGGTGCCAGAATTGTTGGGACTATCGGTGCTGGAATCCCTTGCACTGTTGTCAGCACTGGTGGGGCAAATCAATTGCCTTGCTATTCCAGCCAGCTACGCCAATCAACCGATAAGTTACCAGAAATCGATATAAAGCCAATCATTTTAGAAGTTAGTCAAGCAGCGTCCCAAAGTGGTCCAACATTGATGGCTACGTCAATGTCTCCTCGCGTTCCAATGGTTGAAGTTAAGAAAGAGCAAGCAGTTGTGGAGATACCCTATGACCGTGAACGGATCCTGAACTTTTTGACGGACTACTGGAAGTCCAAAAATTTGCAGCAAGTGACTGAAGCACAGCAACAAACTGCGGGTGTTTCAGGCGTCGCCAGTTCTGACTTTTGTCCTGCTCCTCAAAGAATCGTGGAGGAAGCTTTATTTGATTTATTCGTGGAATATCCAATGGTACAGTACAACCTTCACTTTTGTAATAAAATAATAGTTACAGCTTTATATAATGAGTAAATAGTATAATGCACTCTTCTCTCACAGATAATCGATGGACTGGCAATTTCCAAGCGAGCTTGGGCCAAGGCATTCTACGAAAAGGATATTATTCAAACATCAAAAGTTTTGTTTGAAGCATTGTTCTCTGAGCAGGAAATGCAGCAATGTACACTGAATGGAAAGAAAGGAACACCGGAATTAAGTGCCATTAAGATGCTAGCTATTCTAAGTAAACTTGCTTAAAATTTTGGAAATACGGAAAAGAATTTACAAGTATACTAGGTTTAACCATTTTTTCATTCAATATTTTTTGGTTTCTTGCATTCAGGAACTGCTGCTTGGATGAAAAACAAAAAGCAAGATCCATATTCATTCAATACCGACATTCCTTCCCACAATCAGTTTCCTACAAATGAGGAAAGGGAAAAAATTGAAAAGAAAGTATTCACTGAAAGACGAAGTCAAGCAAACCGAAAGCTTACCAAGACTAGTGGAAATTCTGATAGCGCAGCGGCTAGTCCTCAACGTAATACTATACTTAATATTTGACATTATTAGCAAAACAACATTTTAGTAGACTTTTTCATTCTAATTTTATTATCCTTCTTTGTTCAGCCTCTCGTGATACGACATCACCTGAGAATCAAAACTACGATTCTCATGCAGCTATAAAACGCGAGTCCCCCATATCAAGCTTTACAACTTCACCATGTGAAAATCGCTTAAGCATATCGGAAGATATTCGACGAGAACACATGGCTCCACTTGCTAAATTCCCAAAATTGGATCTGGACACAGAAATATTTAAGCAGTTGCAAAAACTGTATGCAGAAAATCCAGAGGGACTAATTAGCTACTTGTTACCAAACACAAGGGCCATCCTAATTGTATATAAGCACATACAAGTTGGAGAAATTATGGACATTTTTATTCTTCAATTAACACTCATTATTGGTTTGGGTGTCTTGTTTTCAGGATGGATTTTTAATTCCACATGAGGATTGGGCGAAAGCATTTAACGAAACTGGATCTGACATAGTGAAAGCAGCATGGACTTTGTTCAAAGTTTTGTTTTCAAAGACTGAAATTCTGAACTGTACATTAAATGGAAAAAATGGTACCAGAGAATTGTGCCCTGTGAAAAAACTTGCCATTCTTCGTAAGTCCAAATTTTTAATGACATTCCAACTCTAAACAGGATTGGAAATTATGATTTTAGTACATATAAGAAAAATGTTTTGATTTAAACCAACTAGGTGCGATAACATGGATGAAAGAAAACCAAGGCACATCAGTGGACATTTACTCGTTCAATGTACGAAGACCAGAATTCAATTGCTTTCCTTCAGACGAAGATAAAGATAAAATCGAAACCAAAGTATACACCGAAAAAAGGTATCAAGCGTGTCGAAAGTTAAAAGGCCAGCTCATGTGACCCTGGCTTTTGTCGTGGATGGATTGAACGTTATATCTAAAATATAGCTTGATACATCACACGTTAAACATTATTCACATTTATTTTATCTACAGTTTACATACGTTTTACCGAAGTGCTTTAAGTAAGTTAGTGAACAAACATAATTATTGGAATAAACCATTTTTTGGTTTAAATTATTTATTTCTGAACTTAACAGCTTAAAAAGGCGGTTGATTGTTATAAATTTACAAATTAAATAACTTAAGCTGAACAATATAAAGATTGCGGATAAATACAAATTCAACATAATATAGTGATAATCACCATAAATATATACCATAATAAAAAATAAAAACGCAATAATTAATTGAGAAATAAATTACACTACGTTTGTACAACATTTGAACAAGTCCTATATTAGTCCGGATTTTGTCCTTAATTTAGACAGAGCTATAAACGTACTTTGTTCTTTCTACAGTCATAATTTTATCTCAGTCTGTCCAGTCAGTACAGCGTGAAGCGTCCATCTGTTTTGTTGATGTCTTGTAGAGGTTTAGCATTTGATTAAACTTGTCTTTTACGTATGAATTGTCATAAGTGTCACTCCTGTCGACTTTTACTTAAGTTCATTCCTTGAATTGATTCGTTATAACAAATTCACTGTAATTGTTTGTTTCATTTGTACAATGCCCCTCACCTCAAAATCTACTTGATAAGTAATAATTGTCTGAATCACAAAATAATGGCCACTTGTCATTGTCACGTTGAGTCAAAATGTAAAAAAAATTTCAAATAAATATATTTGCTATCATCTAGTTTTACTACGAGTTGCTCGGGAGCTTGATGTTGCTGATCCTTGCTTAGCTGATTTTGACTCCACATCTTTAGCTTCAGTTCCAGCTTGGGAAGCATCTTTTATTTTACTGATGATATGATTCATGTCACCGGGTATTTTACTCAACAATTCAGTTACAGTGTCCTATGCCATTTGCATAAATATGATTTGCTTATTGATTACTAGAAGTTCTGATAAATGTTCAATGTAAACATACCTTCAAATAAGACTTTCCTTCTTGGAACGATGTTGGTAATTTAATTTTTCTACCCACAGTTCCCCCGGTGGTAATTACAGGAACTGGTATAAGTAAGATAAGTGCTAACAACGCCAATGCTTTCAAAAGAAGCAATGGCAATAATAATGGTAGCAGTAAGCCAAGCAAGGGCAGTAGTAACTTGAGCAGTCCAAGTAGCCCCAATAGACCTTTCAGACCACTTAAACCTAATAGACCGATGAGACCTTTCTCCATCCCGTCATAGCCACCATCATCATAATACATGGGAGCAGGATGATAGTACTACAAACGTTTTCAATAAAACAACACCAACAGGCAATTTTAAAAAAATAAAAAATAAATTTCACTGAAATATTACCGGTTGGGAGGGCTGCACGGAGTATTGATACACGGCAGGACCCCCAGCACCTCCACCTCCCCCTCCCCACCCTCCTCCTCCGCCATACCCGCCCCCATAATCTCCCCTGGGCTCGTAGTAAGACGTCGAGGCAAGAGAGGTTGCAGAAGCTGACGGGGAGGATTGATGGGCTGCTATTCCTGGTGAACCAGACGATGAGAAACTTCCTTGGTTTGAAATGTCTTTACTTTTGCCCCCAATATAAGTAAATGATCCTTTTGGCAATCCAGTTGAAGATGCTTGAGCAGAGTTTACGAAACATGCTAATATGCAAGGAGATATCATCCACCAAACTCTACCCTTTCCCATTTTGCTGAATATCGTAATTTAAGACTATTGGGCAAAAACAATCAGTACTATGCAATGAAAATTGCTTCTAACAAGTGCCATCATTTCAAATGATCTTTGCAAAACTCACCAGTATAATATTTGTTGAGTTAAATCATGTTCCTGGCCTGGCTAACAACAGGAATTCAATAACCTCAACCCTTTGTCCAAGAAAATTGAGCAAAAACAAAATCAATATCCCTTCAAACTATTTTTTCAATGCACTTGATACAGTAGAAACTAGAAACGGTCCTTGATTCGGAACGTAGGAGCTATGTTGAGGGATGACGCGGAGTTACTAAGAGGTGTGATGCACCATTTCGAAATTTATATATCGCTAAAAATAGCGTCAAACCATTTTTTCGTACATCCGCTTGTTCATCTTTCATGTTAAGTCAGCATTTTACTTTAAAAAGAAAGTGCATAGATGCCACAATTACGGAGAGGTACATTCCTAGCCAATGTGGGATTTTCACTGCTTTTTTACCACATGACATTGTAAACTTCACTTTCATTCAGAGTAAAAAGCTTTATTTTGTTCGCTTTGAACTGATACGTTAGTTAAGCGCAGAAAATAACAATGACAAATGACAGAATTGAAAAAAGAGAATTTTCAAACCAATTGTACTTGCGCTTCCTAGTTCTTTTGCTGTGTGCTCCTTTTGCTCAGTTTTACGGATTAGGCGCATCATTGTCAAATGGTTCTATTTGTGAATTACGGCCTGTGGATGATAAATAGGTAAATAGAGGGTAGTTAATAATAATAGCGTGTAGCCCAATACTGTAACTGTAGTTTGTCTCATTCTCATTGTTATATAGTATAAATGAATGCTTAAATTAAATCATCTTATTTGCTTGTCCGGTCCTATTATTAGCTTAAAAGGACATTTATCGAGTGGTTGACGATTATACTAGACTGATAGCGAGTCTGTTGCCAGAATGTACTGAACGTTGTCTACATTAAAAATACGTTAAGCATCTATTGTCTATTAAATGACATTAGTAGCTGCCATATTTTGCTTGAATAAATGTAAAATTCGTAGCTACTGATTTTCATTTTGTGAACATTTAGTTATGAGTGTAGAAATTTTAAATACGCAGTTCCAAAACATGTTTATGCCAATTGCTGAAACGAAGTCAATAAAAAGCTATGTACAGCTATTCTACCAGCCAAGATAGGCGATAATATGCTTACCGTTTAAAAAAGATAACTTCGGAACAAGTGAAAGTTTGTAAGCTCTGTGTCTTTGTCAAATGTCAGGTGAATTGAATAAAAACTGCATTCATCAAATACTTTGTGTTGCAGTTTGCAACTGCAAGAATGTACAAGAAATGCAAAGCATTTAAAAATGTGATCTTGAAAAGAAACAAAGACGCTTTTCACGGTATTTATACTCAATCGCATTCATCAAAAGTGTACTCCACTGGCATTAATTTCAAACAAAAAATAGCAATTATAAAGAAAAATCATGTACCCGAGGGAATGACAAAAGTCAAACGTATACAAGAGAACCAAGAGACACTAAAGTTCTATTAAACCTTGTTGCTTTTCTTAAAAAGTGCAGCACGCCTCTTAGTTGCTGCTGTTCATGTAGGCTATTGCTATAAAGAATTTCACTCTCGATTAAATGCTGTCTGTAATTGATTGAAAACTTAGGTGCTGAAAACAACTTAATCGATTGTCACCAAACAATGCGTTAGGAAGTGTTTATTTATAGGCGTAAATCAATTATTTGGCGTTTTTTGCTGTTTTCATGCTCTGTATGGTTTTAACAATAGGATGGTGCAGGATACTACAACAACAGTTTGCTCACAGTTGTTGCAGCACATTTTTAGCTTTTTAAAAGAAGTTTTGGGGCATTATGAGACTCGCTGTATTCAATTCAAGGTCTTCATTCTTGTTTGTACTTTGTGACACTTAAGCACTTAATCTGACGCTGCATCTATTTGCGGCTAGAAAGAAACGTTTTAACAACTTACTTCATTTCATAATTATCCTACATTTCATTTTTGTTTTCTTTTTAAAATCACTATTTCGGTATTTCTCATCGGTAAATCAAATGACAATTGTCATTGGGCCATTGTTTACTATGCAAACAATAAGAATATCGCTAGACGAGGCAACATTGCGGATTTCTTAAGAAGTGATTTATGCTTCAAACAAACTAAAATATTTAAAAAATGCTGTGGGCAAGTGCGTAACTCTAGAATCTTTCCAATTCCTAATTTGTCGCCTTGTCATGCTCGCTAGACAGTCCGCCAAAGAATAACAACGATGAATGATGACAATGCAGGACGTAATAGGGTCGTAAAGTCGGAATTGAGAGTATTTGTGCACTGCAAAACCGTAAATCCATAAATTGCTCAGCATTTAGTATTGTGTTGAATTTAATAAATTGTTAGTCGCTGTTTGAATCTGTTGATTATTCTGCCCTAGTAAGTTTAGCAAGGAAAATGGATTTTCCTCAGCGAATGTCGTTCCGATTTTGAAAAAAATGATTTTCAATGAAAACGACACAAGCCCCAGTTCCTGATGTATTTTCAAAATGAAGATGAGAGTTTAAGCAAAGCAAATGGAAGAAGCTAGGGCTTGCACATATAATAACTGTGCAATGTTTTAAAGTATTCTTCCCAAACGCGTTTTACAGTCACAAGTTCATTAACATTATAGATCATAGTAGTTTTTTATTTAAGAATAATATTAACCCAATTCATTTAACATGCCTGAAAACCATTTCGTATTCTGTAGTTAATACTTTAAAACTTATTAATTGCACGAAAAATCCTGATTATGCGTGTGGCTATTAGTAAGTTCGCATTCATTCATTATTCTTGTAGTTTGTAGTCGTATAATTAACTGTTTTAATTAACAGGCAAAGGCGTTTTAAGTGTTGGTACCTCAGTCAAACAATAAAAGACGCACTTTGTAAGCAATAATGGATGACTGACATTTTTTTGTTGCGCTCTGCATGCTTTTAATTTCTCATTGTGACAACACAAAAACGACTCTCATTCTCATATCATACACGGACAATTGTTCACAATGTGCCTATTTTTATACCTACATCCAAAGTCCGATGATCTTCGTCTTCTTATTTAAAGCGAGACTTTTGGTCGCCAATACAAGTAAATGCGAAAGCTGATTTCACTCCCAAAAACGACAACGCTTTGCCACTTAAAAATGTGGGATTTTTTAGGACACTCAAAGCAATTACTCCATAGGCGGTCCTCATGTATTTATACAGTGGCACTTTTTAGCTTGTTACTGACTAACTGGATTTGATAATGACATAGTTCCGGATTTCCTTATAGGGCACATTTTTCACGAGTAGAATGTAATTGAATTTTCTGTGTTCTTTTTACAAACAAAGATGAAAGCATTCAAGCATTACATCTATTTTTATCAAAGTTGTAATGAAACTACAGTAAAAAGTTACAAGAGTAAGATGTAATTACCATAATTAGCATATTAACAAGCAACTTTGATAAATTAAGTGTTTCAAGAATCTATATCAAGAAGAAAATTTGAGGAATTCTTATAAAATTAGGATAAACCAAGTCACTTGGGTTCATGCAACTACAATTGACTGCTAACTATGAGCGAACCAGAGGATGACGTAGATTGCGTTTTCATATTTGATTAGTTTTTTGCATTTGCTTATTTTTTACACTTTTACTTGGCATTAATCTTCCTATACTTAAATTACATTCAAGATTCAACTGCTCTGATTCGATCCGTTCGTGATAATTCAATGTACAAAGCGTGGCCGAATATTTGGCTTTCATTTTCATTGCATTGATTTGGTTCATTTGAATTTTAAGCAAATGAAAACGGAAAATCGTGGGAACTTTCTTTAATGATAACACTAACAACCTTCTCAACCTGTACTTTTAGTAACTATTGAAGTACAAAAGACGAACAAAGTCCAATTTTTGGTTTTTAGTTCATGATTTGAAACGAGATTATAATTGAGTTGGTAAGCACAATCAACAGACATGAAAAGTATAATATTCTTTAGAATCGTACAGCTAAAAACAAAATATGACAATCTAATGTATATTAATCTAATATATCTTTAGCAATTTACAAAATCAGCATACAAAAAACAAACTCATACACAATTATTAGCTATTTGTTTTTCTATCCGCATTCCGCATCCCGAGAAAGATTGAAAATTCAGTGATCATGGATGTTATTATTTTATTAGCACAGTAATTATTTCCATTGAGGTTTAAACATTGTATGAATTATAAAAGGCTATAAAATATTCGTCAAAGATAGCAACACTTTAAATATGCTGCACTCTATTTAAAACTCTATACAGTGACAATATCAAATATATGCCTTGTGAGACGACGAAATTGGTTCCCTGCAAACTGGACACAATCCATTTAATTTCAAAATACAGTCTGCGCAAACACAAACGTGTCCACAATTCAAAATAATGACTTCTCTAGGGTTTATTAAGCAAACCAGACACGTTTGACAGCGACACAGATTATCCAAATTGACATTTCTTCTTTCTCTTAGTAACTTGTTGCGTAAAACGGTCATTTTATAGTGTTTCCACCATCCGTGTATTCGTCGACTAATGAAGACGATTCCCAAGCCTAAGGTCATTCCTATTATGATTCGCTGAATATTTCTTCTCCATTCCAACTTGCAAATTAGATCATCTACGGACAGAGTGGTCAGAATGTACGGAAAACTACTTCCCCCTTCAAGTGGTTCTAGCAGCTTCATTGAACCATTTGGATCTCCTCCAATTACTCTACCTATTCCTGTCACAATTGTTCCGACTGGCAAAAACTTTTCCGATTTGCATACTCCCAAAACCTTTGCTGTTCCGACGGCCCCCATTACAGCAGAATCGATGGAAGAATTGGATGGAGTAAAATAGCTAGAGCTTGGCAAAAGCAAATTCTCCCAGATACTTTCGAATGGATTCTCCACTGTCACTGCTATTTTCGAAGATGACTTCAATATTGGCTTCAATGCAAATGGAACAGAGTTTCGGCTCTCGTTTATAGGTGGAATTTTATCGATATCCCAATAGTCACCAAAACGCTTTGCTGTAACCTCATGTAAGGTAGTTATTCGAATAACTCCTTTCAAACCAGTCGAGCTTTCGACCGTTCCATTGATGTCCGAGACGCATCCACGAACTGCGACATATGGAATTATGCTGTTAGGATATCCCTTCATTAATGTCAACAGGTCTTCCCCAATATCGACAACGGGGGCTTTCTAAGAATTGTTGCATGGAATATATAGCCATTAATTCGCAGACATGAAATTTAATTAAACTTAATGCGACGTTATTTGGGGTTTTTATGATATCATGCGTGGTGCATACCTTGATATTGTTGAGAGTTTTGCTGTCTTTCCAGTATAACTTGAGAAGATATGCCGTAACGGCCACATCTAAAGTTAAGGCAAGACAATCATATAACCCTGTCATTTCGATTCTTGCTATTTATTTACAGGGAATTAATCATAATGAGGTGGGCATAATCAGGAAAATATGTTGCAGAATTCATTTTTAGAAAATTTATGATTTATGCTCTAAAACCGAGTTTATTAATGAACCTCCTAAACTCAAACTATAACAACTGCAATGGACTGCGCGCAATCAAGCGAACTATTGAATACTACGACATAAAAGTAATGACATTTAGTATTCAGCGGTTAAAAACTTTATTGTAACATCTTTAAAACAAGTAACAAAGTCACACAATATCTAATGAACCCATAAACAGGAATAATTTCATTTTCCTTCATAAACAATAAAACTTTCTGAAAGTCATATTTATACTACTATATTATCTTAATAGTACTTAATTTCAAATTTAACGGATACAACATCAAGTTAAACGATGTAAGCAGCGTGTGTTCCGATTATTACTTCTCGGCAAATCGGGCACTTTCTACTCAATTTAACGCAACAATCTGCACAAACGCAAACATGTCCACAATTTAGTAAAATCACTTCTCTGGGATTGACTAGACAAACAGTACATGTTTGACACTCCGAAAGTCCTTCCAAATCAATTTTGGATCTCTGTTTAAGAATATTTTCTCTCATTTTGGCCAATTGTCGAGCTCGCCACCATTCCCTAAACCGTCTTGCTGCTATGATCAACCCCACGGAAAACAGAACAAACGTTGCTACTTTGTACATTGTATTCCGGCTTTCCATCTTTTTGACAATGCCTGCAATAACAGTTTCATAAATCAAATCTTTTTACATTTCATGAAAAAAGTTTGAATGATATCCTTCTTTATAATATCGTACTTTCAACGGGAAGAGTGCTAAGAATATAGGGTCTCGGCTCGTCCCCAGAGGGTTCAATAATTTTAATGCGTCCTTTTGAATCTTTTACTAACTGTCCTATTCCAGTAACTATTGTATCGACTGGGAGGAACTCTTCTGTCTTCTCCACTCCGCGGACAGCCACACCAGTAAAAAATCCCATCACGGTGGAAGCAACGGATGAATTTGATGGAGTAAAGTTGGTGGACACAGTTAAAAGCAAATTTTCTGAACTGGCATCAAATGGATTTTCCACTTCCACCAACATTTTCTTATCAGAATCATGTATATTGGCTAGTGCAAAAGGTACAGAGTTTTGGGCTTGGTGAATTTGCCTCACATTATCCCCCCTGTGGACATGAAAATGAAAAGCACTTTTAATGAATGAACCCTCTTTGGTAACAACCTTTAGAGCGGTAGCGGTATACGTATATTTGTCATTCGGTTTTAGTACCAGTGATTAAAGGCGTGTCGCCTAAAACTGTGTTCATTTAAGGTAACTACTTGCAGGACGCCTTTGAGGCCGGATGAGCTCTCAATGGTATGGCTAAGCTCTTTGACACGTCCACGGACCACCACATACGGAAGAACACTTTCGGCACCCCCATTCTGAATAATTGCTCGCTCTCCAAACAACTCCTCCAAATCCGACCCTATTCCAACAGCCGGTGCTTCCTATCATTACGGAAAAGATGTCATGAAAATATATGTGGTTACTTCTACTACTAACTAACAGACTAATTTAGTGATAACGTTAGTCAGTCAATGATTTGATTTCGCTTACAGCAATATTCTTGATAATCTGGTCACGTCTGCGATAAATGGCATAAAGAAGTGAAACCAAAAGGCTGTCTACCCCGAGAACGACATAATCATGAAAACTTGTCCACACCATTTTGACCCTGCACTACGAGAACTCTATAACACGACTAGTGTTTTCCTTGATGTCAATAAATAGCATGTCAACCAAAACGGGCATCTACTAAATACATTCCATTTGTCATCTTCCGGTTGTTGTAGCGTCTGCGTAGTTTTACTTTGATAGTTCGTATAGTGAATTACTATGTCAGGGTGAAAGCAAAGATTGAAGAAATACGAAACACACTCACAGCAACTTTCACTTTGACAGTTCTGGAAAGAAATGTGCTTTTAATTTTAATTTCTTCGGTGTAAGTGCATGAAACATAAGAGCACAAGAACAACAAGAACATATGACGACTTTCCATGCATATTATGCATGTATGCAACACATACAGTAGTACAGTAGTACCTATAGTCATTACATGAAAGCTTGCTCGCAGTAGAAGACAGGCCGATAACATTAAATTACCATGTAATGTGTAATATAACTTACTTTACTTGTAATATAATTTTCCTGGCTTTTTAAATAATTCAAAGTTCTATAATTGATATTAATTTTTTAAAACACCAATATGCTAATAATATGCGTAAAGGAAGCACTTCATGTATTTTATAAAGAATGAAATGAATAGAATGCTGCATGAATCTGCTGGATAGAATTTCATTCGCCAATCGATATCGTTACTAAATGAAAGAGAAAGCGGTTTGGATACTGCGTTTGTGGTAATTGACAAGACAAGAGCATGTACTTACCTGGATAAATATTTAATTTTATAACTTTGACAATTTTTCCACTACCAAAATTGAGATGTAAAATGTGAGTAAAAGGTTCATGAAAAAAATCTACCCATAGTATTCCCGTTTTATTTGCAGTGAACTAATTCTGACCATTCATACTCCTTTGACATGACTATGCAAAAATTACTACTTTAGATAAAGCCATCTCGATTTAATTATAGAATTTTCAGCGTTTGTTTCGGTTTCTCAACCTGAGTTGTTTGTTTGTTCACCATTATGAAGAATTCTCTTAATAATATGTTCTCAATTCCCAAAACAAAATGTTCTCTAAGTTCCTCACAAATGCAAAATACAGGAAAGTGAGCTTAAGTTCATTTATAGCATATTCATGATTCATCCATTCATGATGACAATGCAAACGAAAAATTAAAGCTAAATGGGCTTACTGCTTACTGGATTTGGAAAGTTCTTGTTGAAACTCTTATGAGATTTCTACATCAGTAACATTATCGAAAGATATGTACGAATATGTCAACTGAATTTATGTCAAATTGCGTCAACCAAAACCAATTCCAAAAATTGTCGAATTGCAGAAAGGAACCAAGCAAGCCTGAAAATTTTACATGCTACAAACACGAGAAAATTCATTTTCTTTTTCTCGTCAACTCAACATGCAAGATGAATTCACAAGCCAGTCTAGCTTTTTTCTAAGCCACACAAAGTGATCATGGTGGAGCACCACATTGTGATTGTGATGCTGCTGCTTAATGCTTGCTTATGAATCTTGAATGCTATCTCAAGAAAGGCAGTGATCTGCCTTACTGGACTGGAACGGAATGCTGGAGTAGGATGCAGAAAGCATGGAGCAGAAGATTTTTTCCAAATCCATGCAACCAGAATATATATCCTTTATGAATTGAATGTGTTATTATTGGTTTGGTTTCGGTTCTGGTTTTTGCAATTTTATACATAGGTAAGTAGCATACTGATGGGTACTGGGTACATATTATGTGGACTGGAGAATAAAAAATGGAAACAATCCAGCAACATATCACATGTGTGTGAATGTTGGTTTGTGGATAATCAGTTGCAGTTCTCGAATTCAGCCAAGTCTAATGCGTAATAAATATCAGGTAAGATAAAATATTTTTCTTGCATCAATTATGTATTTGATGCTTGGCATGTTGGCATGAACGTGTCCTTCTACAATGTCATTGTCAGGCTTGAAAACGCTATTATTGTTTTGTTTCCTCTTAATCAAGAGCAAAGCCATGAATGTGCAACAATGTTTCGTTTCAGTTTTTCAGTAAAAACGCACAATTGATGTCAACTGAAACCTTTTAGTTTTCGTGTTGTGTCCCATGTATACAGTAGTGTATGTAAAGTCATAATCTGTTATCGATTACTACTTTTGTTCGGAATTTGGCCTGAGACGTAGTTTACTCCACGCACTTAAACTTTAGTGATCTGTGATGATGCCATCGCGTAATGTGTTATTTATATTATGTTTGAAGGATTTCATAAAAACCTGAGTAACCCACGCGTATAGGCTGCTTATGGGAGGGTCTAAATAGCTAAACATGAACAGCAAAACAGCATCTTTGCTATCAGTCGTCAAATATTTATCTGATTTAGTATGACAAATAATAATTTGTTTTTCAGGCTCGTAAACTATTAATGTTTGCATCTCCATCCATATTAAGACAGAAAAACGTGTTGTTTAGTTCTAATCTAAACGTAGACTAGGCTTTAGGGAATATGCCAGTGATACGATATATAGTCAAAGATTCTCACTGAACTCTATGCATTAGCTTAGTAATTATTATTTATATAGGAGTTAACGTCAGTAGTAAGTACAACAACATGTTATAAAGTTTACGTGCGTAAGAGGCGGATTGTAATTGTAACACGTGTGCATGTCCACATTAATATTTAGTATAACGGGTAAACCAATTATAACAAATACATCAAATTAATACCTGAACAGATTTATTTTGCCACTATATGTACGTTAATTGTGATTTCATAGCAAATGTAATAAGTGTTTGTTTGCATACTGTAAGAAACAAACCACGAATCAAAAACATTTTAGAGGTGAAAAGTAAGCTTTATGAGAATTTCTGCAAATCTTTATATTGCTTCAACCAACGCATTTTCTTCCCACAACAAATACAACACACCTTGTCAATGTCAGCATTTTCTCGGTGCAAAACCAAGTAATGGAATGGTACAAGGCGAATTTGATATAGCAGAGATAGTATGAGTTATAGTATTTTAGAAAAGCCTTTCATAACAGATATGATAGGTACAGGAAAACTTTTCATCTTTGTTGTTTCTTTTGCGTGTCTTTTTCTAGTACAAGCACAAGGTGTACAGACGACATTCTATAAATAATTATCGTGTGAGACAGAGATCTTGTTAAAAAAGGAGCTTTAGAAGTCCTGTCTGTTGAAAGGGAATTTAAGCTGTAAAAACATAAAGGAAAGAAAGCCACGTGCAACGTTGAACGTGCTTGTTTTTTGTTTTTACAATTTCCGTTGTTCTCAGCTTCAGAGTCTGAAGTTCAGACTAGTCAAAGCACATTGTGATATGTAACCGGAATATTTCAGAACAGTGGAATAGGAATTTCAAAACCCATACTTTTGGTCTATGGAACATTTTTATTTAAAAACCTGGCGATTTTCCATTGACGACAGTTTGCCCGTGTTTCAGCTATTTAATGGAAAACAATTATGGCTCTTTCTTTAGTATAATATGTAATTTGTCGAATGTGGAGTCACATTATACAATAATAGGAAGTTATTTAGTCACAACGCTGGGTAAATATTAAGCCCACAAAATTCATAGTTAACCAAATCAAAAGTATTGTCTGCATTCGCGGGTTTCCAAATTTCAAGTTCGGTTATTGACCAGATAATAATAATACACTACACGTTAAATATCTCAAGCTACCCAACAACATTGTCATTTTATAGTATGCCACCCACTCAAACTCTGCTCTGCTGTGACGTAGTCTAGTAATGTTGTATTATAAATAACGACATATCCATACTTTCCATACTCATGCTACTTGATGTTCATCCCTCAGACAAACAAACCATCCGAGCAAATTGATTGGAAAGTCTGCGTGACCCACCACCACAGAGTGAGCTTCAAGTATTGACACACTTCGTGACTCGTGAAGCAGTGGAAGATAAAGATAAGCTGCAGTTCACCGGTTTATGTTGCGACAACAATCTCTACAAGAAGCAAATCACCAAACCTAAACTTTCCATGAGTTAGCAAACAGGATCTGAATGTACGAGAATCGGTAATGTATATCCAGAGTCCGCCGTACCAACTTGGAAGAAAAACTAGGAATTTTCATACGGTGGTGCTTATTACTCCATAAACTGCTGTTGTGTGTGAGTGACAAAAACATTTTAGTGCGATTTTGTAATTTGTAAGAACATTGATAACAATGGACACGGAAGCAAATCGCAAGACAATGAACATCGCGGAGGCGTCAGAGTCGCAGCCAACGCTGGACACAAACCCGAACTTTCCAAGTTTGAACTGGGGTGATCCGAAACCCTTGATTACAGATGGTATCCCAGTTCTTCGAGGAGGAAAGAGTTCACCCTGTAGCAGTCCCATTATGGCAAGTACTCCAGGTGCACTGGGACTTCCTATTCCGTCACCTATTATTACGAAACGCACTCGAACGAATTCAACGTAAGATGGACTAACGTTTTACATTTTAGTTCTACGAATGTATTTATCTGTACGAATGTACGAATCTATTCTTTGTAAAGCAACAAATGATGGTTTGTTCTGTTTCTTTTTTTATTCTAGTTACGACCGAGCCATGGAAAACCCTATCGATAAAGGGTTTATCAAGTACTTTAGTAGAGGGAAAGGTCATGGGTTCATTACCAGTGAGAGGGGAGGAGATGACATCTTTGTGCACATTTCTGAGTAAGCAAAATGTTTATTTGCGTGCAGTAAAGATTGCATAATTGTTTCGGAATCTGGAATATGTGGAATTTTATTTTGTTATATAGCATCGAAGGCGAATATGTTCCACGAGAGAATGATGAAGTTAGTTTCAGGCTCTGTCCTATTCCACCCAAACTTGAAAAGTATCAAGCTATTCATGTTCGGATTATAAACTTCACACCGGATGTTCATCTCAAGTGGGATTCTCCCTTGAGAGAGGATGAAAAGAATGAGTACGTATCTACGTATGAAACTAATACACACATGTACTTCTCAAGTCGGAAATTTATAATAGAAATGTAATCATTCTTTTATCTTTTCATTCAACAGATTAATCCAAACATTTGTGGTTGACTGATTGTTTCCATACGTCGCAGTTTCCTGATACAATAATGATTCAGTGTCTGATCCGTATAAATGTCAATATTCTGCCAACGCTTAAATTACAAGGTGCGCTTTAGATGAAGTTTCTAGTTCAAGAAGAGTTTGCACACATCGCTGTCCCAATAATCCTATGGGTTTGTAGTTTGTGTAATTTGCAAAGGCTAACCTCAAACTTTCCAAAGTATATCAAAAGGCTATTTTTGAAATCTCAGTTCTCGGAAATCTTATTATAGTTTGCTAACAACATCTTGGTCAACCGTCGCATTATCCCAAATTGAACTGTAATGATAATAATATGGAAGAAAACTCATAATATAAAAACAAGATAGAAAGTGAAGCTTAATTTGTAGTCGCTTTTTATTGAATTGAAAAATCAATAACGGGAGTATTGTGCGATTAAAGATTAGCAATTCGCCACCAATAAATATAAACAATTTTTAATTTTTAAATGTTCATGCTTTTTCATAGTTCTTCTTCACAAGAACCCCATACAGGGCAAATAATACAATAACATTGTATAATTATATAGAGTTCAATTTTCAATATAACAATAATTATATAAATTCTTAATATAGTAAACGGTGCAGATTTCTAGTTTGTATGATGTAACATGCAGAGATTTAAAATAAAATATTTTGAGCATTTATACACAAGTATCAAAGTGTGTATGAAGTTTGATGTGAATGAAACATGTACCCGAACCGCAAGACCTGAGACTGAGACTAGTAACATTCTTCGAAGATTAATTGGCGATCCGGGTTGGTTGGTATTGCATCATTTCCAATTGAATTTGTCTACCTTCCAAATTAGATTCTGTTGAAGTGGAGCAGACATGAACATAATCCGACATCAATTTTCTGGACCGCGGACGATGAGCTTTGTTGTTTTGGTTAGTAGATTCTAAGGAAATGCAATAAAGGGAAAGTAAATTGTAAGACCAGTACATTTGTGGAACACACGACAAATTATGTTTTTTACATGATATAATGCTACCTTGTCCTTGAAGGCAACATCCTTCTAAAACACACTCCAAGCATATAAACTGCTGACACCTGTGACAAAGGACCATGTCATCCTTGGATTCAGTTGTCTTCTCGCATCTCAAGCACGGACTTCCTAGAGAATTCATTTAGATTTTAAGCTTAGGTACATTATTCTCATCAGAAAGTACATAATCAATCATTCATCAGTTTTTACCGACAACAACGAATAACTCCATTAAGATGTCATCGGACGGCAGCTTAAAATAAAAGTCCGCTGATTGACTCCTGGATCTATCAATATAACCATTACGCACAAGCATCGGAGCTGCTTTTGAAATGAAAACAACGAGTTTGAATTTTAATAATTACTTTTTAAAACAACAGCATTTTTCTCATTCCCAAACAATGACTCGATTTAATAAAGCATTTTTTATTACTTGTGTCGACACTCGACGGTTCACTTGGGACAAGTTCCGTTCCAGGCGATTCCATAATCGTAATTTGCTCTTTGTTGTCGACCGACCGACCGGCCGGCGTTCGTCTCCACCTTCCTCTCGCTTTGTTTCTTCGTCCCTGCTTCGGCATCTTCACTGAAACGATTTTACTTTCGGAACATAACAATCGACAACTGTCAAGTCAATTGCAATTGCAAAAGTGACATTATATCCTAACTCAGAAGTTTCTAAAAATGTACATGTTTTGAACACAACGGACAGGGACTTTAGTAGTTCAATTTTGCATAAAGCAATCGTAAAAGCGAAGCCAAAAACATCGGCGGTCGGCGACTAGACATAGACAAAATCTAGTTATGATTTGACGCAAACAATGCAATCAGCAGTTTCGTTTCAGAAGAAAAACTTGCTCCCTTCGACTTCATATATCAATACATTACAAACAAATTGAATGGCGCATGAACGGTGCATTTCTTAATTTAATTCGTTTATCTTGTTTGCATTCTAAGAATTGGTTTTTGATTCTCCAAGAAAAGTGAAAAGAGTCTTAGTCACAAAAGATAAGAGATTGCACCTTTTCCTGAACATTTGTGCAAGCACCAAACCTAGTTGTTGTTGTTCCAAAATTCAAATGAGTGCGACGACGAGTGACTGGGTGCCAGGTTGCAGATTGGATAAGAAAATTACCACCGGGCCGGAGTCGTGGAAGGTAAAAATATTTAAGAATTAACTTATCCGTCAACTGGGAATGATACTTATAATATGTAAGAAAATAAAACACTTAAAAAACGCTCATAGTATGGCCATATTCGCCATCCTATGAGCTGATGGTTATCACGGCATTTTATCGTAAATTCATAAGCGGGAATTTGCAGCATAAATTTCCAGTACTTTATATTTGCATAGCGTCTTTCATCCTTCTGTAAAGATTCTAGCTATTTGCATGAATTAAATGATGCATGAAGTATATTCTAGTATTACATACATTCTGTACGAAAAATTCACAACATGAACACATTCATTTTATTTTCTAAATGCCACATGCCCATTATTCATGTTCGAAATCTTACATTAAATGAAGTTTAAAATATAACTATTCGCTCGTACGGTATACAATCAAAGCTCTGTTAATCTATTAGAAAAATGCATGCTACTAGCATTCCATAAATACTAAATACCATAATATTATGTAGTAGTTTTTATACACATGAAATTTGCCAAACTTTAGAAACGGAACTCCAGAGAATTTTTCTTCTCGAATTAGAAAAAGAATATTTGCATGTTGCATTGTGTCCCGCTAGTCATAGATCTTCACAAAGTTTTAGCTGTTGTCAGTTCCCTGTCATCAAACTTCCCCTTTGTTCGTACATTATTTATGCATGGTCATATTCTTCTGGTCAAGCATCCGTAAAACAGAACATGGTAAAATCCCCTTCGTAATAAATCATTTAAAATATTCTATTTCGTCCCCTCTCTCTGTCTTTTCATTTTGTTTTACTTGCCCCCTCTTTTCTATAGTCAATCTAAATTTCCGATATTTCTCACTTCTTGCTTCTCAGTTCTCTTCTTGTGCAAAAATGAATCGGTATAGGTAGGTATATGTTTTGACATGAGTGTTCTATGCAAATGTTTTAGAGTCGCAACGCACCCCTCACACAACAAAGTTTGCTCAGCAAATCCAGAGAACTTTCTTTCTGTTTCCCTTGATAAAGTTCTTTCTTTCTTTACCAATCCCTCCCTCCTTTTCCATGCATGCTCCAAAAAGTCAAAAAAGATTCTCAAACTTGGCTTAGTATTGTCGGTGTTCTACTAGTAATGTACCTCATATCAAGAAACTGACAGAATAGCTTATAAGCTCATGTACTCAACTCAATACTACTGGATGTACATCTCTAGAATATATTGTCCATATACCGCATTGCAAGAAGAATTCTCTTTCGTTTTCTTATCGGCTTTTGGGCTTCTTTTATGCACATGCACATCGCGCAATGGAAAATGGGAATGGAAGGACAAGAAGAATCTAAATGCATCAAAATACAATCGTTCTCTTCTCCCCTCTGTGACTAAATTGTCATGCTTTTATTGTAAGAAAAATATGGTTGCGTGTATTGTGGTGGAATAGTATATAGTAAGTAGTAAAAAGGGCCAAGACCACACCGTCATTTTCAGAAAGAGCAGCTAAAAGTGCAAGTGGGCAATGAGGAAGAAGCCGGGAGGAGCTCCCTTGCAAAAATCTCACATCACACAAAATACTACCACTTTGCCACAATCTCTCTTGAACTTCAACAAAAGACATTCACAATAGCAAAAGGAGACAGACGGAACGGACGTTAACTTCACTCTCTCCACACTCCACCGTCATTTTTACGACTTACCATCTTCAAACGTCTTCTTCTAGATATAATAAAAAACTACAGCGTAGAAGAAGTTATAGAGAGATTTTTTTAAAAGAAATTAAAAATCCTTTTAACGTAATTTAGAGTGATAACGGGGAAAGGAAGAAAGAGAAAAGGCTTTGAAAGAAACAAAAAATCCAGATAATTTTACACCCATATTGTTCATAGGAAACGTTTTAACCACATAGCAAACTAATTAGTTATACATAGCCTATCTCTAAAAGCGTTTATATATAGCTCGTCTTATCGATATCTCCTACTTTATCCGAAATAATAATTACACTAGTTGCAATAATATAGCAATTCCAGTAAAGCCTTAGCTGCTCAAAAACCGAAAGAAAGCGCGTGCAAAAGATATACATCATAGATTGTTTAAACTGTTTACGCTTTTTTAAACGGGAAAATAGAACCAAATTATAGGTTATTGTTTCCCAGTTTTAGAAGGGCAGTTTGTATTTAACTCAGACAGAAATAAACGATTCAAAAAGCTTGCTCACTTTCTTTGTATGTCACTTGTACCACATACTGAACAGTAACATTTCAGAAAAGACAAGAAGCTGTTAGTAATCAAATAAATTGTTACCCACTTAATGACTTGTTAGTGTGTAAAAGTATTAATAATTCGTATATAGTTCAATAACTGTTTAATTGCATAACAGCATAGATAGCGTGTAATAAAGACAATTCATTGTGCTATATTGTCTTAGTGCTGATGAAAGACAGATAACGAGGCTGCTGTTTATACATTTAACATTATAGTCTTAATATTATTATAGCGTTTATTGTATTATAGACAGTCAGAAGGTTTGTTCAAGCAATAATCACGTTTGACTGAAAGAATTATTGGTATTGTTGCACTACTCAAATGGTTCTCTATATAGTAAAGTAATAGCTAGATAAATATTTTTAAGCAGCAGCAGCACCCAGAAAACGCGATAAAAATATTTTGTTAGGTGAAAGCTGTTCACACGATAACAAAGTCGAGTTTCGAACTTAATCCTAAGATAATTTTTGTAAGATAGAAAGTATTCTCAAAAATTTTGCTAGCATTTAGATGACCAGAAGTCAGTCTTGACGTTTCTATCCAAATATTATATATATTTTTTCTTTGAAAAGTTGTGTTACCACCTTTCTGAGAAGAAGGCATTCCTCTCCTTCATTTTCGGTTAGAGAAAGCAAAAGAGTACACATTTCACAAAGAAGGTTCACCTAGTAGTTATACCACCATATAAAGTGGCTAAATTCAATAGTTTTGTACTCTAGAAAAGAATCTGTAAAAATTCGGTGTATTCGCAGTATTTCCATTTTGCATTTATTATAACTTTTTATATAAATATTTGTACACACTTTTCTATATTTGACGATATCTACTTTTCAAGTTGACAACTCTTTAGTTGAAAAAAAAATCTGTAAAAAAATAAAAAAGTAAATCTAGTTGGGTGGAATTTAGGAGATAAATTAGAGAAGGAAGCAAGATGAACATGAACATTAATGTGAGCAACATGTCGAACCAACACCTTTTGCAGCAAATGCAGAAGGTCCACATGTAAGTCTCTCATTTAAAACGTAACTTTGTCTAATTTATCTTTGGAGGTGTGCCTATTTTGTTGTAAATTCTCATTCTTGGGGTTTTGTTGTTTCAACAGGAAGTTGGAGGATCTTCGGCTGAGACTGAATGAACCTATAGTACCTCTGACAAATGAAGCTATTCTTCACCTATCAACTGAACTCCAGGTAAGCAAAGATGCTGATATTGCGACCATTATAATTGTAGGTTTAACTGAACTTGCATCATTGTTGTTGACTCATGCTTTCATTTCGTGTTGTAGCCTCTCTATAAGGCTTTAATTATGTACAATCTGGACGAGTTTATCGCTCGAAACCTGGAAACTGCCATGTGGAATGACTGCTTCAAGACTCCGTTGACCCGTTATGGTAGAACTGACAAGAATCTGTTCAACTTGATGATCGAATCTGGAGTTGGCTTCTACCTTGGCCTTATTCAAGATATTGGAGTTCATTTCGATATATCTTTCATAACGTAAGTTAAAACCATAATATTTTAAGTCAATTATGGACGGCAGATTTAGCGACAAACTAGTAATTGTGTTCTATTATTATATTTCTAGCAACACTCCCTCAGCCTCCAAGCTGTACTGCACTTCACCGATTTTGAACAATCATTTTGTCAAGCCCTCTAAAAGCAGCATTTATTTCATCATTCAAAATTGTTTGCTGCATGTTGGAGATTTATTGAGATACCGCGGTAGTAGTTATGCCGAGGCAATAAAGATGTAAGTTTGTAACAACATAGTTTGGCATATTTAATTCTGTGTTCAATCTTTTCAATTCCAACCATTTGAAATGTGCAGGTATGAAAAATCTGCGGCTGTTTGCCCCTCAAACGGCTACCCCTATCACCAAATGGGCTTAACTCAACTTTTGATTGCAACTACCAGTGGGGAGGACGAAACCTTGATGGATGGTCTTCTGTCGTGCTTTTATTACTTTGCCAGATCTCTTGCTGTTTCCAACAGATATCTACCGGCATTTCAATCCATTGAAAATCTTGTCAAAACCAAGGTGGAGCTAATGACGTAAGGGAAACTTAAATCTAAAAAATTCCAGAGAAAAGGAATGCACAAAAAGTGTTGTTTGAAAAATGTGTGGTCATTTGTTGGTTCTGTAGTAAAAAGCTTCCAAAGACACAGGAGATGCTGCGCCTCTTCATGATTTCGATTTACGAAAACACCAAAGCGGCTAATCTCTGCCAACTGATGAACCCTATTGTTATCAATCATGAAGTTAATGCATCCACCTTGGTGAAAATGATTGTCATCGCCCTATGGAACAACTGGAGGAACCAGTTCAGTGTTGGGAGTCTTGAAATTGTCGCCACCATCTTTAATGCTATTGTGTTGGCAATAACATCGGTCCTCGGGATAGGAGAAGTTCAGCAGCATTACACATTCTGCCTCCCACATTGTAAGCTCAAGTGATATTCTTTAGTCATTATATATATGATTGGATATGGGGTAATTGATGTGCATTCAATTATATGCATTTATATTGTATTTTTACAGTAAAACTTCTAATGGAGTGGATGAATTGGCATCAAGACAATCCAACAATGACATACTTTTACAACAAGGTGGACATTGGAGCGCTAGTCAACGTCCTCAATCATCTTCGAGCTAATAACCAGTTTGCTCAGAATGCTCCAAATTCCTGGGTTCTTGAGGCAATTCTACCAGAAGAAAAGAAACTCATTGGCTTCATTCCATTGGATTACTCTGTGTGTTTCAATGCTGGATCAACCGGAGGAGCCATCGAGCCACCAAACAGCGGAAGTGCACCTTTGAATGCAAATCCTCCTCGTCAGGCCATTCTAGGTGGACACCTACTTTCAGAAGATAAAGACATAGCCCTCTCTTTCAATCTCAGAATTCATCGCATAGTTTCTGTTGCTTTGAAACTGGCTTCCAATAAGAACTGCTTCATTTACGATGGAACCAAATTCGCTGAAAAACCTCATACTCCAACGACTACTAACGCGGTGCCTACTCAGCTTCAACCTAGTCGGCGAAATGTGGCTCTTCAAAGTATTTTCCGAACTGCAAACAGCAGCAACGTTATTGACAACGTGGTGGATAATCAGCAACATCAAGATTTAATATCCCCATCAAGCTGTGGCTCAGCTATGATCACCAACAGCAATCTAACCAACAACTTGTCATCTAATACTACACCTCCTTCTCTGTCGACATCAAGCCTAACCACCACCCATGACTTTTTCCGTTCTATCTGGACCCCAGACACGGAAAATACGGAATCCAAGTGGAATTAATGCTTAGCTTGTAAATATTAATGAAATCATTTTGCTACTATAAAGTAATTTCATGTGTTGTGAAACAAACGTTTCAGTGATTTTTCTCAGTCATGCAATTGTAATACAAATGAAATGCAGTCAGTGCCGATGTTTAGTCTTAACGTAATTTTTAAGAGTATAATTTTGTTTGTATCTTCGTTCGCAATTTCGCCTAGTGTTTTAAGTATTAAATATGTAAAATAGTTTTTTCGCGCTTCACGGTCTTCAGGTAGCGCCAACTAATAATGCGTCAACGACAGTTTTGTATTTCTAATAATACTTCAGTTTAATTTTTTCGTTGGTACCTTACACATGAAAATTTGAATCAACCAAGCAATAATAAAAATAAATAGTAACAAATAAAAATACATTTGCTTCAAAACAAAGAACAGTTTACCTCCTATTTTCATTTCTAGTCTTTTGGCTATGTTCCGATGTATACATGAATATATGTCTATTTCTTCAAACATGGGCAGTCAAACAAATCATGGAATTAGTACAATGACAGTCTTGTAGAAACCAAAGCATTCATATGATATTAATATAACCTAGATGCATGTTGTTAAACCATCGTTCATTTCCAAAAAAATACTACTAAATAGTGCATCTATAGACTCCGTGTTTTTCTTTCATTCGACACTCAAACATAGTATTGCAAGTAGCTTATATTTTTTAAATTTATTAAAGAGAATTTAAGTTTGAAGCAAAAAATGGAACGCATTTTGCATATTATTCAAATGAAAGTGTTAATATCGTGTCTCCTAATTGTCAGCATCTACGGTAAACTTTCAATAGTGAACTACGTAAAGTTAGAAACAAAATTCGCCACCCTCATTGGAACACATGAAACAGTGAGCACTACAACAAATGGGCATAAAATAGAAACGTCATACTATGCGTTTAGGGGCATTCCTTACAGTGAATCCCCCGTAGGGCGTTGGACGGTAAGTAGATCATTTTGTTCATCTTCACTTTTTGCTTTCTGAAAAGTGGGTCATGCAAATGATCCTTTATTTTCACAGGACCCCATCTTAAAACCAGCTTTGCCCAAAGGGACTGTATTGGATGCCACCGCTGACAAAAGTGCTTGTCCACAATGGATTAGCAAAAATGGGACAAGCCAACTTATTGGAGATGAACAAT
Organism: Entomobrya proxima; assembly: GCA_029691765.1. Taxonomy (NCBI): domain Eukaryota; kingdom Metazoa; phylum Arthropoda; class Collembola; order Entomobryomorpha; family Entomobryidae; genus Entomobrya; species Entomobrya proxima. The sequence continues at coordinate 14,565,125 of CM056168.1, forward strand.
GTTTGTACGCATCTATTTACGTTCCTGTTCGAAAGACAGAAAAGTTGCAATCTCCTTTGAAAATCATGATATTCTTCCATGGCGGAGGCTTCATCCTGAATGCCAATAGAAATATGCTACCAATTCCTCTCTTAGCCATGAAAAATTGCATAATTGTGATGTTCAACTATCGCGTTTCAATTTTTGGGTTTCTTAGTACTGGAACGTCGTCACTCCCTGGAAATTATGCCTTTCTCGACCAAATTACTCTTTTGAAATGGATTCAAATCTATGGTAGAGATTTCGGTGGAGATTCAAATGACGTTACTGTATTTGGAAGTTCCATCGGAAGCGTTTCTATTCATTTTCTTCTTCTGAGCAAGCTTAGCGCGGGCTTATTTCATAAAGCCATTATGGAGTCGGGCTCAGCGTTTTGCGAACGCTCAATAGTTCCAAATCCTCTAGACATTTCTGTAAAAGTCGGCACATTCGTTGGATGTCCAACTGCAGGTGGCCAAGATGCACTTGTATCATGCCTCCGCTCAAAATCAACGCTAGAATTAATGACAGCAGCCAAACATTTATCTGTGGAGTGGGTACTGCCCTCAGTTTTAGGACCGGTGATTGACAAAAACGCTCGCCCTGTACACGAGCAATTTCTTCCAGACTTTCCAGAAAATCTCCCAATTGTTAACAAAGTACCTATCATTGCTGGAATTACCAAAGAGGAAGGTCTAACCGCATTTGTAAAACTTTCCCAAGGACTTAGCTGGGACCAACTGAATAATCTTGGATTTATAGAGAGTAGCATATTGCCCCACTACCTCAATTTAATCATGCGTACCAGAATGCAATTTCCCGACAGAGGATATTATATTAAAAAATTATCTGCAGAGGTGATGGGCTTTTATCGAAAAGATTTTGAAAAGGATGCGATTGCAACACTTGTCGGAATACTTGGCGACCTATGGATTAACACCTGCCACAGAAAAACTCTGGAACATTTATGCATGAACAACGTTCCATCGGTGTACGCATATTTATTCACTCATCATGACATGGACGCATCCCCTTCTGAAATCGATACACAAATTCAAGCTTTCCATGAATCCGGGATTGATCACCCAATACTAGACAAGGGAGTGGCACACACAGAAGAAATACTTTACATGCTGCAACAAGAAGTTGATGTTCTGTCCCCAGATGGTGGTTTGTTGACCATTTCCCCCCGAAACCAACGGATGTCTGTCATTCTGTCAAGCATTTGGGAGCACTTTGCAGTTTATGGGTTTGTAGAAACAACTTATGTGAATTATGACAATGATCATTGATAGAAGTTTTCAATCTTAAAGCAAATAATTTCTTTTGTTTTTCATCATCAGTTCGATTGAGGGGCTAACAGTTAATGGATGGAGCAATTGGAATCCAGTCTGTTACGCTAAGCACAACCTTAGTTTTCATTCTCCTGATTTTCCCTTGTATGAAATTAGTTTAGATAATCATAGAGTGTTTTCCAATTACCGTCTGAAGGTAAATTCATTCGACTGATTGTGAATTACGGGAATGCTCATATTTTCTTCAAGTTTCAATTTAATCATGTTCTTTTACTTTAGGAAACTCAATTTTGGTGGAGGAAACATTTAAGTTGAGAATTAAATTCACCTATCACAACTGTTTTAATTCAAAATGGATAAGATGGATAATGGATATGCACAGTCAACACAAGCCGTAGAACGGAGACGGGATATATTGCATGATCTGGAGAAAAGCATGAAACGTTTGATGTTTTCGTCTATGAGCAAGCTTTGCACTTGGTTACATTAAAATTATTGATTTAATATAAAATTAAATCCATAAAATCATTTCTTGTTCAACAAAACGACATAGTACGCTTACTTGGAATTTGCGTTCCTATTTGGAGATCAAAATTTTTTGTATTAGGAAAATATAACTTTATTCATATTCACTAATAAATTCACAAGTAACAACCCAGAATCTGAACTAAAAATTTCACAAATCTGAATTTGATCAAAATTGCAAGTACATAAGTATAGAAATGAAGGTTCCATTCACCATCCCAAAGACTATTCTTCGAGCATACACTCGAAAGCTTGGAGAGGAAGCACTCAAAAAGTCGTACGAGGGTCGATTGCTAATATCTGAGGACCCAGAATGGGACAAGGACCTTACTCCCACCCTTGCCGAGCAGTGTCGAAATCTTATCCTTGACGAATTTCTATTTTACAACAAACTCGTGGAATACTTCAATGACCTGAAACTTCAAGACTATGAGCAACGGCGAGCAAAATGGGAGGTGGATTTAGCCGAATACCTTGAGAAGAGGAACAATTATGAGAAAAATCTGGCCGACTATGAAAATGGGGATATTGTGGACTATGACGACTTTGATGACGACGACCCAGATCACCCCAAACTAGATGCGAAAGGAAAGCCAGTGGAGCCAGAGAAAGTGGACGATGAGTTTGCAGAATATGAACCTATTCCATCAATTTTGGATCACTTGAGGTAGTTCATTGTTAAAATAACGTTCAATATTTTTGTATATAAGCAAATTTGTACTTGCTAATTAAACAGAGATGAGGACCGTGTTCATATAATCGAGGAGATCGAACTTGATTTGGTTCCTTTTCCATTGGCTGCAAAAATCATTCCCGATGAATACTATTGGGAGCGACAAGCTCGTGACCGTTGGCAGGTAATATGATAAACGTTATAAATACCGTGTACGCTGTGTGATGTGCTCATGATCTTCTCTTTGACTGGAAGGTTTTTGATATTAATGACCATAACAAATCATGGCGGCGAATGTACATGGAGAAACATGCTTGGGACGCGATAGAAAAGTTCCATCCTGCGGACGATGATTTTGACAAACTAAAGGAAGAATTGCAGCTCGTTTGCACTGAAGTGATCCGTCTTCACATACAAAACTTAATCCCAATATGCTTCGGAACACCAGCAAAAGAAGTCAAAGTTCAGACATTCGAAGGTGACAACGAATGGGGTCCTGATGACGAATTTGACGCGGGCTTTGGAGATGACCAAATGTTTAAAGATCCGGACGACGAGGGTGTCGCCATCAGTGAGGACACTGTCAAGTCACTGACCAGTAAAAAGAATAAAAATAAAAAGCAAGCCAACAAAAATGATACGCCCAGATCATCCTTGGAATCAGATTATATCACACCTGCGGAAAAAAGGAATCCTGACATGGACAGAAAAGACTCTAGCCATTTAGATTTCAGCTTGATACTACCCATGTTTACTAATCTAAAAGAGATGACCATCGTTTACGAAATGGTGGAAACTGGCTTGGACTGGGAAGACAGATATTTTAAATTTACGGACAAGGACTGCATTAATCTAGCGAAAGGTTAGCATGCTAAAATTATTTTGTCACATTGCTACACAAAGTCAAAAGATAATTCTAAGCTGTCTGTGTCTTATTGCCCCATTAATTTCAGCTTTGTCCGAAACGCCGACATTAGAGAAATTCGAATTGCTCCGCAGCCATGTTACTGGAGAGCAATGCAAAACGCTGGTACGAGAAGGGCTTATCAAAATGCCCCACTTGAAATATCTTAATCTCAACTACAATAGAATTGGTGATGTCGGGGCACGAGCTGTGGCTCGACTGCTAATTGATGAAACTTCCCGTGCTCTGCATACCATTCATACGGTTCGTGTTGCACGTAATCGCATTCATAATACCGGGGGAAAGGCACTGGCGTATGCTCTCACTAAAAATTCACACCTTGCTATTCTGGATGCACGTCTTAATTCCTTCGGGTAATTGGAGAGGAAAAAGAATTTATTGTGGGATAAAAATAGAATGTTATGAAATTGCTTGATAACATTTTTAATGATTGAATTATTAGGGATCCGGCTGGTTGCGATTTTGGCCACGCATTGGTGAAAAACACACGTTTGTTGGCTTTGTTCCTTGGAGCCAACAAATTGACGGAGGAGTCTGCTTACGTCTTAGGGAAAATGTTGTTCCACAATAAATCAATAAGGGAACTAGACGTTAGTTCAAATGATCTGGGGAAAAAGGGTGGCGAATATTTGGCATTGGGAATGCGAAACAATAGGACCATTCTGAGATTGGATGTTCGGCTTTGCAATATCGGATTGGACTTTGTTTATGATGTTGGAACACATTTGAGAAAGAACAGAAACAAGATATCAGGCTTGCAATCTATAGTGGAAGTAGATGACTATTACCCACCGGAAGCAGAGAGTGGCTTGTTGGATCTTGAAGAAATCCCGACGGATGAAAGCGATGATGAAAACGCAGTTACTGGCGGAGAAGATGAGGATGAAATGGAAACTGCTGCAAATGATGAAGAGGAGGAGATGACGGGAACAGATCCTACTGCCGTGGCGAAAATGGCAGCCGCACAAGCAGAAAAGGAAGAGGAGAAGAATGCAGGAGGTCTAACGGCAGCAATGTTGGCGGCCGCTGGGCTAATGGATCTGGCTCAAGCTCAGGCAGCCCTAAATGACCCGAGGATAGCAGCAGCATTAACAAAAGCCATGCTAGGACCGGGTGCAGCAGATGGAAAGAAAGTTGAAATGGAAGCTTCCAACAAACAGAAGACCAAAAAGGTGAACAACAAAGAGATCAAAGTGGTAAAGGGACCTCAAGAAATGAAACGTTCGAATCATGCTTTAGTTTAAATGACAATAAAACTTCCCACACACATATCATCATATAAACTTTATTAACTTGTATAAAACAAAACTATCATCTTGAATATGAACAATTTAAAAAACTTATCCATCCATGAACATGAACGATACATTGTCATCTTACGCAATGCATTTTTGCTATAATATTTGTACACTGTTTTTGCCTTTATAATGATACTGATCACATTCATAAGCGTCATCGATTTCATTTTGTATTAAAATATAAGATAAATTACACAAAATATTATAGTAGTAACAATTTAAATCTGGTAATTGATTAATTGTCGGTGAAAAAAGGACTGACAAAAGGGCAACTTAATCTCGTTCTGCGAGTAATCGTGTGAAGAAAACGTCTCTCGGAGGTTTGCATTCTGCGGAATAGTGAAAGCCTATAAAAACGAAATCTGGCTCGAAAATAAATTCCACACTATTGATGCTTTCTCTACGTTTGTTTACGTCATCATTGACTTTAGGCCAGGCATAAACGGGAGGTAACGCCTTCACAACATCAAGCTTCATGGGTTCATAGACGGCTACCTGAAATTCCTCATCGTCTGCAGTCAAAACTGCAATTAGATCCATTGTCGCACAATATGTCAATCCCAAAATGGAAATCTTAGGAGCATAGGACACATTGTTGTTAACGCATTTACGTTTTGGCCTTCTTTCCGTTGAAGCTGGATTGGTGGAGCGGGCGTTCTGCCGTAGATTCTTCCAATAATTTTCAAAAGAGAATGATTCCAATAACTTGGAATTCATAGCCTCCCTCTGATTTTCAACCCACTTTGTCTGAAACTCAACAATCTTACTCTCAGCACTGTAGCGCGTACACATTAGTGCTTTTGACGAGCCATCAGGAAATGGAAATATTTCAATAGGATCTTCTGCATCTTCTGATGTAGTGATAAATTCTTCCACAACCTTAGGTGTCTCATGAAAAGTGAAGATATTCATTCCAGTTTTCACAGCCCCATAGAACATCGGAACACTATTAATGTCCATCAAGCCAAAAAGTTTGTTGTTGCTCAGTTGAATTTTACTGATAATAGTAGGCAATTCTGAAAGTTTGCCTTCAAACTGTATGGAAGGCTGATCGGAACCCAACCGGCTTCTGGTATTACTGTTTTCAATTCTCGTGATCTTCTGCAACAACATCTTCCACGTTGATATTTGAAGGTGCTTTCCTTGAAGGAAAAAACAGACTCCTTGGCTCATTGTAATCTGAACAGGGAATTCGACATGAATTAAGCTCATTTTTTTCCAAGGCGGGTAGTTCAGCACGACAATAACTTTAGTTAATGTCTTCCCAGTCCCCATAATGAAAAGTTTGCGACTATTGTCGAACACGTCCATCTCTGTGTAACCAGTCAGTCCCTGACAGATATCGGTGGGTAACTTGAACTCGTCCGTAAGCTGGTTTTTTACAAGATCATAAGCCCTCAGGATCCCAGGTTCGATAAGTGTCAAAAAGTGGGTGGTACTGCTACCAGCGCCCAAAACTCGGTCAAGAAAAACAGATGAACTTTTCAGTTTCCCAGTTGCAGTGGAGTGTATAGTTTTGACACATTTTAGTCCCGAGCATGGCTCCACAGAGTAAAAATCCTCTTTAGCCATGGAATTCGCATTGGCTCTTGCATTGCCAAGTTTACGTCTTGTCCACACTCTGTTGTCAGTAATGCTGATCTGCAAACAGAGAAGACAAAACAACGAATCAAAAGAAAATCAATTAAACCGATAGATCAGTTTTAACAAAAGCAAAGACTTTACCTCTGTCTTCTCAGGGACGCTGATTTGTGTCCATTGCACCTGTTCGTCATTTCTATTTCCGTTGGACTTCTGTATCAGCTCCACCTTTGTAGCTTTCACTCTCCCAGTTTCATTTGATGCAAGAGATCTGGTATCAAAAAGCTGCCTCGTAATAACCGTACTACTGCAATCTCCATTTTGAGAAAAGTAGGGGTAGCCCAACTCCCTGTGGAACAGACTTTGCACCACAGAACGCGATTTGCAGTATAGGCCATCGCGGTCGCGAATTGTCCAGTGCGAAGTACTATTACTGCTCCGAGGAGCAACTGAAGCCATTGTCGCCATTTCACTGACGCTGAGCTAGAATACTTCAGCGTCCGCCAAATGGTTTTGGAAGTAGCAGTAGTGCCGCTAGTGCCCTATGTTTTTTTCTGCCTTTCCACAAACTTGGCTGCAACTAGATCCTTTTATAAATTGAAAACATTTGCTGGACACCTGCAAGTGGCAAGTCTCCGAGCGCAAACAAAATATCTAATGCAAACAATAAAAGACACGAACACAAAATCTTCGAAGCTTTAACCAAGCCCAGTACAGTTGCAGAGTCTTTGTCCTTGTTTGCACTACGCTCGTAGAGTGGTAATTTGATAGCAATGTGAACTCCACTTTTCTAATCTACATGGTATTAGTACAGTGTGTGAACCCTAATGTTATATTGCGACATAGGAATAGGGCGGGCAGCCACATGTGCACAGCAAGAAATGTTACAGAAGGGTGAGATTTTATACAAGGCAAGGGAAAAGGGAAACCTTCATGTAATGAACTGGTGACTGGTCTAGAGTTAGAAGGATGAACCTGTTTGCTGGTGCTTTCATTTCAGAAGAATTATTATGGGAGTTGAGAATGGATGAGAACAAAGCAATTTAAAAAGAATGCCATTTGAGTATCTTATCTAGTGCACTTTACAATGTGGGTGCTGATTTTCTTGCTGTTTGAAATAATGGGAAAGTTTTAAGACCTACCCCTAGTACTTGGGTGAGCGTTCGCTTCGCAGATACTGGTATATACGAATATTATAAAGCCATCAAACAACTCACACTAATTTTAATATTAGAACGGTATGTACGAGTTTAACCAGCAATACATTCATTTAGGTAATAATTATATTATAAGTCGCTTATTCATTCAACTTGACATGCCTTTCATGTATGTAATCTTTTGCAAAGGATACTAATAATGGAACAAAAAATGAAATGGCTCATTTCAAATGAGAACATTATAATATCAGGCGCTGTAAGATTTTTATAATGAGATTTTTATAGATTTTTTTTACTATTATTAGCTCACTACTTCAGTGAGCAGAGAAGCTTATTTTCTGTCTTGCAAAAAAATCCCTTATTACCTACTTTGCACTTTTGCTGTGGATTTAGGATGTGGACAAATTTGTTAGTACCCGAACAAACCATGTAGCAGCTGGGTTAATCTAATCCACCATTTCATAGTCCACAAAAAACCTACGAGGGTGATTGAATGTAAAATGCATGAAATAACATTCTGAGTGAGAAGTAAAGTCGAAGTTATTTTCTTGCTTGCGTCAGCACAACTGCAAAAACATTTTTAATTGACATTCCTTTACAATTTTGGTACACACACATATATACTTAGCATGAGGTTTAATAATGTTTAATACAACCTAAAATACTAGTAAGTTATTATTAAAAGAGCACCGTTTCAAAACAAATTACATGTACGCAATCTTTTCTGTAACTAACTATAATTTATTTACATCTAAGAAAACTTTAAGTACTATTTATCTAATTTAAACTTTTCAAACAGTCCAGTACTTTTGGCATACAGCAAGTCCTTCCGTACATACTCCCAAGTGGACTGCAAGCTTCCCACATAGTCTGGTATAATTTTTGCAACTTTTTTAACGCTGAAAAAATCGTCAGGTTTCTCTAGCCATTTTCTAATGGCATCTGGAAAACTACACATTGCGTTGTATCTTTCCTCGTTTTCATACAACTCCCTAAATGGATAAAGGAGTGAGTCCTCACCTTCGCTTGCAAATCTATTTACAAATTCATTATAGTCAACCAGGTCAATATCATAGCCAAATTCTTTAGCCAAAACTGGAAACTCCTGTTCCAGTGCTGGGTTGGGATGGCACATGTTGTACACGTCGGATTCTGTGTAGGTCTTGTCAAAGAAGATTCGGACGGATGTTTCTGCCGCAACATCAACTGGTAATAAGAATGCAGGGACAGGAATACTTGGCATTGCACCCAATTTCATGTAGCAAAGGAATCTGAGCATTATGTGATTGTTATGAATTTTGAAGCGCCCACTTTCACTATTACCAATAAGGCCACCGAAACGGAAAGATTTGGCAGGAAGTCCACGCATCGTGGCTTGATGTACAAGTCTGTCACATATCATTTTAGAAATAGGATATCCCAGGTCTGTAACCTCTTTCAACTCATCTTCCCCGGGCCAATCTTCAGACAAGCAACCATTCTTGTCTGTGGAAGCGACAGCAACAATGCTCGAAGAATGGAAAAGATGTTTTGTCTTTTGATGACCACAAAATTCTATGACGCGAACAGTTCCAAAAACATTTACCATTCGCATTGTGTTCATTCCATAACTTTCCACATGATTGGACCGCACGGCACAATGAAATACGGAGTCTACTTCTTCTGCCAAAGAATCCCATTCTGTGTCAGTCAAACCGAATTTCGGGGAAACCAAATCTCCAACGATCAATTTGACTTTTTTCAGACTAGATTCAGATTCTATTTTGATTTCCTGTAATTGTTGCATCAAACGCTGTTTTGGGTTCAGCGTTTTTCGCATCAGACAGTAGACCGTCTCTACCTGTTCATATTTTAGCAACTCCTTGAGAATGTATGGGCCCAGATTTCCAGTCACTCCAGTGAGCAAGAAAACTTTGGCATCAGAAAGCTTTCTTACTGGAAGTTTATTGTTAAACTGAATGCTTTCCGGCAGTTTACTGTCTTCATGTATCAATTTCCACATTTCTTCAAGTCCCAATTTATTTTCCGAACCATGACCGTTTTCAGCATCATTCATTTCGTTCATTTGTTGAATAAGCTTGTCAGTTAGCAGGTCAATGTTAGTGCAGTCTTGTAGTGCACTTGCGGCAAAAGTCATTCTTAAGCCAAGTATTGATTGCAGATTGTTCTTTAATTCAATCATCATTAGCGAGTCTAAACCCATATCCTGAAAGTTTGCTTTGTCGTCAATGGGTTCCTCACTGTCCAGTTTAAGAATTTGCCGTAGAAGAACCTTGACATACTTTTTGATAATTTCTGGTTTATCTTCCTCTTTCACGGAATCTATCTCTTCCCAAAATTTTTCACTTTTAATCACGGAAAATGTAGAAGAGTCGGCTGCATTGGCTTCTACAATATGCTGAAAATATGCTTTAGACTGTGGATAAACCTTCATTATGACCTGGTACTCCAAGTCAACCACACACAGTGCCTTGCGCTGAGATTTCAGTGTAGCTTCCAGTGCTGCAATGCCACGAGCAGGGGAGAATGGAAGAACTCCGCGCACTTCACGACCTGCAGCTACTCCAACTTGACCCCATTGACCTGAAACAAATTACAAATAAGAGTAACATTTTGTTACACCTGGAAAAAATTGCCTGATTTTCAAACGCTTTGTCCAATTTAGACAAAAACGACAAGTATATTTCCTACAAAGACGATGAGTTTCAAGTTACCCCAAATGGATTTAGCATGGTTATATGAGTGAGAAAATGAAGGTTTAATAGTTCAAAAGGGTTACGTTTAGCAGAGAGATGGGAAATATCTAAAAAATATGTAGCAAGATGATTTTTTAAAAGAACAGTCAATTCTTTATGAGAAACATATTGTCATAATATAATCCATCTGAGTTTGATACTAAAGCTTATGCCCTTATCATAGCCAGTTGGGGTGACTGGAGACTCATCTTGTTGGGAAAGAAGATACTTGCCGATTCTTATATGCCTACGTCTAAAGTTGAAAGTGCAAAAAATATTTACCATAGTTTATTGTTGTTGCTGGAAGGCCTATGCTGTCCCTGTAGAATGTGAAGGCGTCTAGATATGCGTTACCGGCAGCATGATTGGATTGCCCAGGTGGTCCAAAAAGTGCAGCCATTGAAGAAAACATCACAAAATGCTCCAAATTACAATCCTTTGTCAATTCATGCAAATGCCAAGCCCCTTTAACTTTTGGTCTAAATGTTTGCAGGAATTTCTCCCATGACTGATTAATTAGGGTAGCATCGCTGAGAACCCCGGCACAGTGCATAATTCCTCTGAGGGGTGGCAATTGAGAGGATGGGTCCTTTATGTGCTCCATCAATTTTTTGCACATGTTGTAATCCCCAACATCAACAGATTTTGTTATAATATTTTTATTTTGTGCACGAAGCGACTTGATCACTTGCATGTGTTTCTCCTTTGGTTGACTTCGGCTCACTATAACCAAATTGGTGGCACCCTGCTCCACCATCCATTTGCACACTTCAAATCCAATTCCGCCAAGTCCTCCAGTGATCAAATATGTACTTTCCGAATTAAATAGGGGTGTATAGTGGGTATATTGTCCAGACTGAAATTTGATTTCTGGCATGGCGCATACAATTTTGCCAATATGCTTTGCTTTTTGCAAATGAAGAAGGGCATCTCGAATAAAAACACCATCAAATCGAACGTATGGTATAGGCTGAACCATTTCCTTTGTTAGATATTCGTCCAGAGTCTCAAACAGCATTTTCCAAACATCTTTGGAAACTGATGTTAGGTCAACTATTGTATATTCAACATCTGGACGGAGCTGCTTGACCTCCTCAGGCTGCCAAATAGATAGTTTGCTCATTTCTACAAATCTTGCATTCTGTTTACATACGTTTAGGGAAGCTTCCTTGAAACCAGGACCAGTCAATGAGTTGAGAACAATGTCCACCCCTCTACCATTGGTTATCTTCATGATATCGTGTTCATACTTTGTATTTCTGGAATGAAACACATGCCGGACTCCAATGCTTTTCAGGTAAGCCCGTTTCCTACAGCTTCCTGCAGTAGCAATGACCTTTGCTCCAATTTGCTGACAAATCTGAATAGCACTCAAACCGACTCCTCCGGAAGCCGTGTGAATTAGGACCACGTCTCCTGCTTTCATTTTTGCAACTGTCACAAGAGAATAGTACGCTGTAGCAAAGACGGCTGGAAGGCCACAAGCTTCCGGATATGTCCACGATTTGGGTTTCCTCACCACTGCATCTTCCGTAATGCGAACATGACTTGGTAAGGCTCCATCCTCCAAATTACATCCAAATACAGAATCTCCAATTTGCCACTTTGTGACCTTAGAGCCGACACCGCTGACTACTCCAGCAAAATCAGACCCTATTACGTTTATAGAGTCAAATTGAGCATCGGGTTTCAGCACTGCAAATACGTCTCTAAAGTTTAGGGCGCACGACTTTACTTGCACCTCAATCTCTTCAGGTTTTAAGGAATATTTTCCCAACGTAGTGAATCTCAAGTCGGAAATGGCCTTTGTATGGGGCAAAATGAGATGAAATCGATCACTTTGTGGCAGCTTCAAGGGCTTTTCTGTAAGCTTGGTTTTCATTAACCTGTCTAAATAACGTGTGTTATCTCGGTATGCTATAAACAAATCTGGAATCTCATTCCACAGTTCATAGAAAATGTTATCTGCGTTTTCTAAGCCCCCTTGTTGGCCCTGAGAGTGTAATGTTGGACAAACATCAATCATTTTTATTCTCATATTCATCTCATTCGCACAAGATTTCGAAATACCCCAGAGAGTGCTACTGGCAGGATTTTCACACAGGTGGTCTCCAATTGGGTGTATACCGGTGGTTATTAAAAAGAACTTTGGCATTTGTGCTTGTTTCATTTCCACAACCGCCTGGCATAAATGCAGAAATGGTTGGGCAATTTCAGCTTGGTCCACGTTAGTCCCAGCAGATAATCCCCACATGTAAATAATTCCTTCAATGTAACTTGTGTTTGATTGTGCTCTTACGGTTTGCATCATTTTCAAAATGTGTTCCTTGTGGTTCACGTTGATGCCAAAGCCGGAGCCATCCTCGTTTTCCTGGTAAGTGACTGATCTCCAGACGGTTATAACAGGTCTGAACAAACTCAGCTTATTAATTAGGTGCTTCGATTCCATATCCATTGTAGGAAATATTATCCATTTCCCCTGAGAATACGTGATGGGTCTTGGAATTTTGGGAACATCATTGGATGCTCTAGCTAGTACGAATGCATAGTAGCTCTTAGCACAAGGGATAGCCACCGCCTTGTCAAAGCCATGATTTAAACAGAGACTCTTCCAAGTGTCACCGGTTACCAGTGGATGATGTTGACGTATATCCGTATCGACAAACCTCCAGTAACCTTCCAAAAGTCCGAAAATGCACGTGATGTGGTTGGGTTTTGCTCCTTCAATCAGACAGAGCACCCCTTCAGGCCGTAAAAGCTGTCGGACATTACTAATGGAGTCGGACAGTGACTTGGTTGCATGAAAGACATCGGCCCCTACAACCAGGTCGAAATATTCTGGACTGAATCCCTGAAGCTTGGCATCGTGCTCAATGTTTAAGACTTGGTATTTAATGATGTCCTTGAACTCTTCAAACTTTTTAGATGCTTTAATGAAAAACGCGCTGGAGATATCTGAAAACGTATACTCTATCCCAATTCCATACTCACGGAATACTCCCAAAATATCTCTAGTGAAATTTCCTGTACCTGCGCCTACTTCAAGAATTCTTAAAATACTCTTATTGTTTGGGTTGTAGGGTTTTAGCAGTTTTTTAAAGTGATTTACGGTGTAACCGTCCATTCCACTGTAGGCATAAGACTCGATGTAAAATGATTCGGCGGATGGCTGGTTGGGGTCTTGCGGAAACAAGATGGAAAGGGCAGAAGCCTTGCCTTGCAAAATTAGAGCATATTGGTTTCCACACGAGCTATAAATTTGTAGGCAATTCTCTAGGTTCTCAAATTCTTGGAGTGAAATTTTAGTGCTTTGAATTAGTTGCTGTACTTCCACCAAAGTGGGTGGCTTTTTTACAACTTTCCATTCCGTATCTCCGGCATAGACAAGTATTCCCTCTTCTACAAGCACAGTCATGTGATAGCGTATTAGCTTCAGGTGCTGAGGTGCAATTCCGTGGTCAAGAATGAATTTGTCCAGGAGTAGGGTATCCCCTTCCATTGGATCCCACCCGAGTTCGTAGAAAGCCTTCATAATGTACCCGTAACACAACTTCTGGATCAACGTTTCTCGTTTCCAGCCATGATCGCTTAAATAGTTGCTATCTTTGAATAAAGAAATCATCTCGTCACTTATTACGTCCTGTTTAAAAACATCCAAAATGGCGACTCGTGACTGATGTGGTCCTAAATGGGGTTTCCAAACTTCATTATGCAACGTTGGTAGCTCGCTTATTTGGGAATCCAAATGAGACTCTATTGCGCTAACACTGGTTTCTGCAAACTCCATCCCAATCATAAAAGCTATTATCTTGTTGCCATTTTCTTCATTACCGGAGAAGAGAACTGAAATGATCTCCTCCTGCTCATTCTGACCAATTATTTCAGTTTTATTGTAGTGTTGGTAAGGACAGGAGTAGATGAAATAGGTACTTGGTTCTGCACTTTCTTCTGGACCAGTGTTTGCATCTTCATGCTGGAGCCAAGTAAACTTTTTAATGGCAATTGGCACATGTAAATTTTCAATCTTTCCTTTACTTTGTACCACCATTGCCGCTTGCAACATCCCATCTAACAAGACAGGATGAACAATATAATTTTTCTCATCTGTAGGAACCCTTGCTTCCGCAAGAACACCCTTCTCTCCCTTCCAAATGCTGGTCAAACTCTGGAAGCTTTCTCCGAATCTTAGTCCTACTTCACTCAGCTTTTCGTACAGTTCAGAAATATCAACTCTGTCCAAACAAAGCTCCCTTATCTTCCTGATATTAAACGAATCTCTGAATGACGCTTCATCAAAGTCCACGGGCGCTGGGGTAAAGTAAGACACGCAATGTTCAATCCACTTGGGGATTTCTCCATCCATTGAGTGTTGTCGAAATACCTGGATTTTCATCCCATCATGTTCATCTTCTCCATTCTGTTCTTTCTTCATGTTATTATACAAAACAACTTGCATTTGACACATCAGCTTTTCGTCGATTGCCAGTGGTGCAAGGATTTTAAGATTTTGAATTGTTAATGGTCCACTAGGCTTGCAGAAAGTGTCCAGTAAACCTTCAGTCACACAGTGTCCAGCACTAAGACACATTTCCAGAAATCCTGCGCCCGGAAATATTATTCTTTTCCCCACTCGATGGTCCTTAATCCATTCAACTCGTTTACGAACGTCAATCCCGCCTTGGAAAATTTTTGCCTCAGATGCATTTGGAACCATATTTCCAAGAAGTGGATGAATAGACTCTCCACTCATAATGCAAGCGCCATAGCTCTGAGTTTCAAACCAATACTTTCGTTTCCGTTGAAATGGATATGTTGGCAATGTGGGAATTTTGGATCGCGAGTTGTACTTATCAATACCCTTCCAGTCAACAGACCATCCACTCAGATAAAGTTTTGCCAGCGAGCCCAAAATGGTTTTCCAGTTTTCTTCGCCACGTCGCATGCTTGGAACGCAAGTTAAAATCCCATCATCTCTATTATTGTTGGCAATTACGAGTGCAGAGAGAATAGGATGTGGACCAATTTCTATAAAGTATGCGCATTCTTCTCCAGCTAACGCGCGGCAAGCATCCACAAAGTTTACCTTTTCTCGGGCGTGGTCAATCCAGTACTTTGAGGATAATAGAATAGGGTCCGTTCTCTCTACCATTTTCCCGTAAACTCCTGATATAAATTTACAGGAAGACAAATTAGGATCAATGTTCTTGTTTATGGAGTCCACCACTGTACCATACTGTTCTAAAATGGGGTCCATTAGCCGTGAATGAAAAGCATGAGATGCTTCCAGCACAATGCTTTTAATGTTCTTCTTGAGAGTACAAAATTGTGCAAAGGATTCCACATTGTCGGATAGTCCAGCTAAAACAACTTGTTCCTTTGAATTGACTGCTGCGTAGTCTAACCAAAAACCAGGAGCAGTTTTTGAATATTCCTGTAGTGCGTCGTCTACCACCGTTTTGTCTGTTTTAAGAACAAGCATTTTCCCTTTGGGTAGACTTTCTACAAGGCGACTCCTTTCTGTCACGCAGATGAGTGCCTGTTCAAAGGTCAGGATGCCTGCGGCCACGGCCGCACAAAACTCTCCCAAAGAGTGACCCATTACATAATCCGGTTTAAAACCGTAGGATTCGAAAAGCTTTAGAAGACAATATTCTACGCAAAATATGCCTGTTTGACTATATAAACTTCGAGATAGCTCAATACTGGCATTGCTACCCCAGAGAGAAGCTTTCATATTTAACCCAAATCTGCTCATTAAAATCTTGTGACATTTATCAAAGTTCATACGAAAAACGGCACTGCTTTCGTACAATTGCTTTGCCATCCCAGGATATTGTGCTCCTTGCCCTGTAAACAGAAAGCAGATTTTTCCTGGAATGTCTTCAGGGGCTTCATTCCGCGCGTATTTTTTGGTCTGCAGCATTAAGGAAGCTTCTTTGCAATCTTTGGCAATTACTACCGCACGATGGGGAAAGTTTGCGCGACCAACGTTTGTGGTATAACAGATGTCAGCAAAGGAATGATTCTCATTCTCTTGGAGAAATTGTTGATACTGGAGAATCATAGTGCTCAAAGCCTCTTCACTTCTCGCACTCATCTTCATGATATGCAAAGGCCTTTCATCAACGTTGAGAAAATGAGAATTGTACAAATTGTGCTGTGGAGCTTCTTGAATTATCAACGCTCCATCGGTACCAGTTATCCCAAATGAGTTAACATTTGCAATGCGGGGTTTTAGACTCCTTTTGGGCCAAGCTTTTGGTTCCAGAGGAATACAGGCTGGAATGGTATCCAAGTTGATTTTTGGATTCAACTTGTTCAGATTCAAATGAGGTGGTATAACTTCATGTTGAAGACTCGCAACAACCTTAATTATCCCGGTAATTCCGGAGCAACTCTCTGTGTGACCAATGTTGGTCTTTACAGAACCAACAACCAAAGGTTCGTCTCTAGGTTGTCCCCCGTATACTTCAGCAATGGCTGAAATTTCAAGCGGATCGCCCAGCGTCGTCCCTGTGCCGTGAGCTTCAACAAACGAGACGTCCTTCGGGTGGACGCCGGCATCCTTCAGAGCTAAGCTCATTGCCAATGCTTCGCATTCTTTCGTGGGAGTTCCCATGCTTCGACTCAAGCCTTCTTGCACGCAACTAGAACCTCTAATGAGGGCCCATATGTGGTCACCATCTTTGATGGCGTCTGTGTATCTCTTGAGTACTAACACCTTTTGACCAAAAATGTAAGAATTTAAATCAATGCTCATTAGTGAAATACGTCAACGTAATATTTAATATACACTAACTAACTAACCCCACATCCTTCCGCGCGTCCAAAACCGTCTGCCTCAATGTCAAAGGTCTTGCAACGTCCATCCGGTGCGATCACAAAGGACATGGTATCCTTGTTAAATGGGCGAAGGATAAGGTTGACTCCACATGCAATACCTAAAGACGTCTCCCTATTTCGGAGGCTTTTGCAAGCCAAATCCACCGATTGCATGGCAGAACTGCACCCAGATTCGGTTGCCACGCTAGGTCCAGTAAGACCCAAGAAAAAGGATAATCGAGCGGCTGCTGCCCCGAAAGAGTTTCCCATGTAAATTCGGTAAAATTCATCGCATTCTGAACTGGTAAGCATGTCCTTGTAGTTGTTCATCCAAGCTCCAACGAAAACACCGGTATGAGACCTGCGTAAAGCTAGCGGATCCATCCCAGCATTTTCTAGGGCTTCCCAAGTAACCTCCAAAAGAAGGCGTTGCTGTGGGTCGAGAAACTCCATCTCTTTTGGAGAAATTCCAAAGAATTTTGAATCAAACTGGTCCACCGGATCAGATAAGAAACCACCCTTTGTTGTTTCGCAAGAGGACGGTGCTTTGCAACCATGTTCTTTAGTCCAACGATCCGCTGGAACGGTGCAAATGCCAGACTGTCCATTGATTAACAATTTCCAAAATTCGTCCAGGTTTCTAGCGCCAGCATGACGGCAGCTTATGCCAACAATGGCAATTGAATCCAGTAAATCCATGTATGTGTCTTGTATATCGCCATTTAAATTTGCTTCCTGAGTGAACCATATTATTACATATATACCATATTATAAATAATTCAATTTGTGGGACAGTTTTATGGAAATTGTAATACCTTTGAGATTAATTCACCAAGAACATCTTGTTCATACAAACTTGTCCAATATTTCATTATTCCCTGTCGCGAAAATAAATTCGTATACATTTTTGGCATTCTAGAAGATATTTGAATGCTAAACGTTACTATAATATTTTGTTACGAACCGATTCCATTATTCCATCATATTGCAATAGTCCAGACGATAGAAATTTTTCTGACACTTCGCTGGGTAGTCGGGCGATATATAAATCCCTGAAACATGAAAGTTAAAGTTTGAAATTACTGAATATATTTGCCACATTCTAAAACATCATAATATTCCTCGTCAAAGAGAAGAATAACAAGTTTCCAAATAAAAACACTTACTCAGAAGACACTGCTTCATTTGACAAAGGAACGTTGTATTTTGAGTCCAGTTTTCCGAAACTCTTCTGGTTCAATAACCAGCCCTTCAGATATGTCTCAAAACACCCCGCTGTAAATCATGAATGATGTCAATCGTTGATTATAAATGTTTTCATACCTCATAAAACATGAAATTACTATTGTTGATTTACCATGCTCTTTAGTGTAGAGTTTCCCAGAAACAACCAATTGTTCGAAAATATCTATCGATGGTACAAAAGAAAGCACGGAAGTATCCACCAGTAGATTTCCATCATTCGACAGGGAAACCACAGCGTTAAAATCAGTAGCCAGATCAAACAATTCATCCGAATTTTTCAGGACCTGTATTTGATAAAATGTTGGTTTAAACATATATATGTACCTTAATTTCAGTGGATAAATGCTAATTAACTGGGGAATAACAAAAGAAGTGTTCTTACCAAAGTTTCAGGAGCCAAGTACACACATTTTTGGAACAAAGTCAAATTGAAGCAGTATAGCATTGCATACTCTTTTAGCCCAATCCAACCATTGACAGAGTTGTGATCAAGGCAGAAAACTTGATCAAACACTTTTCCCAACAGATTCCTACAATAATACAATTGGAAAAAGATTTACCTATAACCAACTGAATGAAATTTTTAGCACTGAGATTTCAAACCTGTTCTTTGACTCCAGAGACGCAGATGCCACCACAATAAGATTCTTGGATGTCATAGATCTTCGCAAGGAGCGAGCCAGTACCAAAACTTTAGTTACATCTTTGTCCTCGACGGCTGTAGTCACCCAAGCCTCCAGTCCTGACAAACCAAGCAAATCATCATCATGTCATTTGATTTATTCGTAGTTCGTTCAAGAATACTAACGATAAGTTTTGACTTTTATAACCTCTCATATTGACTTTTCTTTGTTTTCTTCTACTAGCTGACAAATTTAGTAGTATAAACTTTATTTGATAAAATCTTTATTTTTGTTTTTGACTTTTTTTATAATTGCAAAATATCACTACTCTCTTTGTGGCAGATATTATTTTGAAAAGATGTTTGTGCACTTTTATATAAGCTTCGAGCTAAACGTTTTATGCATAACTTGGAAATGCTGAGATGATAAGTTCTGAGAGTCCAGACGATAGGAAACTTCAATCGCGGTTGATTGACACCATTGTAATGGTCAAAAGGTTTTGCAGGACAAAGAATTTTTATTTATTTTGTAAGACTTTATGCGTGAGAAACTAAAGGTGTAGTGAAGTACAATATTATTATGACATAGAATGCTGAAATTACTTGAGTACGATGGGCATGTCATTGTGCACCATTATAATTTTCAAAATTACGTTGTTTTATTTCTATGTTGAGTTTCTGCTTGACATTATTCAGTTATATGCATATTGTATTGTGAATCCAGATATTATATTTTTTTCTAAAACAACGACGGAGAACCTATTAAAGGTCTTTCCTATATCCATGATATTCATCCACTTCATGATAGTTTCCGGCAGCCTCATTTTTGGAGCATATTAAACAGAACAATGATTCGTTAAATAAACTAATGAAGCAAGTTACAATAAAATCAATGTCAATGACAGCAGCAACGTAATGTCCATGCTGAGATAACAGCTAATCATCATTATTTTTATCCATTGTTAGCTAAAGAATATTCGGGGGAAAACCCTCCCACGCTTGAAGACCAAAACACAAACCTATTAAGCATGAATTGAAGTAATGAAGTATAAAATATGCACACTGTCTAGAATCTTCCTGAGAATTTTTTTACGCTTTTTATGAATTGCCACTAGGTACCTACTGCAATTAATTGTTTTAAGAAAATCCGACGCAAAAATAAGCCGCGGTAATAATATTTTGAATACAAATGTGCCCCGTTTGCGTATCGAAAAGGAAAATACGAGGACTGTCACCTCAATCTTCATTTAGAGGTCATAAGAATTCAAATGAAGCCTTGCCATTAATAGTCTCGCAAGAGTCAGCATAGCATCGAACATTTTCCTGTTGGAAACTGTAATGTCAATGTGCAAGTTGCTATATTCTCAGCACGTTTGTGACTTTTTGTGCAGCGACAAGACAGTTGAAACATCCTAATGGGTGTATTGGCACGAGCTTCAACATTATAATAACTCTTTGCGGTCATTCTAAATGCATGTTTGGACTGTTTGTTATTCTGTGCCGTTTTCGTTCTTAATAGAAGAGCTTGACATTGACTCTGGTACCATATCATGTACTTAAAAATGTTTGAGAGCTATTATGAGTTGTAGTGAGCTATTATAAGCTAATTTATTACATAAATTTTGTTTTCATTTTATTGTCCTTGAGTTTAATGATTGCACATTACTGTAAATGATATTTTCTCAGAAAAAGCAGCTGCAACTACTATAGCACTCAATCAATGAAGCCAATTAAATTGAACTTCTTTTGTTTTCATCAACAAATCCTAAACTAACAGCACTCAACTGCACTCTACTTAAATTTTGAAATGACATGAGAAAACCTTGTTTAAAAAAATGCTACGGTCCAAACAGTGGATTCCAGTCAACCCAAGTTAGCCGTGTTTGCGAATACTTATGAGTGGCTACAATTTTTCCAATTTCTTGCAAAAATTAAACACGTGTCCCATCGGCATTATTCGAAATTAATTACGTGGAATTTCATATGAAATTGAAATATTATATGGTCGCTTGTAATATGAATTTCCATTATTTAATTACAACTATCATACATGTTCTATTACTTTTTGTTTGGACAATAGAACACTACCTACCCAACGTTAATATTCTCATAATTCTCTAGTAGATAAAATTTCATCGAGGGAATTATATACTAACAGTTATAGAATTGTTATAAAATGTACTGCTTGTTTTGTTTCACCGAGTTTTTTGACTGCGGAAAGAGTCCAGCAGAGCTGGATTCCTGGAGGAAGAACCGACAAACAATTTGTAAATCCTTTTATAAAAGTGTACATAGAGAACTAGATGTTCAACCGAAATCTGTTTTGGGGAAGGATGCACTGGAAAGCTGTTGCAACAATTGTCTACACTTGATTAACAACTTTTCTAAGCTAGCGTTTCAAAAGCATTGCATTCAGCTGCGTCTCAACTGGCAAACAGCACAACTAGTCAAAGTTTTAAATAGTGCAGATTCAAATGCTGCGAATCGTAAACGATTCCGAGAACATTTCATTAATCCGACAGACATTCCTGCGATTTGCCGATTTCGAAAAGAAGTTATTGAAAAGGGTAATAGTAATAATTGTCTTCATTTTGAGCATTACAAATATCTACTAGGTTCGATTTTTCATGCAAATGACAAAATATCTCGAATAAGCAACCAAAACGAAATAATAGGGATCGCCATAAAATACTAAAATACTTTTGTTTTAAGTTTTAACCTTTTTTACTTAGCCCCATATTATTTTCTAAATGGGACATACATTAAGATCATGCATAGAAGTAAAAAAGACATTTTGTTTTGATGACAAGTTTGTATAACTAACAAATGTCTAAATTTGCAGGTGCAAATGAGCTACGTAGGAAAGAACCATTTATTTTATTGGACAAACTTGAACAGGAAACCAATGCTGCAATACACACGGGAAACATTTCTATAGAGCATGGTCGACCTAATAGTCCTCCCCAGCAGAATGACTGCATCGAAAATGCACAAGTTATGGTGACTGGTGACACAACTGGTGACATATGGAACATTCGGGATCACCCAATTCTAATTGCGCAATCTGATACACGTGCCGTCGATGCTGATGAAAACTTTTTGGAGGATGTCGACTCAAACACTCAAATGCTAAAAATTTCCGCAGTTACATCACTCTACTGTGATGTAAATGCCAAAAGTAAGCAATTCAAATATTTAAATCCCACTTCAGCCCCATCGAAGTGAATTTTAATTAAATTGGACCAGCTTCATGTCCAGCATATTGAACAGTAACGTCATAAGATCATCAACTGCGCCTTACTGCGCGTGCGGTTTAAGGAATTTGGAAATTCCAGTCAAAGAGCAGATTCAACACAATCAAATAATATGAATAAAAGGATTGCGTGTGAAAAATATGATAACGCTTTGTTTTCGTTGTATTGTAGACACTCACAAGCAGCCAGGAGTGGTTATTGAAAATGACAAGGATGGGAATCATTCAGTTTTGCTGGAAACGGATGTTTCGGATTCTAACAATAGTAGCTTTTATCAAGACTCAGATATAAGTCAAGTTATGTTATTAGAGCCAAAAGAGGAGGTATGCGGTAAGTATAAAACTGTCTTTGCTTACAAATGAGAACTTTTAGAAAAAGTTACTTGTAATAAGGTATCGGTTATAATTTCATCCCTATTTTTGCTAGAAGTGAACGATTTACAAGATGCCAGTGATATCGATTCATTTCTCACCAGTGGTGCAGCCATTTCTTTCTCTCAAGAGTCGGATAAAGCAGACGAAACATTTTATACCAATTATCAAACAGAGCCTGTTAATTTGACCACTCACAGCAATTTAGTCGAAGGCGATTTCATTCTTTCCAGTAATGACACCGAATACAATGAGCATGATGTGACAAATAGTCCATTCGTTTGCCAGATTTCAGGCTTTAAAAAACCGTTTGATAACGAAAGCTCCTATCAAAAGCATCGTAATGCACACAAAGGTAAATGGGTGGCTATACATTATTTGTATTTATGCAAAACTGAAAAAAATAAGCTTCGTAGAACTTTTCTCGAATCTACATACATACATTTTCCCCATTTATCTTTAGAAGCTTCAGAGAAATGGATTTGTGAAAAGTGCAATACCCAGTATTCAACCAAATTTAATCTTAGGCGTCATTTAAGACGACTTCATCAATCTGAAGGTTCAATGAATATTCAGCGGCCAATGAAAAAGCAAAGCAAACCCCACCGGAAACCAAATCGTGTTATTAGGTTTGGTTCCTTACACAAAACGGTCAAAGGAGATCAAAGTTTTCGTCATGTATTTCGTTGGCGAAATCCGGAATACAGTTGTGGAGTATGCCAGAAAGTGTGCCGTAATAGTTTTAAATTAAATGAGCACATGAGGACACATTCTGGAGAAAGACCGTACGCGTGTGCTTTTTGCACTTGGAGATTTGCAACTAAAAGTAACTTAAAAAGACATGCCAGGCTTGTTCATAAGCTGAACGAGGTTTTCGCAAACCGACCTGAAAATTAAGAATTAGAATTTTTAAAATACGTAAAGTAATGGTGATGACAATTTTTCTTACTAAATAACATTATAAGATCATCATGCATCGTCTATCCAACACATACATTCATACATGAGTAGAATAAAGAGAGTACATTTATTCTTAAGTAGAAGCAAATGTATCACTTTATTGTATCACACTTTCTTAATTTTATATGCATATGTATTTAGTATATTAAATTATTTGGGTATACTATGTATAAATATGTTTCTTAAAGCCTTACAGCCCACTTCTAAAATTTTGAAATTATGTGTAATACAACAAACAAATTAATATATGAAGAATAAAAAGTCAAGGTCAGGTATGATTGTAAAGTTCAATAAAGGAATTTTATAAATAATCATTGTCAGTAAATTAGTAATTGAATAAAACTGTAGTTTTCTTTTGTCTAGTTGAAAAATAAAATAAAATAGTAATTGATTAATACAAATTTCTATTTTGATCAAATACCATATAACATTCCTTTAATTTTTAATTATAAAATATATGCAATTCACTTAAGATGCTTGCTTTACAACACTACAACAAAGAAAAACAAAATAACAGCATCTTAAAGACCAAAGATCTGCAACGATGAAAGAAGCTTCGGCTTCAAAGATCATACTAAATACACATGCAAAATGATAAATCAGATTTGGATTCATACAAAACAGCCAACAAAGACATAGGAAAATTCTGTCATATTATCATTATTTTCTTGATGTAGCTGTAGCATACTAAACACAACAGCATGAACACCATAAAATCACCATGTACCATCATATATTGCAACTTGAGCTTACAGAATTTATAGAATGATCCCATCCAGCTGAAAGTAACTCTTGCTTGTGTTTCTGTTGTTTGCCCAAAACGTGAAATGCTCAATGCACCTCATACTATTACTTACAAGCGTCAACTAGGGGTTTTGACGTTAGCGTTGTGTTGTGAGTCCTGAGTTGAATTGAAACAGACCAACCGACAATTTTTAGATGCATAAACCTGAACTCTCTCTCTTTAAACCTATCGAAACATAACTGCAGAAACCCTCTAAAATTAATTCTACATATTATATTTGAGACCTTGGCTTAGATTTTGAGTGGCATGTCTTCCCAAGTTTAAAATGGACGAATATTCATTTGAGGGTACACTTGACACGGTTGAATTTGCTCTTATTAATCTGGTGAAAGCATATCCAGAACTGTACAATGCTCAAGATCCGTCAAACAGAGACAAAAAGAAAAAGGATCTTGCTTGGGCTTTAATAGCAAAGCAATTAAAAAAAGATGGTAATTATGTACATGTTATCGCAAATCTTCTGTTATCTGATTCAAGGAACATTTTATCTACTGATTCCACACAACAATGACACATTATATTATCCTATATACATATCTGTATTGCAGAGGGATGGTGTTACGCAAAATGGAAAAATCTTTCCGATTACTACAAGAAACGAAAGAGGATTTACGGAAATAATGGCACAGCGGTGACAACGAGACGCTGGGTGTATTACGATGCCTTGAGTTTCTTAGATTTATACGAAAATAGCCGGGAAGATTCTGGCAGGTAAGTCAATACTGAAAAAGGTTACAGAATATTTTTAAATTACCTATATGTCTATGCCATTATATTTATGATTTCAGCATTACCATAATTAATTCATCTGGCGAACACAGTCGTTCATCCATAGAAGGGAATCAAAATTATTTTGACGAGACTCACTATCATTCTTTAGATGGCATTACGGATAGAGCCAGTGCCACAATAAAACTACGACACTTCTTAGAACCCTTAGTTGAAGAAAATGTACGGCATTTCAGTGCTATCTTTAATTTGTTTTTTACCCAATACTACTATGATGAGCAATAACATACTCTTGATTTATTTTCCCATTTACTACAGAATTCACAGCCAGCAAAAAGGCAACGAGTAATAGCTAGCGGTAATGATATTCAAGAATCACTTACATCCAACCGTCATTACCATTTGGACTTGAGAAGCGATTCAACCTCAACAATTCCACTTTCTGAATGTGCTAACGATAAAGATATGCTGCGGTTGCGGATCGCCTCTGCTCAAAGCAGGACAGAAACCAAAAATCATCATTCTAGTTCCAGCTCAGCTATTAGACATAATCCAGTCACGGAAAGTGGGCTTCATTTCGAAGGAAACCCATCTACTGCCATGATGGTAGACAATCAGAATGACTGCCCACACTTTCATTTTTGTATGTCCCTAGCTGCACGTTTCAGGAAAATGAACCCAGCGACAGCAACTTTCACTCAAATGAAAATAATGGAATTGATTTTGAAAACAGAATTTCCAGAGTACAATCAAGGGCTCGCCAATACGTCATCTTAAGAGCTAAAAAACTTTCTATAATCAGTTTTTTACTTAAATCTTAAATAAAAGCCAATCTTTCCACATATGAAAACATACACGTACTGTAACCACAGACTTTATTCAATTTTGTACCAAGCTGCATATACCAGTACACGAGTTTATAATTTATCGATGAAAGTACAAAGTACAATCAAAATTTTCAACTATATATCATTCATTATCCTTATGCAAAATAAGTACAGACTGTCTGTCAGACACGAAGCTAGATACAAGAAATTTCAAGGCGTTGGGGCAGCCGTTACAATTGCGCAGTTTCCCATGCATGTTCCAAAAGCACTGTTACAAGCCAAAATTGCCGCCGGAGTTCCAACACCTGCCGTTACGGTACCGAATACAGCGCCAGCCGCCGAATAGCACGCCACTACAACTGCGGCACAACCAGCAGAACAAAGTGCACCGAAAGTGGGACCGCATTCCACGTCCTTGACTGCAAGCATCTCCAACAGGAGCAGAATGAAGCACACGGTTGTAAGGTGACCTCCGATTTTCGTAGCCATTTTAAATCTGATAAAAGTATACAGATAAACGCGACGTCGATAAATACCTGGTTGATACAGACTTTTACAAATTATAAATACTTTGTCTGCATTGTTTTTATTTACGCCATACCTTCCCCTATTCCCAAGAATTTTCAACAAAATAACAGCACGGCACAAGCTTCAATAAGGGTTATATTTCCGTCGGTTTTCCCACCTTTTTCCTTAGGAACTGGTAAAGTTTAAGAATAATTTCTTTCCCAGAAATCGAAATAGCAGAGACTATTGATACACTGCGAAATACTAACAAATCAAAAATCAGACAGCGTTTCAGGAAAAATGCTAACACTTTTAAAACATTTTTTAGGAAAACGAAACTTTTATTTGGAACATAACATATAATGTGTGGAAAAAGTACTTATTTTCGTATATTTGTTGAATTCTTCCTTTTAAATTAGTACAACAAAGAATCCTTGTTGCACGCGTGGCACGTGCAACTTTGCGCAAAGTGCAAAACCTTATGATGATGAATGATGATAATCTGCTTTGTTTCGTATCGCAGTTTTTGCAATTTGGTCTCTACTCTCTACGAAAACGAAATTAAACGTTTCTCGCAATTCGCAAAGCTCTCTGCCCACATTGCGTTGGCTCAACACTAGAATATGTAGAATTTATTAACTACGTATGCAAAACCTGGTATGCTCACAAACTACATAAAAGCCATCCATCAACTCACGTACCGGCTCTAATGTATAGTCTACGCTGCTACGCGGACTACTAAAGAAACATAGCATAATATCAATATACTGGTAAGTTTAACACATATTTTAGCGTTCTTGTTCATGGGAACACGACTCGAGTATGACAGAGTCAATTCAAGAATAAAATTGTCATTTTGCTACTACCACTATTTTGTTAAATTCAATTGGTTGCACAATATTTTGGATAACATGGATATGTTCCACAATCAAACTTTCGGTTTTCTTTTTTCCTTTCTATATTGCAATATTGTTGCAAATATTATGCGAACGTTCCTGTAAGTCTTTTAATGTGAGGACACATATATTAGGTAATTACTTCCTTTGTTTTGCTGCTTTCAATGTTTCCCATTATTTACTACTAAAGTAGGACAATGCATGCTAATTTCAAAATCCCAATATTTTGATAAATATTGTCCAAACAAATCGGAAAGCTTTTGCGTGGGCGTGTGTTAAAAAAACCATGAACAAACAATAGTTATTACACTATAAGACTTCTACCATATAAATTGTTGTAAAGGAAATTCATACTAGGTATGCATATTTGCAGATTTAAAAGTTTTGCAATTGCATAGGTATATAAGCTTGACAGATATATGAGTATGGTCGAATGTCCAGAAAAATGCAGTAGCAGTATTACTTGAAGTTCCTTTACCCTTTAAGCTTCATAAAACCAGCTATTGTTAAAATTTTATTCTAAAAATTCCGAATCATAAAGCTCACAAAATCTGGAAATAATTCCGTCATTCTACTAGGTTTTCTTGCTTTATGCCAGGTCCAAGAACAGAGGCGTAAGCAGCACATTTAGCACATAAGTTAAGCTCATGCTCATATAAAAGTGGATTTCCAAAAAAGCAAACAAACAATCCGAAGAAACTGTAATCCAAATACTTTTCCACTTCCTGCAACCTTTTTCTTAGCGTTCAATGACTTGTGGTCATTTGTCCTTGTGTTGCGAGATGCATGCACGCAAAATGTAACAAATTAATTTGCTATAACATAAATAGAGAACCTCTCTTGTCGTTGCCGTTTAAATATATATAGAACATAAAATTACGTGCAAAAGTGCATACAGTAATCTGGCTGGATAACTTCTGATGGTCCAGCAGTCCAGCATATATCCAACATTGCATATTACAGTATATACATGTAGTTCGTCAAAGAAGCATCGATAATGTATTTTGCTGTCTTTTTAGATTGGTCTAGTGATCCAATAAAACTCTAGAAAACATGTCTGCTTTGTTTTCTTAAACTTGTCTGCCACATCTTCGTGTTTCACGAAAGTCTATCTTGGAAACAATGATTTGACATTTTTATAAAAATCTAATGTGACCACAAATTGGCTGAACTAAGGTTGAACTTTTCTATC
Source organism: Entomobrya proxima (assembly GCA_029691765.1). Lineage (NCBI taxonomy): Eukaryota > Metazoa > Arthropoda > Collembola > Entomobryomorpha > Entomobryidae > Entomobrya > Entomobrya proxima. The sequence goes on from CM056168.1 coordinate 14,593,562, forward strand.
ATACATTTACCATTTCCCATGGATCTCAATATGTAAACCTTCGTGAAGATATCTAGTTTTGGAGAAGGGAGAGACCTGTGGAGACAACAGTAAATTCTAGTTTTTCATTTACTTTGCTACAGAGAACGAGAGAAACTACTGCCCGACTACTACGAATGTTGAATGTTGTTTTCAGGATTTGGTGTATGAAAAAACTTTATAAGATTATATAGAATGTAAAGGAAAAAATAAGAAACGTATCGTGTTAGGTAAACTTAGCATAACCAATTTGATGGCATATTCACTGATCCAATAGTATGTACACATAATATTTAGAAAGTTCAGGCAAAAAAGGTACGCAGTTCTTGTTACTTGAAAAACAACAACAAAATAATATGTTTTGAGAGAAAGCACCAACTCGATCTAATACTCAAGTCGTAGGAAAATAACAAGCTGCCAAGCTTTCACATTTGCCCTGTTGCTTCCAGAGACAAGAGGAACCAGTTGAGCGAAAGTCGTTGAAAGGAACAGAGAAAGTTGCTGCTTGCTCTTTTCCGCTGAAAACATTTACATCATTTTCTGAATTACAAATCTCTTTGCTTATGAGGTTTTAAACAAAAGATGATTTTAAAATAGTTACTTTGTGGACAAAATATTTTCAAAAAGGGGTTGTCGGTTGTCAAATAATGGCCCGAGTAGCCTACATACCTGCAATTTGAGCAAGACATAATAAAGTGGGAGTTGTTTCATACGGAATTGGGGCATTGTGAGAAATCCTTGTCATCTTCTCGTGGCATAACAATGCACTCTAGGGCCATTCCTTTTAAAGTCAAAATATTGTTAAGTATTTTATTTATACTGAAAACAACTGAATACACCAAAAATAATTTTACACAAGGGGCAATAATGATTTACAAACGGGGAAACTTTCGTTTTTATGAAAATGTTAACAATTATTGCATTTTACCACGGAAAGAGGAAGATTACACTGATTCAATCATACCAAGTAGCTTAAAAATAGACTGCTCGCAAGTTCCAGGGCCCGTATTAAAACTTGACATTGGAGCTGACAGTTACTTTAGATTGAACACTGGACACTATGTTGCTCCAACCGAGTACTGTGCACTAAAAGGGTGAGTTTTAAAATACTTATTGTTCTCGTTACTGAAATATAAAAACGAATATATTTTTAAATATTAAAATAGGAATTCAAAGTATGGAAAACTTTGTCCCATGCATTCGAATACATTGTGGAGAAAGTGCTGCGCAGAAAATGAAATTTTGGACACATCAACATTCAAATGCCGTCAATCTCGAGTCAAATATAGACCTAAAGTAGCCAACTCAGTGTTCCAATCCTTCGTTACTATTGCTAAAAAGAATTCCACTTTAGCCAAAGAAAGGATTTTTGATGTCCAACTACAGTGTGAAAACGGTTACGTGACAAAGCTATATTCGTCAAATCCGTGTGTTCCGGGGTCAAGTGGAAAGTAATTAAACAATCTTTTTCCAACACGTTTTTTCATCAGTTTCGTTACTTTTTGAATTAGTGCTGCTATATAAAACTGCTATGATCATGTCCTTTCAATATATTTTCACATTTTTGTTTTCTCCTTTATTACACAAAATGCCCTTGTATAACCTTCATCTGCAATAACGAAATATTTTCAGCTTTTCTGTGGTTTGATCCGTAATGCATTTTTAGTGAATTTACTATTATTGCATCGAGTTTGGTTCTCATATTTCTTGTTATCGTATTTTAGTACTTTTCATAAAATGTTCATACGTAATGTAGCTTTCAGCTTGCCACAAATGGGACTCCGATGTTTGAAATGTCAACAGGCGTGTTTTTACGAAAAACCCAACTGCGATCTGTTGAACATGCCGCCTACTGTCTAGATGGGACTTTAGATTTTTCATCGTCATCTTGTGCCACTCTCGACCCAAAAGATAATCATGACAATGATGACAACTTTGAGGATACATGTAGGAGGATGAAAGTTGGAGAAGTTTTACTTGTGTGTATGGAGAAACTGGAGACATTTTTGAATGACGACCATAACAATGATGTAAGTAAAAGTGTGGTTGCTCTCATCGGTTTTGTGGCATCAGAACATAAATCTTTTATCCTAAAAATAGCTTTGTTTGGTCTAAGCAGTATGAATATACTACTGTGCTTTTTTCTACATTAATTTATTTTTTAAACGTATATTTCTGAAATTACAAAGAATCCACCGTAACTTGATATTCCATAAATCCCGTATTACAAAGCATCACTGTTCTAATGGTTTAAGGTTACGAAACGTCAAATGGAAAAAAGCATGCTAATACATTCGCATGACCAAAAAAAGTCGCTCATACAAAACATGTCTTTAGTTGGTGTTCACACGTGATTTAGATTTAATTATACACTTCCTTTCATTGCGCCAATAAATATTGATGTTGACATCAACTCGTTTGCAAAATTATTCGTTTAAAGTATATACCCTATATTATGTAAAGCCATCCGAGTTGAAACAGCACAAAACTTTTCTAAGGAAAATCCGGTGATGCTGACAAAAACATATTATTGTCAAGCTTTTTCAATTTTCACTGTATATTCATAGATATGTTGTATGTATTTAATATATGTATATGAAGAGAGATGTTATTGAAGCTTTAGTAATGTCAAGCGATTCAAAAATATCTTACACAACATATTATTATTTTTTGCACAAGAAAGATATTTTTCAATTTGCAGAAAGAAGGCTTCTTAAGTACCTATATAGACTTTCACTTTAAAAGCACCTTCTCCATCAGTTGCATTGGCACATACTAAATAAGGTACACAACAATTTGACATGCCTGTAAATGAGTTAACTTAAGTAACAACTTATTCTACTTAACAAAGTTGTAAAACAACATGTGCATGGCTAAGTACTTCTTTGGGATGAGTGAAAGCTAGGAATTACATATTCCCGTATTAGCAAAAAACGAAAAAACCAAAAAATACCGACTGATGGTGTGCATCAAAAACCTTAGTTCCTTAAATAACAATGATAATGGACAATTTTTCAGTGGAAGTAGTCAAGTAGTGGCATTGACTGTGACATTGACTATACTATCGTATGTATGCATGATATTGATATACATAGATCACAGCATTGACAACCAAAAACTTCAGCTTCAATATATACGTTTTTCGATTTTTTATTGACAAAAATAGATTCCAAAGGCTTACTTTTTCGCAGCCCTGTGGCTCGGTACTTGCCCTTTTCTCCTCTGCTCTGCCATCGTGAATTCATTTGTAATTCAGAAGAACGTTCATGGCTGGATACTCACAAGCTACCTGATTTCAATGTTTCTCGTGAATATTAACTCGGTGTTAATTTTGGGTATTCGTGTACCAACGTCAGCAGTATCACCTAACTCAGAGGGTGGCTGTGGAGTGCTGGATTTCACCATGAAGTTTATCTATCTTTCAAGCTTGTGTTGGATGAGCTCAATGTGCATGAACATGCTGCGTACATTCAGGCAAGAATATTTTCCAAAACGCTTCCAACATCACGCGTCACGCACACGACACACGTTGTTGTTGGGATTCTTAATAAAAATGCTGCTAATTTATCATCTCTGTTGTTTTGCTTTCACCTCGTCAATCCCTTTCTCTTTCTTCTGCTTTTTCCTGGCAGTTCTTCGGTTCCACAAGTATCCGTTGAGCCACACAGGTTTCTCCTTAGTGCGTTGTTTTCCCTCGGATTTCCTGGCATCGTGGTGTCGGTGAGCTACTACGTGGGATCATTGCCAGATGATGCTTCTTTTCTTCAAAAGTTTCGACAGCAACTTGACATCAATGGGACAATCGATTCAGTCACTCCTCAACTAAAAACATGTCAAAGGGGCACATGTGCATTGTACAGTTACAAGACACTTCCGTATTACTCTGGTCCAATAATCCTCCTTGTTCTCTGTAATGTGGCAGCTTTCCTCAAAACCTCTACCACAATAGCGTCATTGAGGAAGCAAGCTGAAGCTGTGCTACACAAGCAAACCAGGGATAATTTGGAATCGTAAGTTTTCTCTTTTGAAGCAAAAAGTCTTAAAGCTTTTCCATTGAAAGTATAAAGAAAGACAAGGAGAAAATGTTATAAAATACTTTATGCATTTCATTGAAAATTCTGAGGCTGTTTTATTGTGGGGTCAAAATTTCTTCCAATAAACCCGCATTCTTTTGTTTGGTCTTGAACAGATTTGCTCTTTTTGCCAAATTATTCTTGTTGACGGGTTCCATTTGGGTAATTCGAGTAGTGCTGTTGGTGCTGCAGATACAGGGTTTATATGTAACTTGGTATGGCGTAGCTCTGGAGGCTGTGTTCAGTATTCCAGAGGTTGTTTTTCCAATGATCATCTTTCATCATCCAGAATTTATCAAATGGGCTTCCCGTAAATCTCCAACGATTTCACGTAAAACCTGTTATGCCATGCTCTCTATATGCTTTAGATATTTCCTAGTATAAAGGGTTTCTGTAGTAGATATGTATTGTTCTTTCTTTGCCCTTTAAATGACCTTTTCATGTTTTTGTCGCTCATGATGTTACATGATATTATACCTCGCTTGATTCAACACACACATTGCAAGTCAATGTTCCGAGTTGTTTTATAGACAAAAATAATGCATTTTTATATTGCAGGAATTATCTTCAAATGCAGTCCATTTTGCAAAACGGATTTGATGTTCAAAGATAGGGCTAATTCCCACGACTCACAATCCGCTAATCAGTTGAGTAGTGTAACTCATCAGCAGCAAAATTTATCGAGTAATTCAACGAAATCTATACAGGGTCACTTTTCCAACCAAGCTATCATCATGTCGGACATGGCTGTCGCAGCATACCCCACCACAACAGAAATTCCAAGTATGAGTACTACATTAGTGTCGAGGATATCATCCACAACGGTATAGATATATGTAAAACTAATTCAAAATCTACAAAATCTCGAAAGTAGTATTAACATTAAAATGAAGTAAAATGCAGAAATATTTCTAGTATTGTCTACTGTAAACGTAATACTTTTCAATCGGTGGCAGCGAAGAAACAAGTGTTTGGGCAATTGTCGAATTAGTCTATGCGCATTTTATTTTAGCAATACTCTTTCAAAAATAAAGTATTTGTTTTAAGAGTTCATACTTTGAATAAACATTTTTCTAGAATGATGCGTTGAAATTATTGGGGGGAAATGAGATTGAGATTCATACTCCGTACTACATCTTAATGCTTGATATACTAGCACTATAATAATAATATACTTATTGAACTATAATAAATGAAATTATGAACTGATTATGTAAAAAGCCAAGCGTTAACTTTGTATTAAATGTATGTTTAAATCATGCACTCAATTGTCATTTTCATAAACCCTTTTGCATTTTGTGAAGTCGTCATTGAATTTACTTTCACTTCATGAGGTTACAGATCATGAAACTTCTTATTCATAAAATGATGAACTTTCACTCATAAGGACGTCAATATCAATTATCTCAACTCATTAGATTACTTACCGCCTTCCTCTACTCCGCTCTAATTTTTTTTAGTTCGTTGTCCACCACGGTACGGTCATTGACCAGTCATTATTGACTTTAAAACATTTCTCGTAAACTTTCCGTGCCTCGCATCTTGCATGCTCATGCTGCTTTGTGTTATATCAACAGAAATTACATGATAATTTGTAAAAGTTTGTCCTTGACACGTTTAGTGCGACATAGCTCCTGTTTATTGCACTTTTGAATTCACTCATTAATCTTGTACGCGATAAAAATTGCACTCTTGTTAGCTGTTTTTGCAAGATTAGCTATTTAACATAGACTTTCGTTTCAAAAATAGTAGATTTGTATTAGTACACTCTCGCTGATTGATTAAGTTTTAAATAAAGATGTTCTGTTCAAGTGCTTCGGCATTTCGTCAAATATTACTTGTGCTAATTGCACTAGGCCTGAATGAAAATGTGGAAGGAGCAATTGAATGCCAAGGATCCAGCCCACCTCCTCCTGATTCCGAACCTCTTTTCAGTTTAGGTGATCCAGGTAAGGGTTGCAGTTGAAACGGAAGCAAACAAAAATTCTTTGAAGACGTCCCGCTGGTTAATGTTTAATGAAAATTTAATGCTTTGTAGCCCTGTTTGTCAGTACGTCATCCCAAAACTATGATGCGTATAGTTTAGTGGACAGTCATAGACGAACTTCGATTCTTGAGGAGTATCTGATGGCTGGTTATCACAAGGATGAAAATCGCAGTAAAACCGGGGTAAATGCATTATAATATATGCTCAATGCTCAATCAAATGTTCAAGGAAGATTATATTGAAAGTCTACGCAAAATTTTGATTTTTAGCTTGTTGAGCGTGTGCAAATGGTCTTGTATGACGGGGTAAAAAGGATTGACGCCAAGGCAAGTGAAAAACCGGATCTGGTCTATCAGAATCTGGAGAAAGAATTGTATTGGAGATATTTCAAGTTAGTGAAGCCTGTGATTAAGCCTTTTTAATATTTATGCTCATCACACCCGACACCTCCCCGTGCATCATTGATTTTCGTCATTTCCCAAAACAGCTCAACTGGAATCTACCCTTCGATGACCATTGTAAATGCTACCACAAGAATAAGCCTTCAGTTTCATACGTACAATACGCAGCCGGATAACCCGAATGATGTTGCTTATAGTACGTGGATAAGCGTTCGAAATTTTTTTCTGGAGCCGCAAGTTCCTTACACTGCAGTTTTCGAAATCCCTGCCAACTCTCGCGTTCTTCGAAAATTTAAGACGCTTGTTGAATACCAGTCATGTAAGTTGGAGAATGCTGTGCATATGAGCACAATTCTTTTTGAAATTGTAATAAATAATTTGTGACTATAGTTAGCTTATGGCGATGGAGACTGAGTCAGACTGTCATGAAATGGACGGAAATCATACAAGCAAGCGATGATTATCTGAATAACACGTTGGTATCAAACTTTCACCGGGTCGAAAATCCCTGTATCAAAGATATGTGTACGTTTACATAGAATTTCGTTTGAGGCCTACATGTAAGCTACTTATAAATTAACGAGACCATATTTCATTAGTTATAGTGTTCGTGCCACGGTCCAGCAAGACGCCTGCCACACCAGGAAAGGATGAAAAGCTTGTATACTTAGCCTCTCCACTAATTCAATCCCACCTGGAGGAAAGTTGGTTTTATGACATGAAAACTAAAGAACATCCTTGTAAGAAAACACCTTTACCTATTTTAAAAACAACCATTTCATACTATTTGTATAATTTCGTTTTATTGAACTGATTCTCTGCCTTAAATAGGGTATCCCGAAGCTCCAGATACGATCGTGCTTACTAATGACCATCTTGTCGTGCTAACAATTACATCATTGTGGATTTCAAACAGCTTAAATGACAGCAGCAATCCAAACGTGGATTTAGAAATGGCAGGAAATTACACATCAAGACCTGACCTGACATATTCAATGACTGATCCATGCGAAAATTTCAGAGATACGATTGATTGCTTTCTTCAAGCAAATGATACTCGTCCTGTATGATTTTATTTCACTTAATGATTCTTCCCAAACTTTTAAAAATTCATGTACAAAGTATAAATCTTATGTTTGAATGATGCTGGCTAAAACAAATCTCCTTTGTTTTTCAGAATGAGACGTACACAATACATAAACTTTTCTATATTCCAGTATGTTATTTGTATCAGTTTCCAAATTATGGTAAGCAAGCACGTTATAATTGCAATGAATGCATGTAGAAAATACTGATAATCGTGATAATTCTTTAAACTGTTGATAGATGATTATATGATTTTCACCATTGAACGCACAAGCACTATTAGCAGTGGAGAGAAAGTTATTGACTTCTCAGTTCTTTATGCGGCAAAACCCTATACAGATTGGCGTATTCTTTTCACCAACGTTGCTTATTATAAAATATTTCGGAAACCGGAGATGGGAGCTGATGTAAAAGCTGTACATATATCACATGCGGTTATCGTAAGAATAGTTGGTGTTTTCTTCAACCACCATAAACGACATTTTGACATCACACTACAATTACAGGTATTTTACCTTCCTTAGCCGTTGACAAAACCAATTGGATGAAATGTCGGAATCCTGATGAGATTAAGTTATTACTGAATTGATATGTGAACTTAAGTCTTCTCATTTTTATTGCTTTACAGTCCGCTCCAAAGTACGTGCGGTTTGTCCTACCGGAACCAACAACCACGTTTGACGGCTTTGGGGAGCTACTTTCAAAGAGTCAAATCATGAATAAAGCCCATGCATCACCCGAAGTACAAAGGATAAGACAATTAAATGCTACAGTGGGAAGTGGATTTTCAGAGTTTGAGTTTCCTCAGAACTTTGAAATGGAAGATGTTGTAGTAAATCCAAATACTTTAGACGTGTTTTTCTTGGGAAATCAGGTTTGTTTGCAGTTTGTTTTGACAGTTATATCTTAAAATCGTAATTTTATAAAAATAAATAAATTTGATTTTTTAAATTATTAGTTCTGGATTGCTGAAGCTGGTGGCCCATCAGTGTACCCGGCATTGTCGGGCTTATCTGCTGTGGAGAATTCTATGTGTCCAGACACAAAATTTAATGATAGCAGGATAAGAGAATGCAGCTTTAATCATCCTGACAAAATTTATGTGTGTATGAGCATGGATAGAAGACTCGTACTTACTGGAAAAACGGGTGTAAGTAACTCAAATTTTAAACGTTTTATTTTACAAAATTGCCACAATTTTCATTCGTTTGTTTTCGTTACAGTCCAGATATACGCCAAGTGTAATTAAGGTTGATTACATTCAAGAGTTAATCATGGCACAGAAAGTTAATCCTTGGGAAGCAAAATACTTTTGCGAACTTGTACAAACCAAGTCTGTGTTTTTGTCTGGCTACTCCGGCAAAATGCTGTTTTGGTTCTGGCATGAACCAGACGAGGAGGCTAATGCAATACAGACCGAACTAAGCTCAGGATGTTCCAAGGTTGAAGATCAACCGGTCCTTTGTGACAGCATCAATGACTGGAAGAGTGCTGGTTGTAAGAGTGTTCCTAGTGGGAAACCAGGATTTCGAATGGTAGCAATCAATCCAGCAAAGTTAACCGCACGAAAGCAAAATACGGACGGACCACTTGCACCGTTCCTTGTGGACTCTAATACGGCATTACTTTATGAAGGAACTGTTCCACCTCAGGAGGGCAAAACTTATGACTATTTCAATGAAGTTTTTGTCGGACAAAAAATTTTCTGCACCAACTACGATTTGTATGTACTATGCTTATTTTTTAATTCCTCAAATACGTTTACAGTGGTACATTTTTAAAAAATCATTGCTATCAATCAATCTTGTATTGTATAATAGACAAAAGACAGAGGCCAACGATATTTTTCTCCAGCATAACTGCGAACTATTTATTCGTCATATCAAACCAGTAGAAAACTATTTAGATGGATTGCGAAGATGTTTGTATGCAAATATTGTGAAAAGTATTCCTCTGCTTCCTTTGCCGGCGGACGTCGTTGTTTTGGTCCATGCTAGGTCAAACTGGGCCTATGTTAAAGTCAATGATTGTATGATTTTGAATCTATTTGTTGGTCATATGTGATGCTGTATATTATGCATTAAAGTTAATTGCTTGTTGCTTTTATAGATTTAAACTCTCCACCTTGGATTTTCGAAGAGAAGCATATTGGGCAGACATTGTATATTCCTGGAAATTTCAGTGTACTGCTCACTGCTTTTCCTGTAGAAAACGATGCAACAGTAATGGAGGGTTACACCACCAAGTACTTTCAGCATGAACGCAGATATATCTTCCGTGCGTACTACATTTTTTTGATGGATATGAGTACACAGATATTTCGTGATGCGCAACTAAGCTTGGCCGCTCAGAGAGTTAATGAAACTAAAGAAAGGTGGGCTGCAATTGATAAGGAAAATCTTCGGAGATGGAATGCTTTGAATGAAACTCGCCATGAAATAGAGAAAAGGTGGAGTGACAGCGATTTTTCTGAAAAGGATCCATCAGGGACGGCAACCCCTGTTTTCAGAGCGCCAATTTCATCGTTTCTGCCAGGCTCTCGGGAAGTTGAAGAGCTGGACCTGTTGACTATCAAGAAAAATGAAGAGATGACAATTGGTGGACAGCCTCGTAAGGATAAATCGTTATTTTTTGCCTCATTTAGTTCTCAGTTTTCCAAAGCATTTTCTATATGCCCCACTTCTCTGGTAGATCCATGGACTCCAGTAACACCTCCAAACGCTGGTGATTTGGTTCACGGGCAAGTCGGGTACAACGATAGGTTAATTTGGTACGTATCCGAAGGTGAATGTCATTATGTCATGTCACTGGTAAACAATCCTGTTTTAAAAACGTCTGGGTAAGTAATTGGTTTACTAGTATGATTTTCGGGACTACGAATTTCCCAATAGTATGAAATGCACAAATTACCATTTGTCTTGAATATATAGAGGACGAATCAGCTTGGATTTGTATGATCGAATATCGTTCGAAGTTTTATTGAGACCTTTGACACCACGTAAGCCGACTACTAATTTAAATGGTTTCAGCCAAATATGACCACGTAAATGCTTAAATCGAATATGCAATTTTTCAAAGAGCAATGTTAATCTTATATGTATGACGACGTTTTCAGTTGGAAAAATTTTAATGTATCGTCCACTCATGGTGGTAACAAATTCAAACCCGAATATTTTACGAGTGGAAGTTGTGGAAAAACTGAAAGGAAACCCACAATTCTTTCAATTTTTACTCTCGCCAACGGGGTTTAAAAAAGGTGTCGCGGTCATCACAGTACGAACTCGTGTTAGTTCATTGCTTTGTCCATCAAGTACTTCGGTAACATTAATTGTTCTCTGTCACCGGGATGTTGGCCGTCGGCTTCACGCTAACTATCCGTAAGTAAATTCTGAACACAACCAACCACAGTTCAAAGATTTATTGTATTCGATTATGGATAGTTCAAGTTTGATTTGACGTTTGGCTACCAGGATTCCTTCCTGCAAACCCGATGAGGAAGAAGGCATGTATCCCAGACCGTGGTTTAATGAAATGGAAGGTTGTATAAGCAATGAAGAATTACTAGACCCGCACAAGAAAGAGATTTATCGATACCGCAACGGACGGAAGGTGCTTGCTTATGTGTCATTGCCGGTAAATAAAATTAGTATTTTGATTTTTCCTTGTTTTCAGCATACTTTTAGATTATTAAAATAAATAATGTAAATTGCAGCCAAACTACAGACCTCCATCATTTGACGGGACGGACATTCCGCAAACAAGAAACGTTTACAATGCTGATCCAAGTAAACCAGCCTACAAAGCATGGTATCAGATCAGCAAAGAAACAATTGAACTGAACCGAGTAAGAAATTAACATGAATATTGTTTTGCATTGTAACGGTATGAGTCTTTTTGATATTAACAAAGTTTACCTGCATATTATTCTAGTGTGCTGGCAAGAGTACCAAGAGCGAGTGCAGATGTAATCCTGTCGATAGACTGATGGACGATGAGGAAATGACAGAATGCAAAGAGAAAGCGTTTGCTGTTAAACGTACTGGAACAGGGGAACCTATCACTATATCTTTTACCTATGATCGCATCATAAGGGACAGTGATCAGAATCCAGAACTGTTTTTACCAAAAAAGAACTGGAGTATTACTGTTGAAGAAGTAAACGGACGAGGTGAATGGTACATAGCTTCCGAACACACACCATATATTCGAATGATTAATGCAGATCCAGAGCTTCACCGTGGACGTCGATATTATGATATGAACGAGTTTAAAGTGACGCTTCTTGGTACAGGCTTATTTCATTTCAAAGTTAAACTCGGCAGCTTTGAAAGCTTTGATCAAGTGACTGGTTACTTCATACTGTACGCCAGCACTGACGACATCAATCATGTCCATTTGTTCATGATACTGCTCGGCACAATCATTTTCTGCATGACAATGGTGCTCCTTGGATTCCTTGCCAATAGGAAACGGCTTTCTTCAATGCTACCTATTCAGCCAATGTCACACAAAAGGAAACTAAAACGTGAGTTACATGAAAATTGAATGATGAATGCGATTTTTCGAATGACGAATCATAATATAACCATCAAAAATTGTTCTTCTTGTAGTTCTTTAATCGTTATGGGGTAACTCGATAAATGCCCGAGGGTCGAACCACCGGGTGATAGATCGATATGTGTGTGCAATGCACATGCGAGATAACATTCTAACTTCAAGAATTCATTACGAATTTTTTTAAGTAACTGAAATAAATAAACCATTTTCTATGTATTTCATTTGAGATCAAGCAAGAAACTTTACTTCATTTCATAGGGTCTTTATACATTTTGTGTCGAATTATTGTGAACAATATTTAAACAGCATAAATCTGATAATACTAATACACGTTAATAGACGTTATGTAACTGCGTGCGTGAATTGGATTGAAGAAAAAATATATATTCACGTAAGTTGTTCCTTTCTCGTTTATCCGTTCCAAAAATCATTCCAACTCTTTCTATTACTTTTTCATCAGGACTCAGGAATTTCTTAAGCGCAATCGTTATGTCGTCTTCTTCACATTCCAATATTCGTTTTATTTTAATAATACATACCAGGCATTTTTTTTCTCTAGTATCATAACACAACATACAACCTTACTTCGATCTTTCTTACTTTTATACTTATTATCACTAGACGTTACGTACGATAACATCGCGTGGTCATGTAACTTTCTGAACGACAAAATGCAGAAGCATTATTTCATCTGGTAGATTATTATTCAATTGCTTTTTCCCATCCCAACTTATCATGTCACGTTACCCCTTTCCAATTATTTACGAAAAAATTTACAATTCTATTTATCTGTAAATATATACATACTATGAGCTCTGCAAATGCTACAAAATAAGGCGAGATTCTTCTTTTGACTATTTTTGCTTGAAATCAAATGTCACATACATTAATAAATTCAAAGTATTCAAGTAGACAATGTAAATTAAACGGAATCATATTCGACAAAATCATCACAATGCATACAAAGTTTCTCATGTAAACTTGACATTCTAGCTTAAAGTGTTCTGTACAAATACAAACTTTTACTTAACAAAGTTTTATAACCAAAAGCTTTAGTTGCGCATTTTACAGTCACGCTTGCAAAAAATATACATAACGTAAATTATATTTCAATAAGAAGCATTTTATACACTGGATTTCTAGTTACGTGTCTAGGATTTAAAGATTTAACGTTAGAATTAAGAAGTATAAATTATGAACACGGATCAAATGTGGATAAAAACTTTAACCTGTAATTCACTATTTTATTATTTCAGTAGGTGAAAAGTCAGTTAGGTAAGTTGTTGGATAACACGATTGTGCTGAGTTGAGATGAACTTTAATTCATTATTATTATGCATATTATTATCTCAACTATCGATTGCAAATGGAAGTTTTCAGGTGAAAATCAGGGCTGCGGCAATCAAAAATTCGTTGGAATTCATGCGTAATTCCATAATTCATTATCATATTAAAAACAGGAAATGCGAAAGAAAACATTAACCTTACTAGTCTTTATCTGAGTTTGCCAGCAGTAAAGTGCTTGTGCTATAATATTGTATAATAATGTATTGTTAATTAATAAGTAGTATTTAAAGGATGTCTTTTTCATGCCAAGGAAAGTTTCTTAACTGGTAAACCAATGGAAATTAAAGAACTAGAACCATTCTAACACTTCTTACAAATAGTTTCGATAAAATAGAAATCGGCCTTTCTCCAATACTTTCACCCTCCAAAAGCATAGAGCTTTAAAAAATAGTAGTCCTTTCCTAATAATATGTTCAATTCTAAAACATTAATACGATTTCTACTTTTGCTTGTGTCAAACACCAGGTCACAGGTAAAAATTATTTTGATGTTTCATTTCAATTTATGCGCTAAATGTATGACTCGTTAGAAAACCGAAGAAGAGCATTTCGATCACATATAATGAGATTAGTTTGTTCAAATACTTGTTAGCTAGGCTGTGTTTTTGACTCTCCACTTTTTGTTTGTATTGTTATTTTAAATATTTAAAGGTCTTCAAATGCCTGCCTGCTGTTATAACATGTTCCAAAAGTATTTTGCTAAAGAATTAACAATATTGCAATTTTATATAATATGTAGTTATGAGATAGATAACTTGGAAATAGTTTGATAATAATTTATAGTTTGTCTATGAAAGTCTGTAATTTGAAAGTCTACTGAATTCTCAAGATTGTGGCACTGCTAAATTTTCAGTTTAACGTTATAGCCATCATTAACATCGTCGGCAATGCCATTTTGTTCCATTAATTGTTCAAAATCTTGTATTTAATGTAACTATATTAAATAGTTGAATAGTGAATAATATACTTTATATTTATACTTTAAGTACATTTAGCATTATAGTAGTAACTGAGCATCAGATTGCAAGCACTTCTGTGACGTAGGAAATCTGAAAATCTCCTAAAATTGTTACAATTATTTTGATGATAGGAAGTATTTCCACTGGAAATTTTTCCAGAAACGGGAAAATTAGGTAGTCAATTGTGTCTCAAAAGTCAAGTGTGAAATTGAGAGACATTGTGTCTCATAAACATTCAATAATTATCCGATTTTACAAGGAAATACCAAAAAAATATTTGGGAGTATGGTAGTGTTTTTGTAATTTTCATGTGAAGTTTGAACAACGTCTATAGTAGCCTTCTTTAACGCAATTCTCACTCAGACAGACAACTTGCATAATATTTACAAGTACATTCACCCATTAAAACTGGTCGTAAGTTTTAAAAATTTACAAATAAACAGGAAGAACGGACTATTTTGATGAAAGTATAGTATGGAGCATTGAAATATGTAAAAAAAACTTAAATAAATATTACGGTTAAAGCTACAAAATTGATAAAATTGTCATGAAATTCAAAGCATTATTGCGAATCTCAAAAGTTTTTGCGGAGCACGTCTCTTAATTATACTTTATCGCTGTGACCGACCGTGCTAATATTGGATGTTTGATGGGCACTAGAAGTAGGTTCCAGATCTCGATAAAAGACAGGAGCTAAAACAAAAAAACTCGAAGCAAATATACCAACACCAGCCACTATAAACGCTAAAGTATTGTTTCCAGTCATATCGGATATCACACCTAAAAAGTAAAGTTGGAATTTTGGTCATAAAAATGTATAAACAAAATAATATAAATATTTGCTAAGAATTCTAAGAATTATAACAGTAAAAATTGTACCAGCTATAGGAGGTCCAACTAGGTTTCCAATCCCCTGCACCAACAAAAGTAATCCATAGGCGTTGGCAAACCGTTCCAAACTAACAACCTAGAAATTTCAACCTTGGCATTGAAAATTGGTATTTGCAACTATTTTTTATACTGGAACCAACTAATTACCTGAACGAGTATAACGGAAGTCAAAGCATAATTCGCTGCAATGGTGAGACCGAAAACTCCGCATACGAAGAACAAGCCCCAATAACTCCATTCCATCAAGTATGGCATGAGAACAGTAGTTCCTCCACAGATAATCATGCACACGCCATAAACTAATGTTGCGCTTGCCCATTCTTTGTCACCCAAATACCCTAGCATAATCTGGAAGAAGTCAACAATCATTGGGGCAATGAGAGAAAAATGAGATAAAAGTTCACAAATTTAATTTTGTACTTACGTTCCCAGCTACATTTGATAACCCTATTGAAGAGATGAGGTACGAGCTAAGGTCCTCGGAATAACCGTGACGTACGGCAGCAGTCTGCAGGTACATGTAGGGTACGTCATACCTGGGGAGGTGGAAAATTATTTCTCTATAATTATATTTTATGGTAGGTAAGTTGGCTTTTAATATAGAATTTTCTCTAAAATTTCTCACCAGGTATATAGAAGTAGATTTGAGAGAATAAAGAGGAGAAAGCGGGTGTTAATTAGATTATCCCATTCACAAATGCCATGCATCCATCGGCACGCATCCCCAACTACACTCACCAGCTCCTGGTGACAAATGGTGTGAAAATCACTTTAGGTTCAAATCTTTTGTGCACCTCTTTTTGCGCTACATGTCATTGACGAATTATGGGAAAATCTGTCGGATTTTCCAGTTGCAGACTTTTACTTTTGACTTATACAGAAGAAAAGAGAACTTACAAAGGAGTCACGATCATCCACTGAAGTTGCGACTGAAATTATATCAGGGCATGAACTTGCAGGGCGTAGCCGATATCGCTTTAAATTGAGAACGGCTCCTCGGTACGTTAATGAGTGCCTGTGCATCACGGAACGGTACCTACGTTGATAAAAGCAAAAAAGAAAGTATATGCTCGATGCATGTCTACGTCGCATTTATTCGAAATCTTCGTTCCAGTGAAAGCAAAGAAAGTAGAATTGTATTTTATTTTATCTAATGGATTTATTTTTTTCTTACCTCGCACTATTCATAATGTCCAACTTCGCATTACTGGATTGTTTCGATTGTTGAGCAGATGGAACAATAATCGTGGGAACTCCATTTGGAGCTGCATTATTAGGCATAATGGTGGTGGACGTGAAGCTACTCACGGAGTGATTATTACGAACAAAGTGACTATCGCTAGCATTCCTTACAATACCATTACACATAAGACTATTGTTAATGTAATTAACATTATTAATGCTTGAATTATTGCTTTCATTATTTAAGTTGTTTGCTTGGTGGTGGTAGATATGATTTAGTATGTCAGCAGAGGAAGCTTCCATCGCCGGCGGCGCATTCTGAGAATCGACAACACCACATTTTTCATTGATGTTATTGTTATTGTGATTAGTGGTGCTTTTCTGCTGAATGCTGCAGAGATTCGTGTCATTAAAACCAGAGGTGATGTCCAATGTAGAGGATAGTGCGCCCTTGTTTTTATCCACATCACTGGGGTCTTGTGATGTGGGCGATTGGATGAGATGCTGAGCATGAGAAATGTCAATATGTCCACCGTTGTGCAAACTATCACTAATGAGATTATCAGTAGGAGCCAACGACTGCTTCTGAAAGTATGTGTCTTTTTCTTCTGGAATCATGTTTAAATCACCGTGAGGAAGTGGCGGCTCCTGGACCAATTCTACATCCAAAGCTGATACTGAGCTTTTCACGATATCCGGAGTTATCACAACACTAGAGCCCGATACAAAAGCAGGGGATCCATTGTGTTTGCAACTAATTTCCGTAATTCCATCCGGAATCGGAGAGGTGTCTGGCAGAAGTCCAATCCCCAGCAATAGATCGCCGCTGTCAGGTTGATCATTGTGTGAAGGAAGAACTCTTGTCTTGACGCATCTTGCTTTGTGTCCACCTCCCGGGGAAGATCTTTCAGTCACAATAAGATCCTGTTTTACAGGCACTCCTCCTTCACCGTCGACGTCTTGGTTGTAGCTGTAGTATCGTTGACGTCTCTCCTTTCTCTCTTGTTCTTGCACAAATGTCGGAATACAAATCGCTGAATTGCATCTTCGATTGTTGTGTTTGCTCGTCAGCAGCATGTTGCATTTATCTGATGATTGCTGATGGTTGGAGCAGGAAACATTACCATTGCATGCATGGTGAGAGGTGCTAATAATGGGAGAAAGTACAACATAAAGAAATAGTAAAAAGGTAATCGATGGAAATGGAAAGTTGTTGTAAACTTTGTTTCAAAACCTCATAAACAACTAAAACCATATTACTTAAATAAGTCATCCACATAATATATCTTTTAATCTCAATATAGCAATTATTGATAAATCAAATATCTAAGAGTATGCATTCGGAATCCGAATTTCGATTGATATGTCGTTATTGCTTTTATGTCCAAGCAAGAAAACAGGTTGTGCCAGTAACGGAAAATGTCTATATGATTTCTAGCCGATTTCCTATTGCCAAAAGTGCACTCAAGCGAAATGCCAAAAAAGAGAAAGTAAGAAAGTAAATCCAGTCTAGTGTTCTCAATATTTCCTTCCATACTGTGATAAATGCTTACTGAAATGCATCTATAAAAAGTTCTCAAACTTACTTGTGAGGGCTGTTGGAATTGTTATTGTTTGAGCTTTTGTTCCTTTTCTTTGTCCACTCCAAGTCCTTCATGAGGAAACCACAAGCACACATAATGAGGAAAGCGCCTGCCAAGAATAGCGTCGTTGTCTGCCAGCCAAAACGCACTAGAGACAGTTGCAATTGAAAAGAAACGATGCATACCATCATCAATGTTATTAGTGCCCCAAAGCGTTTCCTTCCCTGAGCAAGTTTTCAAGCACTATAAAAAGTTCCTACGATTACCTATAAGATGCTGAGTTATTGGGGCGAAAAGAAACGTGCCAATACCACCTCCACAAACGGAAAGTCCTGTGGCAAGGGAACGTCTCCTCTCAAAGTAATAAGCAACTATCACAACCGCCGCAACGTAACACAGGGACAGTCCAAACCCAGTGATCACGCCAAATGTAAGCATCAAAACGTAAATGGAAGCTATATAGGATGTGGGGGTAGCAAACAGAAAACAATTTCCCATTTGATTAATGAACATAGTTTTTGTTTTGAAACTTTTGATTAATTATTGTTGCATCAACAGGGAAAAGTATGTTGGCGTACTGGTGTAAGACGACAAAACAAAACCAATTGCAGCCAGAAGACCCCCCACAATCGTTACGTTTTTGCAGCCATACCGATCCGTGAGCCAGGATGCGATAGGACCACTTAGAAGTGGCATAGCGGCTAGCAAACTCCCGATCCATGCTGTGGTTGACTCTGACTGTTTAAAGTATGTAGTAAACTCCATAAAGAAGACACCAAATGAGAATGTTACTCCATCAGCAATCAGATTTACAAGAAAGGAGGCGGCAACGACAACCCATCTGCAAATTAAAATTGCAAAGCAAAAGTTTTCCACTAGTTACTACGTCCACCCCAAGAAACTAGCTGGTCCACACTATGAAATATTTACTTTGTTCTGAAAACCAATTTGCCAAAGTTTTGCATGACTTTCTCTTACCCCCATCCTCCATCAGGAGGTTCCAAAGTGGCGGATATCTCCGACGTCTCATCAGTATCAGTAGACAAATGTCTGAGTCTTTTATTTTTGTTATTACTACTTCTCCCCGTCCTAGTAGTATTATTGCCAGGAACGTTATTAATGGATTTGGAAGACTTGCTCGAGGCTGCCGTGGCAGTAGCAGCAGTATTAGAGGAAGAAGATGTGGACACCGTATCGTGGGATGCATTCTGCATCCTCGCAAGTTCGCTTTTTATCTCCAAGTCGGTCTCTTGACTTATGTATTTGCTCGGAAGAGGTTCAAGTCCATCCGCGTTGCCAGCATTTTGTATTCCACCAGCTATGGCGATGGCGCCGTGTTTGGTGTCGTCCTGGCAGTGGTCAAACAGCGCAAAATGAAGTTTGTTAACGTGCGCGGATACCTTTTGGTCTTCTTCCGCACGTCCAGCAGAAAGGGGTATGAGAGGCTCTGCTTCAGTGACACCGGATTCTGGAATCAGGTCTTCGTGTGTTCCATAGCTGCATGTGCTGCTGTGACTGCCCCGGGATTTCTGGGAGTACAGGAGCGGTCCACAGCGACCTGATAACGTGCTCGACGTGCTTTCAGTAGAGGAAATTCGACACTGTTCCATTCCAACCATGCTATTAACATTTTCAGACGCGTTTTGCATCCCCTAAGTTTCACTGTACTGTAAAGAAGGAATTTCCGAGCTAACTAGACTAAAACTTGCATTATGCATTCAGGATCCTTTAAAATTACTTTGAATGAAATGTTGATCTTTGTGTGCCACTGCAAGTTCATGTGGAAAGCACACATCACCGTAAGTTTCGTTGGTGTACTTTTATTTATTATTCAATTACATTTCACTCGTTCTGGTAAAAAAAGAGTTTGTGCATTTTAAAAGAAATTGCTTCATCAGGAGCTACAGAATTATATCCCTCGGGTCACCTGAAAAATAGATACAGAAACCCATGCATTAAGGAAAATGTATAAGGTAACGGTATTCCATAATTAATGTATTTTTTCTGTTACTCGAATACGGAACAAGCATAACATATTGAAATAAAAAGCAACATAAGTACTATACACAACAGGATATGTAAAGTGACTGATTTCGTACAGAGAAGATGATTATAAATTATTAATGGTAGCTGTAATGGGAAGGGATTATTTTTTCGGGTGAAAGAAAATGTTATAAAGGAAAGCAGAGCGAACTTTCCAAATTGCTTCCGAAAAGCCATTTTCTAGTTCATCTCAGCTCTTTATTCACCGTTTTTGCTGACAAACTACACTCAGTGTTGCAAGTATATGAGAAAAACGGCAAAAATAAGCATACAATTTGCATTGTTAATGAGATGGGAAACTTGGAAATTAATGTGCTCACAAATCCCCTTGCCATAATTTCCCATGAACGTTATGAAATACTACTACCTGCTCTATGTAACGGGAACACTGTTCATACTTTAGAAAATAATAAACAAATTCGTTATATGTGCCAAAGGTGAGTGCCAACGACAAAGTAGCCATTGATAAAAGCTACATGGTTTTGTATAAAAATAAGTTGGCCGGAGATGAGTTGAAAGATGCTTTAAGAGTTATATTTCCACTACTTCACTTAACCCAAGAAACTGGATTTCAGCCAGTAGAAGTTTCGATAAGCGTAAGCCGCCTTATTGTACAATAGTCGCTGTTTTTAATAAGCTCATTAAATATTCGTATATAGCATCTTTCCCACACATAAATGCTTATATATAGTTATCGGAAGTCTCAAAATTTTGCTTTGAAATTATCTATGTATATGTTTCTCAGTTATATAATGGAAATTTCTAAGTATTCAGCAATCGGTTTTTGTAGACAAATCTCTAGATTTCAACTATAATTATATCCCCTGAGACGATTTTCAAAAATGTGTAAAGCAAAAATAATACTATTTACAGTTGCAGGAAAGGAAAGAATACCCTAACAAACGAGCTACGGACGACAGAAAAACGTCATAATTCTGTGTTGCACGCAGTTGCAATCAGCTGAAACAAGTATCGCTGTGCGAGTATCGTATACATATACTTGAGAAGCTTTCGTTCCGGCCGTCCGGCATTTGCTCCGTCCATTCTGTTTATCTCAGAAATGGCTTTACAGATTTCCTCCAAATTTGGTTCATAGACAATAGAGGTACAAACGATGAACACTAGGGAGTTTGAGCTCAGTAGGTCAATTCTGTGTCAAAGGTCCCAACGATTTTGAAGCTTTTAAACCCATAATAAGTGATACATAAGAATTTGAATTTTAACAAACAGACGTCAGATTTGTTATTTACTATTTACTGCAAGAATTCCATTTGCATATCAGATCAAAGAAAATTGGAATGGGTTCATTTTTGCTATATTCAAATCAAAATTTGCAAGAACTCTCTAGAATAAAGAACATGATAATAAGGTTAGATTTGAAACTCTTTGAAGCTGATGACTGAAGGAACGAATAACTACCAATTTTATTGAACATAACATTACACTTTCATTCATGTTTATGTCATTTTTCATCAATCATCATCATTGAAAGGATATTATTATTATTAAATATTTTATTGATCAACTCTGAGTTGCAATAAAGGGATATTTTTAAAGCATGCGCATACTAAGGTTGCATAAAGTATATGTAAAATACTAAAATATGGCCCAAAAGTATATGGGCTTGTTCATATTCCTGCATCCTGGAAATCCAAGACCCTTTATGTTAGTTCCTCAGTGTATATTTGATTTATTTATAAAGCCACAGCATTGAATACGCCATAGGTTTAATTAAAAATTTAAGCGATTTAAAAATTTTGTGAGGATACCCTAATCATATGCATTCATGTTGTTAAACCCTGTTGTGTGTCTAGTAATGTAATGTATTGTATTATCATCTTAACTCATTTTTATTGTTTTATTATCATCATAAATAAAATCATCTTCATACTTCACTTATCATTTTGAATATTCAAGAAGATTAGTAGGAAACGTCATTGAAATTCTTATTCTGTGTTTAGCTCGAATTTTAAGGTCAAATGTCGCTTTGAAATCTACTAATTGACAGATAGAAATAAGATTTTATTGAATTAAATTTGAACGAGTCCATTTTACCCCTACTCAAAGTATTTACCAGACGATTTGAATTCATTTGAAATTTGAATTCATACAAACAACATTTAATGTCAAAATATTTTGCACGCCCAATTTGTTGTAAAGGTACTAAAGTATTCATTTTTGGTCGGAATGTGAGTCTACTACTAAGACAAAGTTTCTGTTTCATAACATTAAAGAATACCCAAATGGTAATTTTCTATGTTTCTAGTACTTATCCAAATCATACATTATTATGAGACTACTTGGATCTGGAAAACATGTAGCTACTGCGATACTGAGTGCATACCTACCTGTCCTCATTTTTAAAGCAGAATTTCTTTTCTAGTTAAAGAACGTAACAAATAAAAACACGGTAAAACCGTATACTTCACTGATTTCATCATGATGGAAGTAATAAAATATGCATGTGACATTTTTTCCTTTCGTTTTTATCCTTTTATAATGGATATGGAAGTGCAACTACGCTTTGATGAACTATGAACTTTCCCAGACTGGAGATTATGATAATTGTATTGCTAAAATGCAGAGAGAAGTTATAAAATATTAAAAGACTTAGATGAATTAGATTTAAAAAACTCTCAGCAATATCTCCATCAAAATTTGCATGCAACTTAGGGGAATGAATAAAAATACTTATGACCTAGGATGCATGTTACAGTGATAATAATAATGGCTAAAGGTGCAATAAACGACACCAAATATATTATAGCCGATAGTGTGCATATGGAATACTGTAATGCACATTTGATTATGTTATATAAATGTGTATACATAAAATCCTGATGCTTTCTGAAAAAGATGTTTTCACCACCATCACCACATGCACTATACGTCATTCTGCAGTAAGTGGGTTAGGCTTAACATACATTAATTCACTAAGCAAACTTTAATTGGATTTGTCCTTTTGTATTTTAAGGCTTAAAATTAATCTTGAAGACTATTTAATCGTATAATTTACTGATTGCATTAACAATGCCATTGTTAATACGATTTGTTGTAAGGCGAAAATAAGTTTCAATTGAATTTTGTTAAAGTGATTTGAATATTACGTTAAGTTTTTAATGAACCGAAATTTTGCAGTTTGTAATATTATGTGGAATAGCATGCCTCTGTGTATGATGCGATCCATATGACAAAAAAGTTTATTATTATTATAATCCATTCACCATTGCTATTCCAATTTGTGTACAAGCTTTCAAAGATGAAAGAGGGGACTATTTCCCATATTACCCAGTGTAAGCAAGTAAATACAAGGTGCTATAAGATGTTATGCATAATTAAATTGTTATCAAAGCCGAGATTATTCAGTGCTCAATGTTCAGAATATTCTGGAATAATCGAGCACTGTTTTGTAGTATTACAGTTTTATAGTGATCCCGAAGCGTTGTCAGTCATTCATCATCGTAAATATTATTTCTTTTCTTTCAGGCATTTGGGTTGCCTCTATTTTTGCAGCAAAATGCTCTACAACTCTGTTGGTTCATTTGGTACTCTATTTGGTTGGTACGTTGGTATCAAAAGTATCGTTAAAGTTAAAGACAAATAAAATTGCAAAGGAAAATGAACTCCTTGTTCTATTTACACTTTAAACAAAGGATTTCATATGTTTTAGATTATTGCAAACTCTGCTGTTTACAAATGTAATGTTCATGTCCTCGCTCAACAGTTAATCGAAATGTGTCTTCAACCTTTTGATAACCTATCAAAAATGATGCTTTAGTAAATTCGATATGCACCAGTTCAACAAAGTCCTTCAACTCCATATGATTATCAGGAGCGATATCCAATGAATGAAAGATTATGGGACATGCAGTACAACTGATACTACTGATACGTACGGCTGACACTCCGAGTGTCACAGACTATTTGTATTAATTGCATAATTGCATATCGTAGACAACCTTTCTACTTAAAACTAAACGCGTGTAGTTCACTCACTCATAATTATACATCACACTTTAAAGTCATTAAACTGCTTATGGAGTTGGCCTTTGCACTGAGCGAGCGTGTCAATTTTAAATTAACAAGACTGACACGAAAAGCATGAGTGCGTTGTATGTGCACCCATTGAAATCGAATAATTGAATTGAATGCAAGTATATTATGTTAAAAGTTCAAAATTATTAGGATGTTAGCAAGTAACTCAGGAGTTAAAATTAGTTGAAAACTTACCTTTATTAGTATTGAACGAGTAACACTGATATGTTTTTCACTGCTTGTGGCAAAAACATTTTTCTTGGTGCCCAAAGAAGATCACAAAAACTGCTCCACTTTCACTCTGCACAATTTCATGTATATCATCCGATTTTAAAGAGCCAGATCAAACTTAAAACAACATCGTGCTCAGATTCAAATGATCAGAATCATTGTTGAAAATTCTTGTGGATGGCTCGTGTTTGCCATTATTTTCACAATCACAATTGTTATTGTAATTATGGATAAAATTCTCACTATAGTTGCTCTTTTTACTAAGAATGCTGGAAATGCTCATTGTTCTTTGGCTGATTTGGTAGTAGTCCCAATTAAGCAATTTATTCAACAGTTTATCAGTATTATTGCTACCAAAGGATTTGCGTCGACCTGTCTCGGTCGCTTTCATGGAAGAACGAAGCTGCTGCGTTGGTTTCGGTGTGTTACTCGTGTTTATCAAGTTGAGAGACGCAGCGATGAACAACAAAGACGAGAATGTCGAGTCGGAGCAAGGCGATGTCACATTTGCTACAGTTATCAGTAGGATGTCAAGCAATAAGTTCGTCATGATTACTTGAAGCATCAAAGGATTCTCAGACATTCATTCAAATAATTTTGCAGCTTTAAATAATCTGATGTTATATGCTACTGTTCAAGGAAGTGAGCTCACGTAGACATGTTAAAAGGGGGTACAATACTCTTTCCCCAAATGTCCACTTATTTTCATACAGCTTGTATAGAAGATTGCTACTTCTGTTTTTTTGCAAATCATGTCATGTTACCGTATCGCTGGAACTAGTACGATGATGAAATGATGTCTTGTTCCAAGTGGATGGTGTAGTATATGAATGCGTTAGGTACATTCCATCTTTTTATTTAGGGTTCATAATGTTGCCTAAATGATGACAGTTTAGAGCAGTCTCCTCGCTGAATTATCTTGTTCTCACGTTGTGTTCTTATCTTCTTCGTCTTACAACAGTGCACTGTGTGCCAAGGATGGTTAAAGTGCTGGAGGTAATTTTCATCAGTGTGAACAGTCTCATTTCCAGTATTTTAATGCGCTGTTTATCTGTTTTGCAATTTTTCGAGTGTGGGAACGAGAGAAAGTGTGAATTTTCGTCAGATTCTTTGCATGCTTTTTGATTTTTGTAGGACCTTGTCTTTTTGTATTAGGATTGAAGATGTTTCCAATTTGTATAATAAGATGAAAGTGTCACTGATTAAATATATGGTGCAAATTTTAAACCTTCAATGAGTGTGAGTATATTGATATTGATGTGTGTACAAGGTGTGTATTATGTAGATGTTCTGTTGTGTAAGTTTCAACTAGGCTATTTATTACAATATTTATTGCTTTTTTCAAAGGTTTAATTGACACTTTTTTTTGACCTGCCAATGTTTACGATCCTGTTTTAAACTTCAATTTTATATCATGCATCAAAGTATGGGTACAACTTTTACTGTGATTAGAAAATACTTCACTTCCACACACACTATATTGTAATGCGTAACACTTTTAATGTTTTAGCTAATGTTGTTTTTCAAATATTGTTCATCCAAACGTCTTGTTTAGTGACTTTTCGGACTTGAAACTTACACCTTGACTTTAATATTTTCTCTATCTGTATATGATTTCAAGCTACATCGAATTCAGTGTCATTAAATATCTTAATGGTCTTCTCTTTATTTTGAAAAATAATGATAGACTGATTAGAGTAGGTGTCTGAGACAATAATCTGACTGCGTATTTTTTACAAACTAGCTCACATTTCAAAGCAACACACACAGCCAATGAGTTTTGCCCTTACGAAGATTCTGATATAACATCATTCTTCACGTACCAAAGTTGTTTAAAACCAATTGCTTTTATTCAATAAAGAATTTATTGTATCCTGATAATTTTACAAGTTTAACTCCATAAAAAGTGCATGTGTGTGTCACACTCTATCGTCTGAACTCGCACACAATGAGACACAAGTGAGGAATGAAAGAATAATATGGAACTGTTTGTTTGTTTGACTGTTCTCTTTATTTTATCAAGTTGTTCTTATCTTTTGCTGCTGCCTCTGTGTCTGCACTCGTCACGACACTAACTACTTTGCAAGGATTTCACCAAACGCAACTGCTCAATTCACATGTTTGAGAAATAAAACTCACGATGGTTTACAACACGATAATTACTTTTTTAAATACATTTTTATGATTTACTCATAATTGCGCTTTTGTAAGCTGAGAAAATTATCCCCTTTTATTTTCCTATTATTACAAAAACTGCGTCGCCTGGCTTCAAAGAACATTTTATAATTCCACGTTTTGTAACTTTGCTGCCAAAAAGATCATAACCTGATACAAACTCCTCAGATTTGTACACTGTAAGAAGTATCGGTCTAAAGTAGGTATGTAAAGATGAACAACTTATATCTTATTTTGAACCGCATCTTCAATTTTCATATACATTTGAATACTAAAGGAAGGAAAACACATTGTAAAGTTATTTAGATGCGGTTTTAAAGATCAAAAATGATTATGATCCAGGTAAAAACAACTAAAGCAAGAAGTAGTGCGATAATAGGGAAAAGTTCGGAATAGAAGAGACAGGAAGTAATCTTGCCGATTTTTGGGGCAAGCTAATACAGTTGACTAGTAACAAGTATTACGTGTTGAAAGCAATTTTGGTTACTGAAGTACTTGTTTCACCACTTTATTCTTGTCACACATAATAACATACGTTTCATGGCCTACACATTGTAAAAATTGCAACATATTATTCTTATTTCCCTTGCAATCACCCGGGAATAATTCTTTTTCTTTTTAACTTTATATGGCCTTGTGGAACAGACAAAGACAGACTTATTTGACAAATGGAAATCAGCAGTTAAAAACTAGAGAATTTGTGTGAACAAAAAAATACGTGTGACGAAATATACACCTATTTCCGTTTCTTTTCAAAATGGGTCCTCTGTCTCTGAAATTGCTGCGCAAATAAACATGATTGTATGTATATTTGACCTCCTTTCAATGGTTCAAAATTGATGTTGTTTACGAGAAATTTCAAGTTCCCTGAGGAAATGCATCCATGTGATACCTTATTTGGAGTTATATTAAATTTATTCTGTAATTCTTTGAGGAAAGCTGAATCTGTCAGAATTTGAAACACAAAGGAAGTTTATTTTCGGCCTGTCTCTTTCATGCCCAACTTGATATCACTCTAGGTTTGAGTGTAAGTGACACACAGGACAGAGGATAATAATACAAGAGTTTGCTTGTTTTGCCTCAGGAAAAGTTTATGCAGCAATTTGTAACAGCAATAATTTTCGTTATTAAAGTTCCTTTTAGACACTGGATAAAAGCCTATTCTGTTGAACCACTCAAATGCTAATGATGCTTTCTACTTGTTTTTTTTCCTTGCTCTTCTTGAAAGAGTGAACCCAGCACAAGGGTGAATTTGGCTTAATATATTGAAAAAACTCTAAATGAATAAGAATGCTATATAGATACGTGGTTGAGCTTTAGCCAAGTTAGCTTAAAGGTTGACACAAGTCTATAGTTGACAATTTTTTATTTTTGAAATACTTTACTTGCTATAATATAGTCGGTGCTCTCTCTATATATTTTAATCTTCATATATAACCATCGTATTATATCATTGTGTTATATGTGTGCAATTAAGTCGCATCCACACAGTAACAGCCGTATCCCAGCTTCACTTTGATTTTTAGTTTAATTTTTCTTGCTTCTTTATTTTGAAAACAAAATGAAACGATAATTCAAGATTAAGGAATGTCCCTCGATATTTTTTAATTTATAAGCTGGGAACGATCTTTAGTTATTCAGGAAAAGGCAAACATATAGCTGTATAAACATTATTATGCTTCTGGCATGCAAAACTGCAATGGTTGCACTAATATTTGCCGACCCATTGCATTTCACGAAGACATGCCGAGATTTTAGTTGTTCTTGTGCATCTATCTGAATAAAGGTCGCGACTCACAACTCGCTTTCAGCAACTATACATATTACAAAATCATATCCTTTATAAATGTTCATTTTGGAAGCATCCGAAATGGGTGTTTCAGACAATGGTGGAAAAGTGTAATGAAGCGTGTTTTTCTATGCTGTTGTTGTTAGCATGAAATGTCTTTTATTTGTGATTGTGAATGTTGTAGGGTAATGAGAATAGCTGTATTTTTCCCTTTACGCTTTTCACGAAAGTTGAGTGGAAGTATTTTTGATCAAAATTGCAATTCAAATGTTTATGTACTTCCATTACAGATTGGCTACTGTTTGCGATTTAAGCTCCTTCCTCATCATTGTCAATGCAACGGCGCGACGGACTCATTTTTAGTATATGACATATGGCCATGTGTTCAATTTGGCTACTACTGATGTACAACCAGTTTGTTTGAAACATTCATATTATTTTATTAATTTTTGATGATAAAGTTGGTTTATAGAGGTTTTGTTGTATGACGAAATAAAGGGGGAAAATAAGAGATGTCTTAGCTTATTTATGTCTGCGCTTCGTCATCATGCAATAAAGTTTCGTTTCTTTGCTCTTGGGTTGAAATCTTCCTTGCCATCGTCGTCAGCGACCAAATTAGTTGGCAGTGATTATAGCATACTTGAAACGTTAAATAATACAGCACATCACTATTTTTTATTTTCAAACAGAAATGTTCTTGTGTAATTGAAATGAAAATACACTGAATGAATGTTGACACGACTTGACTGAATATTTCCCAAATCCAGCACGCAGCACGGATATGTAGATCACACAGCCATAAGCTAATTTCGAATCCGGATCAGAGTAGGAAGAATATATATTTGTGCACACGAAGCAAGTATTCGCTTGTTCTTCTTGGTGTTGTGATAGTTTCTATAATGGTACACGATAATTAG
This sequence comes from Entomobrya proxima, assembly GCA_029691765.1. Classification (NCBI taxonomy): domain Eukaryota; kingdom Metazoa; phylum Arthropoda; class Collembola; order Entomobryomorpha; family Entomobryidae; genus Entomobrya; species Entomobrya proxima. The sequence goes on from CM056168.1 coordinate 14,622,835, forward strand.
CTAGACGCTTTTTCTGAACCTTCTGACTTTTTAATGGATTGTTTGTTTTTGCCAAGTTTGCATGGTGTATCCCTCCAATGCAGAATGTAGCTCTTTTTCAATTGTTTTCTTTTTACCGTCAACTATGGAATTAAGTTGAATTAGTCACGAGTCATGACATTGACATTGTATCATGATTCAATGCTAGAATCTTCCGATTGCAAGTAAAAATGTTGTTGTTGCAAATGACCTTTTAGAGAAAGCATTTACAAATATTATTCAACTTCTGAAACTATATGCAAGAGCACTTCTCCAACGCTTCGATCGTTTTCATAAAATTGATTTGGTTAATTGCAATACGTATTTTATACTAGCCAGCACGTGCTTACCACAGCATAAATCAAATGAAGGATGCCTTGTATTAATTACTGCACACTAGGCACCGTATCGTGAAAAGCCGCACCAGAGAGTTTGCAGTGTACGAACACTGGGGCGATTAAAAAATTCAATGCAAGTGATATGCCGTATCACGCACGTTAAGGTTAAAACAACAGCAGAACGAGTCACAAAGGAAAAAATCTTTTACTTTAAGATGACCTTGTAGCAATTTACATGCTATGTATTCCTACTTAGGTATATGAATATTTTTATTGTCTTTGTATTGAGTTCTCCACCCCACAAATACGAAAGATAATGATGATAAAACGCAACAATAATGAAAAGACATAAGGTTAGTTCGTGCTGATGGAAATCTTTTACTTTTTTCACAGCGATTCTTGGGCCTGCTGATACCAGGCTGACTCTGGTTACGAGAAACACACATACATGCACATAAAAAGCTCTGAAAACTTTTCCCAGCGAAAAAACCATGAAAGTTGCTATAATATGAACAGCAGGATATCGTGCCAAAATGCTTTGGACAGTAGTGCATAAAGGCATTATATTTTAGCTCTTTTTGAGCACAATACTGGCAACGGTAACGGCTAACACTGTGTTGGGTTCTAGCAAGATGCCACCAGAATACACGCATGCGGATGTGGGCCTGTACTGCAGCGTTTGTGTGGCAATAGAATGGTGAAAAACACAAAACAGCAGATGATGCAGTGGTGGCAGTGATGGTTTGCATGGGGTTTGCTCAAGTAGCAAAAGCAAAGGCAAATCGCAAAATGCAGAGACAGAGAAATACCACGATATAAAAAGGCTTTCACTTTACCAACCGAATGAATCAGACTCGAATGCTTATATTTATAACCCTTTTCTATGTATACACCTTTGCTGATGCATACCTAACCTAAAAATGCATGAATGCTGCATAATGCTTCTCGGAGCCACCATCACTGCTTGATATGCTTGTGAAATGGGTGAATTTTTACGGGTAAAAATGATTATATGTTCATGTGCTTAGTGCTTTATTCGTTTACTGTTTTACTTGAAATGAAACACAAGCACCCGGCTTCAAATACGCCTTTTCATTTCTCATTTTCTTCAGAATCCAAAAAGGTTTTTCTCTTTCCTATAGACCTTTTTCATGCAAAATGCAGTTTATTCACGAAACAGGAGAGAAATAGATGATAAAAGCGAATGAGGACCACGATTTCCACTGGTAAGACTTTAGACCAAAAGTACTTGATAATGATAACACAAACATGCAAAATATAGTTTGTGCTCATATGTATCGTGTTCTTTCTCATATCAATTCACTTTCAAAAGCTTAAGGAAAATGAGCTTTGTCGCGTTTATCCGTGAACTGAAGCTTACGTAAACTCGCTTTTCAGTATTGTTATTGCTATATTGAATGCTTCTTTGCTTTTACCATCAGAATAGAATAATGGAAAATTGATACTGTTAAAAGCTTTCCTCTCTGTATTCTTTTCTTGATTTTTTTTTCATTTCTCGCCAGTTCTGTGTTATACTGAAAGATTTTAGCAATTTCTGTGAAAAGTTCTATCCATGCAAACCGTTTGTAACACAAAAGAACATCGAAGATGAGAAAGGACATCAGCCTTTTGAAACTTGTTTTCTTTTATAATTTTCGATTTTACTCTGAATAGATCTCTATTACTTTGTTTTTCAACACTTTTATATTATCTTAAATCGCATCTTTGAAAAATGTTGTATTATTTTGATGAAAAGATTGACGAAATGTGCATGGAGTGAAAGCGAGCATGATTTTCAATAACAATTTTGTTTTTAAAGTACATTCTGGACTGAGCGATATTTTTATTTCGCTTTTGAAACGGAAAAATGTTAACATTCATCCTAAAATTTCTTTGTAAAATTTTCCAAAAGGATGAGACATTTAGCGTAGATCACACAAGTCATTGTAGGTACTGGCATTTTTGACACACTATATAATATGATACACACATCTTACACATAGGTACAATCAATCTTACTCAATAATACGCACCCTCTTTAATTATCAAATTCAGTAATCTGTATTTTTTTAGCCCATAATGGCTCCTATAATTGCAATAGCCATCAATTCATCTATCATCAACCAGACATTTCTTTTAACAGTATCAGCTTTCACAAAAGCAAACATTTTCATATACATAGTAATATTTACACCTTTTCCTATTTATTCTGGGATTCATTAATTTATTGTTTGTTACAGTAATAGATTAAAATTAAATATAGTAAGTTGTTAAGTTTGCAGAAATTTTACACTCCTCATCACCAATGCCAAATCATATTATTTTATAATAAATGTTTCGATGTAAATACAAGAGGTTAGAGGGGGAAATACATAATCAATTAAATTTACCAATCTAGCAGATAAATTGTCGTCTAAGTTGTAGTTTAAGCTAAATATTGGATAAAATTGGAACTACGATTTTTGAAATTTTTGGGCTAGTAATAACAGCATATATATGAATACATTATTTAGATTACAAGCCCGAACAAAATTTGGAAGAAAACATGAGTTGGCGAACATTCAGGTTACCTCATGGGCCAATAATACTACTAGGAAAATCGAAGATCGTCCATCGTCTGCCAGTATTATTATGCAATCACATAAAGAACGCAAGTCCAGGTATAACGTAACGTAAATATCTTTACCAGTATTAGTAATCGTAATAATAGTACCAGGCACGGTAAGTTTTGACCATGTTGATTACAATTTAGCAATTTGACCTGAAGTAAGGAAACGGAAAGTGTAAAAAAAACTTGGTTGAGAGTTGGCATTTTGCTAAGACAAGTACTCTGTTTTGCAGAAAGTGGTAAAAGAAAGTAGAAACGTATTTAATGGTCAGCTTTTAAGGTGTTACACATACAGTTTTGTAATAAACCAATGTCCAGAACCGTGTATCTTATAATATTCGGTATCCGTGATATTATATTTCTCTCTGACGCATTTTAACATTCGTGTTCGCTTTACACAGTATGCCATTATCCATCCGCATCAATTTTTATAGGCTTTCTCCAGTCCGACCAACCCAACCATTCAGACCATTCACTCTTTCATGCCAATACAATGTAATAATAGCTAGAAACACATTCCTGAACACGTCCACCTCTTTTGTTTCATTCTCTTTGGTGAGTGCACACCAAAACTTAATGGAACTGCATGTTCAATGTCAAGCAAAGTGAGTTGTACTCAAACTAAACCGTCACAACCAGACCCGGACAAAGATAAGTTTATGATGCAAATTACCACAAGGCTGAATTGCTTGGTTGTCTGCAAATTGTAATACAAATCTGATATTCAAACTTTATGCAAGCCCATGCCCATCTCAATCAAGAGTTTCGATGCAAAGTTACTATGCAGAGCAGAGCATAACTTATGCTTCTCGGTGAATGTTCTAATGTACGTACATTATGGTTTACTTTGCATCATCATTGTATGGGTTACTTACTTTTTCATTTCATTACATAAAAATGTTCTCTTTACTCCTTTTGCAAATTGTAAATCACTTAATGTGACCTGTTTGCCTGGTTTACCTGAAATTGTCAGTGCCTGCCAATGCAATTTTTATTATTCAATTATTATTGGTTTTGAAAAGCCGCTACATATTTGAATGCATTATGCAATATTAAGTCGATATTTCATTTCTAGTTTTGCGTAGAATTTTCCTGTTTCTACAATGATTATGTGCACAGACTAGAAGAGTAAGCGGGCCCCATTCTGAATTTATAAAGGTGGATAAACATAAAAGTGTATATATTGATTTAGTTTAGAACAAAAAGAAACAAATATGCTATCAAATTTAATATAATGAACATGCATAAAGTTTGCTGAAAAAATACTGTGATTTTTAGAACAATTACTTACATCTTTACCAGACGCAATCTTTAAGACATTTACAATGAAACTGCCTGCATCCGTTAAGCCCTTATTTTACTCTGTACAATTCGAAATTAGAGAATAAATTACTAATTTAGTATGTGCTATTAATTACTACATACCAAAAGCCTCATAAATATTTTAGAATATCTAAATTGCTTATCATGAAAAATACCTTACATTTAATAAATATTTAACACTGCAACGTTTTGGAATTTCTGTTGGAACGTAAGAACCACGACCCATCCAAAAAATGAACGAAATGACATCCCGTTTTTCAGAAATAAGTACTTACTGAGTTTACTACTATCATATTGAATCAAGTATCATACTTGAGTATATAGTGTGTTTTTTCTTATTCTATAGTTATAAATAGGTAGGTCAAATCGTCAGTTTTCATTAATTTCATAATGCCAATCATACTTAGTATATAGACTGAATTTGAATCTTTACTAGCTCTACGATTTCTATCCTTATGGATAATGGATATAAGTACTTTTAGGTTCAGATGATTCTCTTAAAAGTTTGTAGTATCCAGTTCCTATAAACACTATATGCTACTAAAATAAAAATGTAAAGTTAGTTAATAAAACTGAAAAGCCATATTATTTTTTATATAAATATATTGATTGTGATAAAGCACAACTATTTATGTGCTTTTTCACCTGATTTTTCGTCACAAAAGATTAAAAACCCAGATTGTTTTCCAGAAGTTTCTTATGTGATGTTATATTTTTGGTTAAATCTTTAAAAGTTTTTTTTTATAGAACACACATTTTTGCTGACACTTCGGCTCCTAATGTGTTCTTATTAATTTCAAGTTTGAAGTTAGGTACATATTTGCATATACTCTTCTGAAAAACGTTATGGTAAAATAGTCAACGATATACAAGCGAGAAAGTTGTTGGTTAAAGTAAACGAAACTTGGATAATACGAGAGAGAGTTTCTTTGCCACAGATGTTACAAAATCTTTTAAATGAACAGCAATATAGGTGCTTTAGTAAAAAAAACTATTGAAATCAATATCCTTCAACTTTAGGATTTATTTTTATGCTGGAACTACATGTGAAGAGATTTTTTATCTCTTAAGTACTTCAATGTGTCTTGTAATATTTGTTTGTGCTTAAAGGCATCTAACAGTTAAGTTATTTTTGTAAAGTGAACAAAAAATAGATTTGTTCATGAAAGTGAAACACGAACAATTTATGGAATGGGAATTTGCAGACAGTTATTTTCGTATTTAGGGCCGATGTTTATCTATTGTGTAAACATCTTCCTGATGTAGCATTGGTCACAGTCATATTTTCATGTACGTGCTTAGGCTTGAAAAATAGAAACTAAAAAGTGGAAGTAAATTCAACATTCAAGGGAAAGCGATAGAAAAAAGGAGCTTGAGAAAGTATTTTTCCCTAAATGTCTTACATTTTGCAAGTTATGTTCAAGGCCACACCAAGCCGTTCCAGTTTTGCATGCATCTTTGCGTGCTCTTATATCTTTATCTAGCATTTTTTTCCATTTACACAGAAAAGTAATTATATGACGATGGAAAAGGAAAAAATGAAAATAAATCTTAAAAACTAAGTACCATGTGGTAGGTGTGCGAGAAAATCATGTTTTACTCTTGAACGGAAAAGTTGGACTGTAAAAAAGGAGAAAATATTGTGTGCTACAACAACCTCTGAGACGTTTTCAATTCATAAACTTTCCCGTTTCACGATAACATATCTCCCTCTGAATCTCCGAGGTTCTCTTGTCTCGTAGAAGCTTGGTGATATAGTTCTAAGTTCTGTTTAGCTTGTGCTGCTTCCAAACTCAGATAGACTACCTACAAGCAGAGGGAAGGTAGTAGTGTCAACTCACCCCAGATTCTGATTCTGGCTTGCGTATAGTCTGCAAATATCGTTGACTCCGACCGTAGCCACATTTTATTACGCTGTTAGACATTTGTAATCAGCGAAAAAAATATTACGCGAAAAACCGCTGAATTTCTTTTAATTTCCTTAACCATCAAAATAAAAAGCATAGTTTTCCTGCTTTGCTTTCTATTTTGTGATCAAATCGTATCCTAAAGGTCGGTAGGTTAAATAGGTAATTGAACGTTTATAAGACTTCCACAACAGAGATGCTAGTGACCTACTACGACAAATACAGAGAAAATACGAACAAGACCAGGGCACATCAAAAACGCATCAACATATCATTATGCTCTCGCGTTCATTCTTTCATGACATATTTTTGCTAATCTATGTGGGCCAGTTTAAAACAACGTTCGTTCTGTCATGAACCAAGTCGATAATGATGACAATTGCAGGTACTTAGTTCCCTCTTTACTTGAGTTTATTTCATAACATTCAAAAAGATAGAGGTCACAAAGAAGCTCGCAAGTTTGCTTCATTTCTTGTATACATGATGCTTACAGGATCTGCCCATGACACACATACATGAATGACCTTGCAGGTATTTTATGATCTTAAGATCCATACACATAAATGATTATTATATGAGTAGATTTGGTAATTGCAGTTTTACGTTTGTGACTTTAAGAATTGAAATTCCAGTTCAAAACTTATTTTTATGCTACTGTGGATAGTGTGGATTGATGATAAATATTATAAATCCAGAAATTCTCCATAATTTAGCAGCGAGTTGATTTCGTTTGTGGTTTCGTTTCTTTGGTTTAACGGATGGTATAGAGATTTCATTTTTGAATGTATACAACTATGGCTTGAAATTGCAACGCTATGGAACATTGATGAAAGTAGGTACTAGGTATGTTGTATTATACAACTTGTATACGATGAACAAGTCAAAGGAAGTTGGATGACAAGCAGAAGTATGCTTTCATAAATAAATCATACTAGCAGTGTGGGATAATATAAAGATGCCGTAAGTGTCTAGTATGTTATAAAGTCTGAAAGTGAAAATGAATTAAATCCAGTGGAAGGCAAGACAAAGAAGTAATTTAGAAATGACCTTGGGAGAAAAACGGACTGAGCAGTTGTATAATACGATCCAAAATGGTATTATGAGGAGTCAAGTAAAGCGGAATATAATCAGATCCAGTAGGGTACCAACATTATATGAAAATTTGATGGGTATGTTCAAACAAACTTGCATGAATTGCTTCCTTCCATTCCATAATTACAATTTGCAATAGACTTAATGCTTACCTATTGTGCCTTACACTTTAGTTCAAGCATAAGAGATAAAAACACAAACGGTCAGGCAGGCGTGAAATTTCAACTTAGGCAGTCTTTTTGCAATTGGCAATGCCATATTTGATACGTACTAAAAGATATGTACATACATTCTGAAGAAAGATGGTGGTTCCTGTAATCGTCGAATAACTTATCTTAAACTAACGAAGAGTATGCAGGAATGACATAGGGGAAAGGCTTCTTTGTTTTCATCAGGAGTTGATTCCACCAGAAAATCAGTGGTCACCATTCTATGCTCTGCTTCTATGCGTCTATTATATGCTTCTAATCATTTACCAGAACCTCAACTATGGTAAAATTTGAGACTAGCATAGATCCACCCTTCATAAGGTTGTGGATATTATCCTTTCAGTTTCTAATTGCATTCTAATCCGAATCAGGGCGTCCGTAAAAACCTGAATCACTCGAACTTAATTGGTATGGGATAAAAATCTAAATACATACAGGAACATATTGTGTGCTTAGTTCGAAATGAAATTGATGGGGGTATTCATGCAACCATTTCTTCAACGTATAAGTCGAAATATGTTTGTAAGTATCTTCTCTTAAGAGCTGTAACATCATAATACCCGTAGGATCATATTTTTCATTGTATGTATTCTCGATTTCCACGATTTTGTGTATTTTAGAAAATGTTGGGCTGTTTTGTTCTCAGTTTTGCGATAATAATTTTAAGTTTATATGTCGGGCATGGCTTAGATAGGGAGAAAGCTCTGAAATAAACTAGTAGAAGAAAGCGACTGGATAAATGCATATCAGGTTTAAACTTCAGAGCAATAGAGAAGAGTTTGTGTGTTGCTTTCATCTATACACCTCAGCACTCAAAATTGGCTTTCAGCCAAACAAGTGGACGAGTTTTGTGATATGTGAATTTTTGGGAGTTCTAGCTTTCCAAGCCATTAAGGGGAATGGAAAACAAAGCGAGAGATATGTGCAAACTTTCTTTGTTCAGTGCATTGGATGTATATCAACTTTCTCCAATATGTTTTGCCTTTCTCATTGTCCCGAAGGATTACATTGAAAACGTGCTTTGACGCTAAGTGTACTACGTAGTTGCCTACCTATATGTCCATTGCTTTACTGGCTAATCGAAACAATGTTGTAAGAACCTCACAACATCCAGTTACTCGTATTTAAAAATATTTGCTAGCATGTATTTGGAGGACATGATGAGCAATTTTACTCCTTTTACCAACAGAGATGCAGAACAAAGACAAAAGAGTTACGATTTTCGATGGGAATAGAGGAAGTAATCCACGATACTATATACCTATGTCGAATAAATAATCACAGACAAAACTGGAACAAGGATGTACTGATTTATTTCTGGCTGTACAGAAACAGTGCCTGCAATACAGAAAGCTGAAGAGAACAAGCAGAAAATTATGGAAAATGCTTAAAGTAAAGGGAACCAGTACAACCAAAGTTGAATTATGGCTGGAATTGAGATACTTGATAATTTTATATTTCTAGCTATCACAAAACTGAGCTCATTCATCTGTCAGACAGTTGGAGTGATTTTTACTACCGAAACTTTCATATAATAGTATCTACTACAATAATGACGAATCAGAACTTGATTATTTTAGTAAAGTTTTTACCATTCGTATTGCCACATTATATATGTTCAACGCTTCGCGAAAGGAATAACAACTGATAATGAAAATCGTGTTTCTCTAGATGTTTTTGTACTTTAATGATCTATCCAGAAAAAATATAAAGATTATTTCCTTGATTAATCATTTATGTTCCATGTATTAAAGCAGCTACGTAATAATATATTGGTGTATATAATATGATGAAAACAGTAGTCATGAACTGTCAATATATCATTCAAACTTGAGATGAAATGTACAGAACAGGAAAAGTTTAGAAAATTAAAGAACATTAAAAAAGTAGTTAATAACACAGCAATTGTATTTGTTTAATCAAATCAGTATGAAAAATATGAAACTACACGTTGATCTTTCTTCATTCATGTTTCATAATATTACACTTTAATCGAAATCATTAAATCCCTTTTCTAATAGAACTAGTACAGAACTAACAGAACAGATTTTTTCATGTTACATGTTTTCCACATTTTCCCTTTTGCATGCATCAAGGGAAAGCTAAAAACTAATAATAATATAGAATTTTGAAGTGCTTTGCTAAGTGCTTGTTTTCTGTACTACGAGATCAGCATGGCAGTAGTAGTACACGGTCAACAACAGTGTGAGGTAACTTCAGCCGTGGCTTTACAAATGAATGCAACATGCAACCAATGACATTACTACCAGTTGGTCGTAGTATAGGTCGTAGTATACGAAATACTATAAATTGTACTATGCAAAACAGAGCTCCGGAAATAACAAAGTCATTTTTTTATTCTCTAAATATGCTATTATGATAAATCAAATCATTTATCAGTCCGAAGCTGCAACTGATATTTCCCCCTGATTTGGTGTTACTAACTTAGTGTGATGTTGCACAGCAAGGCGTATTATATTTAGTAAATGTAGTCTGATCATTATACGTTTTTGTATATGTCCCTCAATTACTATCTATATTGGGGATGAAAAATCGCATTTTTTCCAAACATGCGTAAAATGTTTGTTGAAATGCGTAAAAATTCGAATCATACAAGCATATTTCAATTTTACCCAGTATTTAACTTGTAGCAGGCAAAGCTTCAAACACAGTAAATTAACTTTTGTTACCACACGTTGAAAAGTTTATTTTATTTATATACTCATACTCATCGGGAGGGAACAAGTATCCCACTACATAATGACAATTCGTTTAAAAAAGCAACATAAAACTAACTTGACCCATAATACATGCATGAAATAATCAATTTTGGTAGCATTAAAGGAAACATACATTTAATTGGTATAATCAGGTATGGCAAACCGGAAGCCACATGGGACATTTATTCTTCTTAATTACACTTAATTACAGTGAGCGGATTTTTATAAATTAAGAGTATTTAAAAGATTATAACTTCAACTGTTAGTGCAGTTTGAAGAATCACATATCATTTTAACTGAAATGCACAAATGTAGTACTAGAATACTTTTTCAGTCGTGTACTTCTCTTCTTAAACATTACTCGTCCAATATTTGTAACCGTTAAATGAAACAGACACCCACAAAAAATAAAGAACTCCAATTTGACAAAAATGGAAAAATTTGCAAAAACGATAGCATTTTTTGTTCTTTTAATAGGAGCAACTCTGGAGGTAAAAGTTTTAAAAGCATTTATTTGTTATGGTATAAACACACAATTTAACTCAATTAACGTGTAGGTACGCAGCGATGATGCGGATAAGGAAGCCTGCAAAAAGATGGCTCAGCAATACTTCAAGAGGATTCACAAGGTTTATATTGACTGCCATGCAGATGTGAAACAGAACTCATCATCTTTGGAGGAAACCTTTGAAAAGTTTGGGGTACACTTAAACATTTACCATTTTAAAAAATCTTAACTTTTAACGTGTTGTATTAACAAATCGCTGTTTCTAATCAGTGCACAGTGAAATGCATCTTAAAAGCTGACAAAATGGTAAGAAAAGATTACTACTGCTTTATTACAAGGTGATGAGATTACTATTTTTAAGAATCGTGTGCAAATCATGTATTCTAGTTGGATGATAACGATATGACGAACGATGATCTCATCAAGGCAACATCCAAGGATCGAGTTACCCCAAAATATGAAGAGAAGCTACTGGGCAAGTTCATGGAGTGTAAAAACAATTTTGGTGCGTGTATTTTTAATTGGTTTGAGATCTATTGTATGCTGCATAAAAATATTTACGTTCGTTTTCATTTTCGATGATGTTTGAAAGTTTTGTTAATGTGAATTTTCAGGCGATAAATTGGACAAATCTGATGATAAATGCTTGTCATATAAAAAGTATGGCCTGTGTATGCAGGAAGCCTTATCACATGTAAGATTCTACTACAGTTCCTTTACTGTTGATTTGCTTACAACCATGAACCATGCATATTAAATGTTTTTATCTCTATTTGTAGGTTTGTTACGAATAACATGCCAAAATGTCAGATGAATCATGCGTAGAATATTAACATTAATAGAAACTGGAATGTTGAAAGTTGTATTTCGTAAAAACGACTGTTTAATAAAACGCATTGCTTCCAAGTCCAAAATATTTCGTTATAATAAAAATTCGAACAAAGAGAAAACTACATAACAATAAAAATTAAACTATTTTACTGGAATTAAGATGGTGAAACATGATAATAGTTATTGCGCATATTACAGGGGTCTTCGAAACTATTAATTAGTAGATTCCCTGTTTTTCTTCTTTTTCTTCTTAGGGGTGTCTTCATGTTCAGTAGGTTCATTCTTTATTTTATCGTCCCCTTTCTGAGATTTTCGGTTTTTCTTTTTCTTGGGCGTTTCATTGTCTTCTTCTGGAATTCTTGCTGAACTGTCTTCAATGGAAACATTCTCAGAATGCCTGTTCTTCTTTTTCTTCTTCGGTGTCTCAGTGTGCCCCTCTGCATACTGTTCTTGCTCTTGCTTCACCTCTGTTTCTACACGTTCCGACTTCCTATGTTTTTTCTTTGACTTTTTTGGTGTATCAAATTCGCTTGTTGTCTCAGGTTGCTCCTGCATCTCTGAAACTTCTGAATGTGCAACCTCTGATTTCCTATTTTTCTTTTTCTTCTTAGGAGTTTCAGTCTCAACGGTTTCTGGTTCCGCAATTGGTTCTTTATTCTCTGATTTCCTTTTCTTTGACTTTTTAGAGGAGTTTGATTCCTCATTAGATGATGGGCTGGTTGATACCTTTCCACTACCAAGTCCAAGTTCTGTAGCGATTTTATCAGCAGCCTTTTGGCGTTTTTCTTGCGAAATAATGTGTTCCGTCCATTCTTTTATGTTTCTCACAAGTGCTTGCAAGCCCATTGTTTCTACGTGGAAGCGACCATATTTGTTTGATGACAACAGAGGAATACGTTGACTAAGAATGGTCGCGACTGTAGTTTTCTGAGAGACATCAGCCCAAAGCCAGATTAAATCTATGATACGAGAACCAAATTTTGTTGTCGATAATTCAACCAAATTGTCCTTTAATTTGCCAAGAAGTTTTTCCTTCTGATCCTGTGGAACATTCCAAGATTTGAACATTTTTGAAATGATGAAACTCGCTTTCGGGTCTAGCGCCATTTTCATGAGTTCAGGTGTCTTTAATCCTTCAAAGCACTTCCAGATCTTAAAGAAAAACCAAGCAAATATAAGTATAAAAATTATAACTTACTACAGATAAAAGTTAATTGTAAAAAGTTAATGAACTTACATCGGCTGCAACGCTGGCATTGAAATCCATCAGCACTTGAACAGTGGATGCTCCGAAATATGTTGACGTGAACTTTTGAGCATCCGTTTTCTCAGTTTTCGGCTTCAGTGTGATAATTTTCATCAGGATGTTTGCTTTCACATTGCCGGAAGTATCTTCCACAGACTTGTATGCATCTTTGATCAACTTCCAAAATTCCTCTTGTTTTGTGTCATATTTAATGCACTGAGTCGCCAGACTATGGATGACTGCGGTTCTCCCTTCTTCAACAACTTTCTTGATTCCTTCAGGTGCCAATTCCTTAAATATTGCTGTGAACTATAAAAATTGAATATAAAATTAAGCTTTAAATACCTTGAAATTCTACATTAGTATATAAAATGCAAACAAAATCAGTCACTCACAATTTTTTCATTTGGAGCCTGTGAAATTAGTTTCTGGAGCGTAAAGCACGGTCCGTGAATGTACTCTTCCAAGTTTCCCTTGTAGTACTTTTTAAAGATAACTTCATACATCTTCTCATCAGCTACCGACAAGGCCACCTCCAAAGTCCGATGTGCCACTTCATCGGGTTCCAAACTTTCTGGAAGTGTACCCAAAACGCGTGTAACGAGTTCCTTAACAACACCCTCTGAGTTTTGAGTTCGGCTAACTGTCTGTATGACATTCTGGAGCAGTCGTGATGTTTCAACTCTTTGTCCTAAATCATTAAACTGAGGCCACGCAGCAAACCTCTTGGCAAAATCCTGAAGAATCTTCTCCCACTTGTCAACGCGCAAACGATCCCCAAACAACTCCAACTGCAAAATGCGACTCTTACTTCCCTTCGTCCCCAAAATATCTTGCTCCTTGGGATGATCTATGTGACCTGACAGGCACTCCAAAACCTTCTTGGTCACAAAACTCCCATACGTGTCAAACGTGAAATCCTCAAAATTATTCAGCACAAACATGGACGCCTTTTCAAACCACGCTGTAAGCTTGTCACTAGACCTCCACTTATCCGACGATGTCAGCTCAAGCAATTTCTCCAAAACATGACTGGCAAAAGGGTCGGCAACCACCACTCGCAAGCTGGGGGTAAACGCTTCACAGAAGCTGTGTATCCTGTCCTCAGACGCCAACGGCAACACATTTTCAACAACTCTTGAGACCAACTGATTGCTAGACCATTGCACCTCGTTTCCTTCCGCCATGCTCAGGGAATTCTCCACCAACGTGTCTACAAAATAATTACAAGCGTTAATAACCCCCAAACCTATTACAATTAAATAAACTGAGTCCTTTAATTTTACCCCTGTCCTCGTCCGTGTCAAATTCATCCTTCCTCAACAGTTCCAAAATCCTCACAAAGTAGGAATACGTCTCAGCGTCCACTTGCACTCCCTTCCCATGTCTCCCCTGCTTCCCGAACCGTTTCGCTTTCTGGAAAAATGAGCGTTTTCCACCCGGCTTTTTACCCCGAACACCTTCCGCTTCCTTAGGACCTGAACTGCTTTCGCTGCCACTTCCGCCACCACCACCATACTCCTTACTAACTCCTTTCTTAGCCTTTGGGCTAAAATTCTCAAAACTCGGCTTCCCCATTACTGCCGGCATCCTTCTCAATCTAAACGTTCACGTCAATTAACTTGCTACAAAATCACTAACTGCTAAACTAAAACTAGTTAATTTCCGGCTGCATAACAAGTAAAAACAGAAAATGGACATGAAAACACTTTCAGATTGTTTAGATGCACGTGTGTGTCTGCATGTTTTGATGAGCAGATAGGAAAATAGCATGCTGGTTTGGTTTGAGCGGACCAAGTGCCACAGGCGAGCAGGGCAATGCGAGGCAGCGCTAATCCGTGGGTCCGTACAAAGCTCTTCCAGAATGAACATAGCCTTTTTTGGAGTGTGGGCCGTGGGCACAAATGATTCACTTTCTTTCTCTTCAGCAGCAGCAGCGTGCTCCTTTATCCTTTCAATTCAAGTGTGAAAATTGTTACCTCACTTGGCTCTTATCTCTGTCGCAGGTGATCTCTGTTTTAGAAATAGTCTAATTGTCAACTTTGGAAAACCGGTGTTATCAACCATTAACTACTCAAGATGGCTATGCACGTTCCAAAAGCCCCTGGTTTTGCGTCCATGCTAAAGGATGGAGCAAGGGTAAGCAACATTTTTATAGTGACGAAAAAATGACAATTGTCACGTTATCAGTTACATATATTTATATGGTTTGGTAGTTAAATTGCAAGTTTGAACACTCGGACAATTAAATACACTTTTTTATTTGTCTGTAGCACTTTTCCGGTTTGGATGAAGCCGTCTACCGGAACATCCGCGCTTGCAAGGAGTTTGCGGACTCCCTGAAAACAGCCTACGGTCCTTGTGGAATGAACAAGATGGTGGTGAACCACATTGAAAAACTGTTTGTGACCAATGACGCTGCCACGATTATGAATGAGTTAGATGTACGTGCTTTTTGTTAACAATTAATGCAAGTTCCGGTGAGGGGGTGACCACGGAATGGAAATGTTAATGTGATATTATTGGTAATTAAACAGGTGGAGCATCCAGCAGCCAAGATTATGGTATTAGCAGCCCAAATGCAGGAACAGGAAGTGGGGGATGGTACCAATTTCGTTATTCTCTTTTGTGCTGCGTTGCTCGAGGAAGCAGAGGTTCTTCTTAAAATGGTGAGTTGATGCCACGTAGATACTCATTCATAAATGACTGTTTGCCCTAATTTATATTTGTTCTTTTACATTAGGGACTGACACCTCCGGAAGTCATTAAAGGGTACGACCTCGCCCTGTCAAAAGTTAAGGAATGGCTGCCTTCACTGATTGTATCAGAGGTGAAAGATATCCGTGATGAGAAACAAGTTTTCGATGCTGTACGAACTTCAGTTATGAGCAAACAATTGGGAAATGAAGATTTTCTTGCTAGGCTGATTTCGAAAGCATGTAGTAAGTAGCTAAAGATGCGTTAAAAATTGTTCATGGTTAAGGTACCTTTGAACTTTGATCAAACACTTACCTGATTTTCTTCTCTTTTAGCATCAATCATTCCTGAAACTAAAGTGTCCTTCAACGTTGACAATGTCAGAGTCTGCAAAATTTTGGTGAGTATTGGTACAAGAAGTGAGGCTTTTATTGTTACTTAATTTTCCTGTCCAGGTCTCATATTATAATGACATTTGCAACGTTACAGGGTTCGTCACTTCAAAAATCTGATGTGGTCCAAGGATTGGTTTTCAAGAGAAATATTGAAGGGACAGTAACTCGGCAGAAAGACGCTAAAATAGCTGTTTTCACGTGCCCCATTGACGTGACTCAAACGGAAACAAAGGTATAACAATGCTTTTTTGATAATACTTAGTAATCTGAGCAAGATGTTTTGAAGACAAACGTTGATTTTTAGGGTACTGTGCTAATCAATACGGCGGACGAATTGATGAAGTTCAGTGAAGGTGAGGAGGCACTTTTGGAAAAGCGAATCAAGGCAATAGCCGATTCAGGAGCTAATGTCGTTGTTGCTGGAGGCAAAATTGGAGACATGGCCATGCATTATTTGAATAAGTATAATCTCATGGCTGTCCGACTATTGAGTAAATTTGATGTCCGCCGAGTGTGTAAAGCCACAAATGCATCTGCATATCCAAAACTGGAGACATCTGTTGCTGTTGAAGATTTGGGATTTGCAGATGAAGTCTACGTTGATGAGGTCGGAGATACTCCCATTGTAGTTTTGCGAATTGGTACCAAAGAGTCCAAATTATCAACCATTGTTGTCCGTGGAGCAACCGACAACTACTTGGATGACATTGAACGAGCCATCAATGATGGAGTTAATACATTCAAAGGCCTTACTAGGGTAAGAACTCCTGGATGAATTATGAAATTGGTAAAGTATTTATTGTTCATGTAAGTTTGAGCTTTACTGACTTTTTTCAAAATATAGGACGGACGTTTGGTCCCCGGAGGTGGAGCCACCGAAATTGAGCTCGCTACGAAGCTTAGCAAGTATGGTGATACATTGATGGGATTGGAGCAATATTCTGTCAAAAAGTATGCGTCTGCTTTGGAATCCTTTGTGAAAATTTTCTCTGAAAACAGTGGTCTCAAATCCAATGAAGTATTAGCCAAAATGATTGCTGAACATACAAACGGAAAAGCTACGGCAGGATTCAACATCGATGATGATAGTACAGATGGAATTTGTGACACAAAGGAACGTGGAATTTTGGATTTGTACTACTGTAAGCTTTGGGGAATCGAATATGCAACCACGGCGGCTAAAACGATTCTCCAAGTGGATCAGATCATTATGGCTAAGCGTGCTGGAGGTCCAAAACCCCGAGATGCTAGGGGCGGAGATCAAGATGATGATTAAGCCTAATAATGTTTCCTATTATTTAGCCTTTCCTGTGACCAGTTTTAATTTGTTTTCTTATGCTGTTGCACCTTCCGTTACGGTTACATAATATTATTACATACATTTTGTAACTACATTACTTGCATTTAATGGAAATGAAATGTACTCCATACGCAATCCTTTTAGATTCTGGATTCTTATTAAGAATTTCTTAACACGCTTGTACTACTATTGTCTATTCGGTTAATTTTCGTACAAGCATTGCTAACGAATAATATACATCATTGCACTTATGTACTAAAAAGAAAAGACTATATGAATACGGTAATTAGTATGTAAGTAGTGTTTATGCAACAATCTTTTCTACTATAATAATATTGAGCATAAGCATTAAAATCATTTGTTATACAGTTTCAAAGCAAGAATAAACTAAACATTATTAATCCTAAATAACGACGAATTTTTGTAAGCCGAGATTATAGTCGTTACACTTTTCTATTATCTGCAATTTTTATTAATTGCTTGGTTTTATATAGTTAAGATAGAATAATATCTGCGTTGTACATATTATATTATAGTATGCATTTTCCTTATATCGCTTGTACCATCATGTTCCAACTTCCAAGTTTTCGAGAAACTGTCATCGTGTAAACCCAGTTGCCTGTTGCCTTTATGAATGAATGAAGGCTAAAATCCGAATCTTTTTTTTATAAATATCCAAGATTTTATTATAATATGCAACATTCACAAGATATCAAAGTTTATAGGTAAGAACAGAAAGAATTCCGATCTGAGATCGCGTAATGTTTTGAGCATTTTTAGTGGTATACACAGGAGCGTATCCCCCTTCAATGTATTTCAATTGTGAAGTAGTTGCTCTTTTATGTGTTTCTGACTACATGTAATCAGGCACAGAATATCTCGCTCCTTCTTACTCGAGTAAATCCACTATATACTATACAGCAAGTAACGTACCTAAAACTTCCAAAAATGTAATATTTCTTTCTTTCAAAGCATACTTACTGCCTATATCAATAGCTGATACGTATCCGTGAAAAATTTTCCCGTAGTTTTTTACGTTATGTTGTTTGTATACTTCATGTGCATAAAAACAATATCTCGGATGTTTAACTGCGTACAGATGAAGATTTTCTCAGCAGTGCATAATATGTATAATCCAAAGAATAACTAAAAATATTAACATGTGCATCTTCAATTTAGGCTAGACCACCTTCCACACAAAGCTACTTATCTTAAACTTTGACTCAGTATCAAATTTAAATCAAAATGACAAAATCAAAACCAGACAAGAAATCCCTGGTAGCTGTGGAGGGGAGAAAAAAGCAGCACACAAATAGTAAAAAAAGTGCAGCAAGCAGCACTGATGAAGAGGAGGAGGCAACTAGTTCCACTGCTGTGGTCAGACCATCTTCAGTAAATTCGATGAAAAAGCCCTCGAGCAATATAAGCAGTTCCGAAGCCAGTGGGTCAACTTCCAGTGGTAGTAGTAGCGGAAGCAGTAGTAGCAGTAGCAGTAGTGATGATGACGACGAAGACGACGTTGATGACCTTGATCCAGTACTCCCACTGGAGGAGAGGAAAGTCGAGGCGAAAAAGAGTAAAAAGCATACACCAAGTGTGACCACTTCATCATCATCTCTAACGAAGGCTCATGTTAGCAACGGTCCCTCGAAAAAGAGCCACCATCACCACCACCATCATCAGCCTTCACTAACCACCTCCTCCAGCAATAATACTCAAAACTGCAAACCCTCATCTCATCATCACGGCACAAAGAAGAAAAGCAGTGGTGGTAGCAGTAGTAGTAGCAGTAAGCGTGAGGGTAGCCTGGACTCTTCCGTGAGCACACCAAAAAGTAGCATTAGTAGCAAGAGGGATAAAGTGACCCCAGTGGTCAAGGCCCCTGCAAAAGGATCAAATAGCAGTGCATTATCTATAGCCAGCTCTCCTAGTGGGAGCACGAGTTCTCAGAAAAAGAAGAGTCTAAATGGTCTGGTGGTGACTCCTCCGGGAAAGAAATTACCTGTTAGTAGTACTAGTAGTAGCTATAATCATATAAAATCAAGTAGAAGCATTAATGGTAGTAGTTGTAGTAGTAAAAGTAGCAATAAAGGAAGCTCAGTGTCCACCACCAGCTCGGGGAAATCAATATCTTCAAGGGTTAATGGAGGGAACGTAACCCCTAGAAAGCATTTAGTGTCCTCGTCAGAGAGCTCGAGGAACCACGAAAAGAAGTTGGAAGTCAGTAGCAGTAGCAGCCCAGTGATTATTACGAGGGGGGGAAGGTGAGAATATAAGAAAAGCCTGTACACATTATACTAAACGAAAGGATGAACAATTATTAATAAATATTTTTACATTTTTCTATTCTTTTTTAGCCGATCGACAAGTTGTAGCAGCAGTGCCAGCATAAGCGCAAGTAGTACTAGTAGTAGTTCGGATAGTAGTAGTGAAAGTAGCAATGAATCAAACGCCTCAAAATCTAACGACGATATCAACGTAATCCCACCCAAGCCCGCAAAGGCTCGTCTATCGTCTACCTCCACATCGACGTCTACTAGTGGTTCTGGTAGTAGTAGCTCCAGCAGCAGCGATAATGAAGACGACGAGATGCCGGATGCTTCTGAGAACACTCCCGTTGTACGCGCTCCCCCGACACTTCCAGCGAAAACGAAGGCGTCGACGCATCATCGAATTTCTAAACGAGATGAGGTGCCAATGAAGAAGGTGACAAAGTCACGGAAGAAGAAACCTTCCGTCTCAACGTCCGAGTCACAAATGATGAAAATGCGAAGTTCGTCTTCGTGCTCCTCCTCAGTGGAGCGGTCGTCAATCGCCAGTACCACAAGTAGTTCTAGTGCAAGAAGTACAAGATCTCGTTCCTCTACGAAAAAGCGGAAGGGTGCTGTTTTAACCAAAACTGAGCTTTCCATTGCTAGCTGTATTGAGGAGAGTAGTACACCGGATATTATTCAAAAGCACTGGCAAGAAATTCCGAGGGTGAAAGCAAAGCCTCCTGCCTCAACCACCTTCATCATACCCAGTGCTAGTGACGATAACAAGGGCTCTGCCAAAGAGGACAATGAAACTGAAAGTGAGCTGGCCAGCTCCAGACCGGTGACAAGGAGGCAGATTAGCAAAGTAAAGAAATCCAATAAAACTATCCCAACAACGACCAAGTTCAGTTTGGACAAACTTCATGAGAAATTGGAGTGCAGTAGCAATACTTCGCCACGAGTAATATATAACGAAGCCTCGGATAGTGACTACAGTTGTGGGAGTGGAGGGGACAATCAAGTTTTTATACGTTGCGTTCCCGCTAAGAGTAGTACTAATGTTAATAGGAAAATGATAGTTGAAGATAATCGCGTTTGTATGTTTCCCGGTTGTGATTCTAATGGACATTTGAGTGGGCTTTATGACAAGCACTGTTTAATAAGTTGTTGTCCAAAGTACCATATTGACTCTGGGTTTTTCCTGGGGCGAGGTGAAGACGAGAGCAGGACAGAAGATGCGGACCCTGGAAGTGGTGATGAACTGGGTCCCAAGAATCCGGCGGAAGAGTGTCAGGTAAGAAGACACTATTTTTGTTGGAATAGTGAATTGTGTATATAGTGTCATAATGATAACCCTGTGTATCGTGTATCTCAATTAATTGCAGCAACTCAGTCGGATGCGTTCTAATCGGATGACAGCTCGTTCTCATTACACCCCAGCTTCATCTAATCCGTTGACTCTCATTCCAACGTCAAATCACCAAAAACTTTTTAAGAATCCTAACAAACATCATCCACAGCCGCATGAAGTGAAACAGTGGATTTCAAAAATGAGGGAACTGAAGGATACCAAATTGGACTCCAACACATCAGAGTATGACATGAGCTTGTGGAGGGACGCGTTGGCTTTGGCAGCAGCTCAAATCGAGTCAGAGCAAAACACTGGCGTTCAGTTTAATAAATGGTCACTGGCTATGGGGAAATTTGAAATGGGATGCTGGTGCTGTAATCCCTACCCAGAGCCATTAGCCCAGCTACGAAGAATCTTTATTTGCGAATTTTGTTTGAAGCCGGTGCAAAGTGGAACTGTTCTCAGGAGACACTGTGCAAAATGTGTATGGAGACATCCTCCAGGGGATGAGATTTACCGAAAAGATCGTCTTTCAGTGTGGGAAGTGGATGGAAAGACACAAAAGACATACTGCCAGTATTTGTGCCTATTGGCAAAATGCTTTCTAGATCATAAAACACTTTATTTGGATGTTGACCCTTTTCTCTTTTACGTTATGACCATGGCGGATAGTCAGGGTTGTCATATTGTTGGTTACTTTTCCAAAGAAAAGAACTCATTTCTAAATTACAACGTTAGCTGTATTCTCACTCTACCTCCATATATGAGGCAAGGATTCGGTCGACTTTTGATTGATTTCAGTAAGTGATCTCTAATACCTATTAACTTAAAAAATATGAAGCATGAAAATGAAATTTGCCTTCAATAATAATTGAAACCGTATCTTGTTTAAAGGTTATTTACTGACAAGAGTGGAAGGAAAGATTGGTTCGCCAGAGAAGCCATTGTCAGATTTAGGTTTAATCTCATATCGAAGTTATTGGAAGGACGCTGTTTTGCGGAGAATGTGCGCTTGCGCAAGTCGTGATGTCAGTATTAAAGGTAAAAAAGAACTTTACATTTTTTTTCTAATTATCTTTTCTTGGGGCAACTTGAAAAAATGAATTGTTTATTATTTTGTCCATGCAGAACTAAGTCAGGAATTGGGTATTTCATCTGCGGACCTTGTTTCCACACTCCAGTTTTTAGGTATGTTGAAGTATTGGAAAGGAAAGCACTTAATTTTGAAAAAGCAAGATGTCCTGGAGGAGTATCTGGATCGCGTGAGAAGACGAGGCGTAGAGCAACGCCAAATTGACTCAAGCTGTTTACGGTGGAGACCTTATCAACCTCCACCAGACAATAGTCAATCGAACGATGAACCAAACTCTATTTCAAGTATATTAAATAGTGTAGTTAGTGGAGGCGGAGGGGCAACGACCGATTGATGTCGGCTTTTAGATATAGAGAGACGATTGGAAATTATAGTGTGCCGCCTATTTCACCTTACATGATATAATGGTACAGAAAGATTAATTAATTCGTCATAATTATTGGAATGAAGGATCTCTTAAAGTGTTAGGTTACGCTAGACAAAAATTGTTTTGATAAAAAGATTACAAAAACTTTATGTTTACAGTATAGGTTATATGAGACTCATATTATGAGTGTAGATATAGCTTTTACTATTTTTCAGATATTTTATTGACGGTATTTGCTATAAAGTAGGAAACGGAAAGTTTGCACCTCTTTTTTAAAAATATATGATAGCATAATATAGATATTATATTGTAGCAGATTATCCAAATGAAGCCTTTACTCATTCTAAGATTAACCCAAGTTTGTACAGATTAATTAAACTAATAATATATTGATAGTTAACTATAAATTGTTTTATACACTACTGCATAATATATGTACATGTATGTATGTACCTTTTAAATTATGATTATATGAAAGTTTACGATCTAGGATACGTTTTACTTTACTGATGGAACACGGTGATTATGTGCTTATTGAGCAATATGAATTATTATTCTAAGAAAATACTCTCACTACTAATTCGATTCATCATTAGCAAAACATGATGATGAAAATGTACAAAAATCATAAGCAAAAAAATACAAGTAATAATGCGAAATGAATTATAGAAAGTGCTAATAAATATCCATTAATTGTTTACAATTCGTTTCTCCTTTAATTTCACTTTCTTAAGACCGCCAAGAGAAAGAACTAAAAATAAATATGAATGCAGAATTCTGTATTCTGTAAGCAAAGTTTTTAATATTGTGTCTGGATACATTAAACTAATTAAATGCATAAAGCTCAGCCAGACAGACGATGGAAAATACATATTTGCATAAGACACGTGTAGCAAGAAGGAAAACCACTTTTTAATGTTTGTCTCGGCTAAACTCCCACTTGTCAGGAACTTGACTTTTAAAAAGATGACAAAAACAATTCGTTTCCAACTGCATTGCTAAAACTATAAAAGCACTTAAATGCTCCTCGATGGGCTGACGTGACTAGATAAGTGGATATAATGACAGATAGAAAAACAGGCTTTGGCTTTTGACAACTTTTTTTTGCATTATTTTGCACATTGTGCGGATAGTAATTTTTTATACTATCAACGTGCTCTTGGCTGTTTCCCACTGAAGCAACTCCGGGCATAGCTATAGTTTAATAGCATGTTACATGACATCTCCACTCTCCACCACATGAAGCTGAAAATCTCTTGAAAGAGATATATATTTTAAGTGTTTTATATTGATTTTCCTTTCCAGCTCGCATACTATCTCAGGGTTTTCTGTGTAGCAACCGGCACTTTACTTTCCACCATCCAACCGATCGCAAGGCAATCGAATATAGTTTCTCATTTTGAGCATTCTTTGCAAGGAAATTTTATAACATCAAAGCGATTATCATGTCATCCAAAGGGAGTCCAAAAATTAAGTACACTCAGGTACTCACATACTTTCAAATCATTAAATATTCAAAGTGTTCATTGTCACTTTTCATTCTGCTTAATTTATAATACTTTGGATTTCTTCGATAGCTATTCATCAACAATGAATTTGTTGATGCAGTCAGCAAAAAGACATTTCCAACTTTGAACCCTACAACGGCAGAGAAAATTGTGGACGTTGCAGAGGCTGACAAGGTAAAAGTGATTGTAAACGTATTCTATCAAAACAAAGCACATCCTTGATTTTAGCATTAAGTTCTAATTCTTGGTTCTTTGCTGTTTAAAGGCTGACATTGATATCGCCGTAGCTGCCGCAAGAAAAGCCTTTGCGGTTGGTTCAACATGGAGAACCATGGATGCTTCTGCCAGGGGCAAACTCATAAACAAGGTTACATTTTTAGAAACTTACTAAACTGAATTCTAACTGTAGTCTACTCTGTCATGTATGTTATGTATCTTTATAAAATGATTGGAATAGTTTGCCGATTTACTCGACCGCGATCGCGCCTACCTGGCAGAGTTGGAAAGCCTTGACAATGGCAAACCTGTTGGAGATTCTGATTTCGATATTGGAATGGCAGTAGATACGCTGCGCTACTTTGCTGGATGGGCAGATAAAATTCACGGAGATACAATTCCCGTTGGTGAGAACTTTATTTTAGCCTGTGACAATAGCTTTATATGTTCCATCCTAAAGATTTATATTCTATCTTATCTTAACTTTAAGATGGAAAGTACATGAGTATGACTCTCCGGGAACCCGTTGGTGTTGCTGGAGCCATCATTCCATGGAATTATCCTGTCTTAATGGCGGTATAAGCAAAAGCAAATGATTTCACTTTACCCCATGACATTATTGACATTTATCTCTTTATCAAAATGGCTTGTATGTTAATGCTAGGTTTGGAAACTGGGACCAGCCCTTGCAACTGGGTGTACCATTGTTCTTAAGCCAGCCGAACAAACTCCCTTGACCGCAATTTACTTGGGCGTTTTGGTGAAAGAAGCGGGATTTCCTGCTGGTGTTGTAAATATTGTGCCAGGATATGGCCCCACTGCAGGAGCGGCCATTAGTAATCATCCAGATGTGGATAAGGTTGCTTTTACAGGATCCACCGAAGTTGGTCGCATCATTATGGGTGCTGCAGCTTCGAGCAATATGAAAAGAGTTACTCTTGAATGTGGTGGAAAAAGCCCTCTTGTCATTTGCGCCGATGCCAACAGTAAAATAAATATTTTTAATGAGATATAAAAAATGTAATAAGTACTTTTCATGATTCAAAGTTATGAATTTTGCGACATGAACAGTTGACGAGGCTGCTGAAATCGCACACGGGGCCATTTTCAACAACCACGGCCAAAACTGTTGTGCTGGAAGTAGAACATTTGTTCAGTCTGGAATTTATGAAAAGTTTGTAGCAAAAGCAAAAGAACTTGCTGAGGCTAGAAAAGTCGGGGATCCATTCCAAGATGGAACTCAACAAGGGCCGCAAATTGATGACGAACAATTTACCAAGATTTTAGCGCTCATTGACTCTGGGAAACAACAAGGTGCAAAGCTTGTGACTGGTGGAGGTAGGTGGGGAACCCGGGGCTATTTTGTGCAACCAACAGTATTTGCTGATGTGAAAGATGAGATGAGAATTGCCAAAGAGGAAATTTTTGGACCGGTTCAATCCATTTTCAAATTTGACACATTGGAGGAAGTTATTGACAGAGCAAATTCTACGAACTACGGTTTAGCTGCTGGAATAATTACAAACGATATTAACAAGGCCATTCAGTTTGCAAAATGTGTGCAGGCAGGATCCGTTTGGTAAGTGGATGATAAAATGTGATCTTTATTCTTAAAGGTCAACTGTTATCTGCATGTGGTCCACTTCAAATGTACTTACTTGGTGTTATTGTTATATTTGACTTTCCAGGATTAATTGCTACGATATTGTGTGTAGTCAAGCTCCATTCGGTGGATATAAGCAGTCTGGACAAGGACGTGAGCTGTAAGTGGATGCTATCTGTATAGTAGCATTATTGTTTATTGGTGTTCTTTACATGGGATATCTATTATGTTTCATGGCTATTAAAAAGCCAGGTAGCTTATTACATGTTTTTAATGAATGTTTTTATTATGCAGAGGGGAGGAGGCTTTGCGCGAATATTTGGAGATCAAAACTGTAACCATTGGACTGAAATGAAGGAAATCTTTCGTGCTGTATCTGTCTCGTACATATCAAAACTGTTGAATGTTAAGCTTGACGAGAAAATAAAAGCATTATCTTTAACTCTAAATCATCATGCTTGGTGTTTAACCGCTCAATAGATTTACAATTCATTTTTGGTTACTTAAGTACTTGATGTTTGGAAGCGGATCATGCGACGCAAGCAACGAAACCACTGAGCTGCAAAAAGACATTTTCTTTACATTTTCTTTGGTATTAAACTGGAAAGGTACAAAATGCGAGTCATACGATTTGGAAGAAAATCGACATTTTATGCTTTTGTGTCTAGGCTTATATTGAAAAAATGGGTTTTAGGACTATTGTTTTATTCATGACAGTGACACTGGCAAGGTTTCATATATAGCATGATGACGCCAACATCAGAGTACAAGGTGAGGTTACTACTATTACGGTCGTATGTTCTTCTTATCCCATTTTTATCTGCATATTATTATATATATACGCTTCAACGCTCCTTCCTTGGTTTGTCCTTCCATGCAGCAGACATAATTCATCTCATCATCAATCAGTATCATTACCGTCCGAGGCATGTGCATGCGAAGGAAGTTAAAAATAAGCAAGCAAGCAGACATGTCTTTTAGTTCTGAATTCTGCTGAATCGCTGGATGAGCCGAACAAGGAGAGAGGGTAATAAAATTCTCTGGATATTGTGTGGGAGCTCTTTTGCTTGGAGTCGTACATATAGTCGATCTAAAGCTTTGGGATGCTATTTTCGCTTGTTTTTTGCACATGTGCCATAAAATCACAATGCTAAAACGCAGAGCAATAGCAACTTGGACTAGACACACACCACATTGCATTGTGTTCACTCCTCCAAACTTCACACACAACATGACGGTGAACGGTGAAACGACTAAATAAGAGAATTCGAGTACGTCGTATTTCACTCCTTCAGCTGCTGAAAGAAAAGAACAGTAGACATCACTCACACTGACACTCACTACTCTATCATGAATATTTTTTCAATTCATTGCAGTTGGAATGATTTTGCCTGAATTTCTTTTGTATACTAACTACTGGGCATGAAGCTCATGGAATGGAAGCAATAAATGATACAAATATTTGGAGTACAACACATTTCGCACAAACACACACACTCACTGAGATATAAGCAAAATATTATTATGCCATTTCTCTGTGCATGCTATTTATTAGGATTATAAGTACGAAAAAAGAGTAGCAAGGAAGGTTGCTTGAACCACGAAATTATTCTAATCGCAATGAGCTATAAAAATGTAGCATTCATGTATGCGGCGTGAACTGCTTTTTACCATACAGCAGCAGCCCAGCAGTTAAAGTGCGACGCGACCAAGTGATTTATAACTAGAATGTTTGTCGCATTTTTTTAATGTTCAACGAATGACCAAAGTACAAACTATCAGTTACCATTAAACTATTTATTCCAAAAATAAAATTTTCCTGAATCATGAGTGAATTAGTGCGAGTACTTTTGTGCTGCTCCGAAAAAGCAAGCAATATTGCCCGTTTGATTCGTGCAGAAACCAAGTTGTTTAGTTTGCTCGTGGAAGAGAAAACCGGAGAAAAGAAAAATGAAAGATTTCTACAGGATTTCAAAACTCTTGCAGACGTTCTCATTCAAGAAAGTTTGCGACATGACATTACGGCAAAGGTACTCCACTGATTGGATCTTTTATGAAACAACGGAAAACTGATATGAATAATGAAGTTTTTCTAAATGCATGATCCTGTAATTTTCATAAAAAGCCTTTAACACAAGTTCTTTGCATATAATTAAAGTTTTCAGAAATGAAGAATAATATATTTGGAGAGGAAAGTAATACATTCTCCAATGCGCTTGGAGCCAGTATCACGGTCAAAGTAGAAGAGACTTCTGTGCAAACCGCAGAGGTAAGCTTTGCGTTCCACGGCAGTTTTTTTACTTCAGTAAAAAACTAAAAGTGCAACAAAAAATGATTGTTTGAATATTCATGTTTTAAAATGAATTTGACAACAGCTCCTTGCGCATGTGTTGGATGGCAATATGGATGCAGCCAACTTGCTTGCAGAAGAAGTTCACAGGGACATTCAACTAGATGAACGGGAAACTTCACTATTGCCGCATGATCTGATAGAAACTTATGAAAACATTGGGATCTGGATTGATCCGATTGGTATGACAGTCACTATTATATGCAGTTCTTGGGCTTCCAACAAGAACGCCTTAAACCCTTGAAACATCATTGATTTCAGATGCAACCAATG
This sequence comes from Entomobrya proxima, assembly GCA_029691765.1. Lineage (NCBI taxonomy): Eukaryota > Metazoa > Arthropoda > Collembola > Entomobryomorpha > Entomobryidae > Entomobrya > Entomobrya proxima. The sequence continues at coordinate 14,651,043 of CM056168.1, forward strand.
AATACATCAAAGGCAGCGAACAATTTGATAAAATCTGCCATGAAAATTTCGATGAGGAGGACCAAGTGTGGACTAGGGGTCTTCATTGCGTTACTGTATTAATTGGTGCGTTTGATATGACTACTGGCCAGCCTCTGATTGGGGTCATAAATCAACCATTTTGGAAGTACAATGCTGAAAAGGGAAAGTGGAACGGACGATTTTTCTGGGGGCTTTCTATGAAAGACACGTCGGTCTCTACCCTCACCCGTTATCCGCTGCCACACAATGAAGGCAATTTTCCCAAACGTCCCACAGTGATACTGAGTACATCAGAAGACAAAATGATCAAGGACAAACTGAAAACCAAGTTTAATACGATTTGCAGTTCTGGAGCTGGGTACAAGCTGCTTTGTGTAGCACTGGGTGTGGCAGATGCTTATGTACTGAGTAAAGATTCTGTTCATTTGTGGGATCTGTGCGCAAGCCACGCAATTCTTAATTCGCTTGGTGGAGGCATTGTAAACTACGCAAATTATTGTGATGATACATCACCAAGAAAGAATTGCCGCATTTCCTACGATCCCAATACGAAGGATGGGAAGGAGACCAATTATGTTGTGAAAGGGGGCATTGTCGGATTTAGAGATGTACAAATCGCATCGGCCGTGAGAGAATGCATCTTGACGGCTGTGGTGGAACAAACACCATTAACGAGTCCCACTTGTGAGGTATCTGAAGATTTAGAAGATGCATAACGAATGGGTACCACAGAGAAATGATTAACAACAATGCAATATATTGTTGTGCTGTTGGCGTCAGTCGACGGAACCGACCGACTCGATGGACCTGCAATAATAATGTTAGCGTTTGTACTACTACCTGCAGTGAATATTGTGAGAAAGTTTTTAGTTTTTGACAAAAAAAAATATTTTATTTGCATGCCTTCTTGTTTTAAAACGTAGCTGATCGATTGTAACATTCCAGTATTACCGTGTAGATAAAAGTAGGAGGACATCCGCTAATCATAATATTTTAAAAAGCGACTATATTACCAATGTTTTATCGTTAATTTATATACGAAAAACTGAATAAATAAATAAATAAATAAATACTACATCGTTATTAAATATTCTTAGATTATATTGAACCTAAAATAACAAGTTTATGAATCTGCTTTGTTATTTCTCCTTTTCATTTGATAGCAAAGAAAATTCCAAAATAATTTCTGAAATTCTCCCAAGAATCCACAAATACTCATCCTCGTTTCTTTCATTTAAATCCGCTCTTTGCATTACAGCAGTTTGATAACGATGATTTCCTGGAAAATGAAAATGATCTCCACCATAACTTCTTCGCCTTCTCCTTCGTCCCCCAAAAGCAAACCCCCTGCCAGTAAAAGCGTTTAGAAACCCAAGCCTTCCCAAACCTCCGAATGCCAGGTAAACCAATGGAATGATTGCTATTAGGCTGTAGTAAACAGAAATGGCGATTCTGGAAAGGAAAGGTAACTGGCTTAGATGAACCATAAATGGTGTGCTTTGGATCTGTACCACAGGTTGCTTTTCGGTAGACTCCCCGTTGGCCAACTGAAGCTGCTTTGTGTACGACTGCAAAATGTTCAAAAGATTCACAGGAGATTTTGGATAATACACGGGATCCCCCGACGCAGTTCCATTCTCCAGAATTGCTGAGGACGCTATCATAGCCATAGCCAGTTTTGACAAAGGAATCTTTGATGATATTCGTTTCTTATTTGATGTGCTGTTGTTTTTAACTGTTGAATTTTTATCGATGATTTCAATGTTTTCACTGCTTTCGCCACTGGTCCAGTAGTAATCATAATAATCCTCTGATTCGCCTTGAGAAGTTGGAGGGACTATAGTGGTCGTTGTGGATGTTGTAGTGCTTGTAGTGCTGGTTGTAGATGTAGTTGTAAGCTTAGTTTTAGTTCGCCCCGGTTTTGGCCGTTTCTTCCGCTTATCGAATACCACCACACCGTGGGGATGATGGGGGTTTTGGTCTACATTATTTAAGTCAATTGGGGCCGGAATTATGGGTTTAGGTGCTTTTGTCACTTTATTTGTTTTCTTTGTGGTACTCCTCGTTACCTTTTTTGGTCGTTTGGTTTTTGGCGCTGGACGAGTACTGGAAGCCATCACCGTTCTTTTAGACGAAACTTTCTTTTGTAATTTAGATTTAATGCGGTGACTTTGTGTTGTAGATTCAATAGGAATGGGCAAACGTGATACTTTGTGTTTCGATTTGCTACTTTTGACGCTTTTTTGGAAAACGGGAAGCGAACTAAGAGAATTTATTTTATTCTCGAATCCCTTTGAATTCAAAATCGTTTCTTCTTCGTCATCATATGCGCTTTCTAGTTCGTAAGGTAGCGAATGTACTACTACATCTTCCCTTTCTTCTGCTTCAATTTCAGTGCTTTCCAATGGTTGCATTGATGATGTTATATGCAAACTTTCATAATCCGGCTCTGGTAAAATCGCGTTCTCGATAGTGTCAAGAACACTGGAATCCGTTTTAGGATATTGAGCTCTAAATATAAAATGAATTTCCAATGAAATTTGTTTTTTCGTAAATCGTATTTTTTTAACAATCAATCGTAAGGAAAGAATAGTATAAGTAATAAATAATACTCATACTCTAGATCCTGCTTATCATACAGCACGGAAGATCCAAGTGCTTCCGTTGTAACTTCTTGCTCAAGTTCCGAACTCCGCTTGGCTGTCAAATAACTTGATTCACGGACACTATTTGTGTTGTTATCATGTAGTGCCTTTTTATTGAGCATATCGCCACCACTGCACTTGCCTTTCAAGGGGATGAATAATAGGACAAAACCACAAACTCGGAGAAATCTTAACGTGCAGTTCCAGGAAGTTGTATTCCGTTTTTCTTTGTTTGCTACAAATCTCTTCAGGAAGAAACGGTCCCGCATTGTAAAGTAAGTCTGTGATTCATCCTTTTTTTGTTTCACAATAAATAACTTCAAATAATGAAAATCGAGAGTTAAGGAAATGTGAACTATTCTAATGCATCATTTTCAATGAAATAAACTTGATTTGAATGTATGCTTGCATTTATATGAGCTTTGCTTTTGTCAACATTTCGAAGTATTTATGAAACGCGAACTCATGTAATGGTGAGTAATTTAACGCGCATTTGTCACATCAAACATTATATTATTAAGAAAGCATTCTAGCGAGTACGGTTTGATTAAGGAAGCCCACACAATGGAAATGAAAATAATAGCGGGGCACGCTTTGTCTCATGCTGGTAAGGAACAAAGAAACCTGACGTATCATTTTGCAGATTCATGGTCGTGTAGTTAAACATTGAATCTTTATGGGAAAATTTCACTCTTCATAATCAACACGTTTTAAATTTTGAATACAAACTCTACTATATGTATATACGCTTATGATAATACCAGTGAGATGCAGATGCAACCATATCCAATACATCAAATGCGTGCTCATCTACCGAAACGATTGAACAAATTTTGAAGATTTACTAGAAATCTTTGAAATTTTCACAGTAGGACAAAATAGGAAATTACGAGCGTATTAAATGTTTTACATGTACTATTGTCAGTAATTGTATTTTCAACAATAAATATATGTTTACCATTTTCAAGGGTGCGTTTGTTTAACTTTCAACGGAAAAAGTTTGGATAGTGAAAATGAAATGTAGGCCAGTTAAATAGACGAGGAATCGTTTACTGTCAACAGATAATACAATTACCAATCAACAAAATTCATTGACTTTTCTACAGAAAAGTCTCTTTAGCGGTATTCCATTAAGTTACTAACAATTTAATACAGAATTGTATATTGCCGACAAACTTTTTACAATATGTAGTAATAACCAATATTTTTTAGTAATGAGTGGAGAGGTTTTCATTACAAACGCATAGCAGTTGACATTGTTTTTTTACGCTTTTCACACTATGTTTGGCTTATAACATGCTAAATAGTAAGTTCAAATAGGTATGTTATATCGTTAACCTCTTACCAAATGGAACCACTACTATCAGTAGAATCTAAGTCACCTTACATGGACTGTCGTGAACATATTCAACAAAATTTTTTATAGATTTTAGGTACAGTTAAACTATTACTCAATTTATATTAACTAAATCAATGTTGCCTTTAGTTTTTCCTCATATAGCTAAGATTCCGTCGGAATCCACAAGTATGACTATTTTCCCTGTACTGGGAACTGGATACAGCAAGAAACACATTTCGCATTTTATTCTACTCTGTGGTGGCACCAAAACAAAGATATCCGCATATCATGTACCTTCTCTGGCTTTAGTTAAAAGTTTGTTTTATGTTCAGCAGTTGGTGATTTGATTTCTTGCTACTTTATTCTATCGCGTTTAAAATTTTGAAACAAAAATAGGCGTATAGAATTCAAAAAAGGCATTAGATGTGCTGCGTGCGGCGTATGTACAAGTGTGAGTCGACAGTCTGTTCTGGAGGCGTTTAAACAGTGGGATGAGTCCAGTACGCGTCTATTTAGCCTGGGTATCTTAGGTATATTTTACAAAGTTTAAAGTTGCAATAGTACCATTGTCTTCAATACTTTTCGTACACCTACCTATAATACATTTTTACTGAATGATTGATATTGGCCTACTATAGCTTCAGAAAGAAGCTAATAATATAGGCTTTTCAAGTTTGTAAGTTTCTTTCAAGAATATTCTGAAATAGAATACACAAAACAAATCAGTGATCTTTTACAAAAGATATATAAAATTACTTAATTGTCTATTGCTAGTAGAATATGAAATATACAAGAATGTTTTCCCTGGCTGTTCTATACACATATATAAACAACAATATTTAACTATTCAATGACATTTTGCAATAAATAGCACTGTACTTTAATATGAACTTACAACAAAATAGTATTGCTAATCACAGATGAATCGATTCATATTCATAACTAAACAATATGTGCGAACCCCAAGACAATCTGCTTGCTTGTTTAGAAATGCACATTCATGATTATAATTCATGAATGTTGTAAAGGATAACAAGGAGCAATCGATGCTTCACTCTTCACTCTAGTCTCGGCATTATATCTCATGCATATTATATTTAAATATGCTTATTAATCAAAACATTTTCCTTACACTAAAAATTAAAATTAATAGAACCCCTTTCACGATACGATTCAATCTTAGTTTTTATCACCACACAAAAAAATCTATATAAATTAAATAAATTAATGAAATCGAAATAAATGTAACTGTTTGTTAGCACGATTACATTTTGGTAAACATTTTTATATTAAAGGGAATATGCTATGGGCTAAAAATATGATAATGAATTAATCTATAGTTATCTAATCAATTTTAACAGTAGAATATATTTTTCGTACGAAGTACGAGCTTCCCACGTATCCGACGGTTCCACACATGATTCCTAGACCGAGACTAAAAAGTGCCATGTGTCCAAAGTAAAAGGCAGTTTGAAACAGTCCATACATCCTAGTAAAATACCAAATGGTTATGTATGAATAGGCTTAGTTTGAAGAAAATAAAAATAGTCAGAAAAATTACGATAAACTTACTTAGTCTTAAAGATGAAATAATAGATAGAATACAAGTACACATAGCCAGATGTAGATGCTGCAGCAAAGAATGAAGTCCATTGCCACCGGTAGTCTTCAGCGTTCAACAGGAAGTACGTACACACAATAGTGACACAAACCGTGACCACTAACAGGATCAAGAAGACCAGAAGCATAAATCCATACACGTAGTAGATTTTGTAAGCCCAGAACGAGGTAAATATGAAGTACCTGCCCAAAACAAATATAAGTGAATATTATTTTGGTTCTTGAACAAGAAAAATAAAATCCTTACTACAAACTAAACGCGACTTGCAACTTACATTTCGATGAAAATAGATCCAAACGGCAGAACACCTCCAAGCGAGACAATAATCGCTGGTTCCATGTACCACTTTTTCTCTGGAATAGGTCTTGGAACTGCGTTTACTCTGCAAGGATAATCTGCTTGTCCACCAAGGTTTCTGCCCAATACTGTTCCAACAAGAGTTAGTGGCAACACCACAAACAATACGATACAAGCAACAGCCACCTACAGTAATTACAATAACGTACAAGCATCAAAATCCAATTGTACACTTCCACAGAATCAACTTTATTTAACAGACACAAACGTACCATACTACCAAAAGGTATAGCTCGAGACGCATGATAGTAAATGGCAATAAAATTGATGAAAAATGATGTTCCACATACAACAGCAGGAAGTAATGCAACAGAGCACAGCATTTGACGAATCCAGCGCTGAAAATAGAATATTTTACATAAAACTATCGTAATGACATGAGCTTTGTTTAAACAAATCATTAAACACTACCTTTCCGCCCATTTGTGCGTAAAGACTGGCACCAAAGTAGCCATTAATTGGCGATGTGGCTGCATACACGAAAATTGCCGTAGACAATAACGAACCACGTTCCGTGTAGAGTTCACCCAAAATAGTGAACAAAATTACGGCTACAGTAACTACTAACAGTTGACACCCAGTTCCCAATAATGCAGAGAAGAGTAATGGTTTTGCTGCTGGTCTAAATACATCCCCATGAACTTGTTTCCATCCATACTCGTCTCCTAAATCCCGATCCTATCAAAGTGAACAAAACAAAATATAACTAAGAGAATCAAAGCTGCATTGGAAAATAAAAAACTGTTAGGCGAGTGTACCATGTCATCCATCTCTTCATCCTTTGCATATCTGGCATAATCTTTACGAAGAGTTCTCATCAAAATCATAGAAACTAAACCAACGAGGAAGATAACCATCATGAAACTGTTGAAAATGGAAAACCAATGAATCCTATGCTGAAAGAAGTTTGGATCCAAGTATTTATCGAAACGGTCTTCGAATTTTGTTTTTGAAGATTTCCAGTGCACTTCATAGCTGAATGGAATTTTCGCTCCGGGAGCAAGTAAAACCTTTCCTTCGGTGGTCATATTCACGTCTACGATTTGGTTTCCATTGAAAGCCAAATCAAACTTTTTGTGGCTGTAGATGTAGTACTCGCCCTTGGTTTCATCTACCTCGCCAACAACTCCCCATATAGGCAAATCATCAATGAACATTTGATACCAGTACCGATTTTTCACAGCATAGACAAACGCCTTCAGTTTCTCCTCATTGAGCTCAATTTCACAGTAAACCGTGGGTGGAGTATCAGCTAAATAAACATTTAAAGTATATTTTAGCTTATAAACAAACAATGTAAAAATGTAATCGCAACAAAGTGATGTAGCAATAATGTAATAATTTCCCAGCTCACATTTAAAGTCTATACTTAGTCCAGAGTATTCGAGCTCAAAGCCCTGCAGAGCTTCACCCAGGGTTTCATGATAATGGCCGATGACTTCTTTTGGTCCCTGACAAAATGGCAAGGAGTAGTAACTATACGTTTCCTGCCTGTTGTGATATGGACCTACGGTGTTCATCCACAGTACAACTTCCTCGTTGTCTTTATACTTTAAAAACAGAATCAGCAGAAAATTCAGTCAAGAAACTCATTTCATGGATAATGCGAACTTGGATAACATTGTTGCTTACCGTATGCGTGTGTTCATCACAATGTAGTCTTCCAACGCTGACAAATAGTACAAAAAACAGGATAAGGCGACGGGGACCCATCATCATAAAGCCGCGAGATTAAGACAGCGTGAAATCACGCCAACCTCCTCCAAAGAACTTAACAATTATCTTCTGTCAAACTAACGCAGTGCTCCTAATTTGTTGTAGCATAAACAGTCACTCAGTCTTTAAAAATCAAGGACTTCATTTAACTGAAGCCAGAGCTACGACTCCAGCGTGGCGGTGATGAGCTCCAGATGAAGGATTTTAAAAAAGCACGTCTTCTGTCACAGTCATTCTCTTATGACACCTGAAACATCAACAAAACATCTTTTACAAAAAAAAATCTACTGCATCAGCGCTTCAATAAACAACAATGTCTCTTGGACGACTACGGGAAAACGCTCACAACACACAACTAACAAGTGACACCAACTGGTCACAAAAACCTGTCATTAGTACTCACACGTAAAAACCAACTTATTAAACAAATTAGTAGCACAAGCGTTTCTTGCAATAAATAATTACTTTCACGGGGAAACTGCTCACAATCTGTTCTGTCGAGAGAAATACAGCACAAGTTTAACTTGACACGTCTCCGTTGTCTCTTTTAATACAGCTTGCTAAGTCGCGCTGTGGAATTGACTATCAGTCATTATTACTACCAACGCTGGGGTTTACTAGCAGAGCAGCAGCGTAGCGGTAGAAAAGTATGCAGAAGAACAGAGAAAATCAAACGCAAACATAAAAAAACTAGCAGCAATCCAACACATCAGCGATTCCACACGTACAGAACAACTACATGTTTAACAGAACCAACAACAGAACAGCTCAGAGCTTAAGTCAGCAGCTAGATGTCCAAATGGTCAAATAGACACAAAATATTTAAATCTGGATAACACGCTTGCTTTAAAGCATTGCTGGATCATGTACAAATACAACCATATAATATACTTGGTACTTAAATGTTTGGATTATCCGAGCGAGATCAGATGGTAGTATTTCGATATCTAATGATTTTACTGATACGAGAGTCGCGGTAAGTGCGTAAACGGCAGCTTAGATAGCATTTAGGGACCGGTGAGCTATGGGCTAACTTGCTTTAAAATGGGATATATAATTTTGCAAAAATGATTTCTTCACACCCTACCTGTTGTCTTAATTTATGGAGTCCAATATATCAAATCCAGTAGACTTGATTGACATCTAAGAAGACGGTTGATTGAAGGTTGCAATTGTTGTAAAAAGGGATGAGAGCACAAGATTGCATATTATTACGAGCCGCATGAAATAAGGTGCATTTTTTGCTGTACTCGGTACTCTGTTGTACAGCCTAAAAAACCAAGATTAGGCTGACTCCCACTTTGCACTTGTCATTACTGTATGATATTTTACAGTAAAAAATTGTGTGGTCAAAAAAGTGTGTCTGTTTGTATTGTAGTGAATCTCAAACAAATTGCATTTTTATGATGAAATAATGATATTGGAATGCTAAAAGAGATTTATTAGCTAATCGGCTAATCCATACTTTTACCTGGTGGTGGATGAGATTGGAAAGTTTGCAATCCTTAAACACATTGACGATTGTAATACTTTGAAATTCAGCATGCATCAAAAGCATATATATGCTACATTGTATAATAATAATATTGTGTTGGATTCAGATTCAACGAGTGGAGATTTAGACGTGTCTAAGGATAAGTACATTAGCATTTGGCTGCTTCAATGTCCATATCATTGTCATATGTAAGGAAATACGAAATACTGCTTTTTATGTACTTTACACGTCAGCTTTTGTAGAATTGGAGGATACAAAACCGAAGAAGAAACATCAGTTTTTTAACCTGCACACATATCCACTTGACAGCACCAGCAGCAGGCCAAGAAAGTAAGAAAGACAGGCAATTGAATAGAATGGAATAAAAAACTGAATGGGGCAAGTAAGGGGAATGCAAAGCCAGAGAAACCCAGAGCAGCAGCATGATTCCGGTGTGCACAAGTAGGTATGCGAATTGTGTGTGGTGGAAAATGGTCGATGTGTCGGTATCATCGGTACTCGGTTCATCATCATCATTAACTAAAGCAGTGTTTTGCGGAATTGTTGGGTAGATGTCTGTAAAATACCCAATTGTAAGTCTGCACTTCTTTTCCCAGCAGAATAGCCAGGGCAGATTATGGCAACGGCTAGATTGTTATAATAATGTGTAGCATATTGGTATCGGATATATGCGTATGAAAAATTAAGAAACTCTTTTATGTGAAAAGGGCAGCTTTGACTTGAGAGTTTTTAGTTGAAAATAGAGAATGATGTCGTTGTGGAGTTGACAACATTATGAACTATACACTCCCAACTTTGATTTTAAAATATTAATTACATATATGCACGGATCACAGCGGGTTTGATTTTGATTTTGAATAATATTTATTATATTTGCACTCATAAATTCTACAATACAATTGCTTATTACAATTTTAGCACATAAATATACCTACATAAGAGCATAATAATAAAAGTTTGTTTTCATTCAACCATTCAAAGAATCAATTAATTACATTCACAGTTCACACAACACAAGACAAAATTGTCTGTCATTTACATTTTACTGATTTCATTGTCTTCCCACTCTTTTATGGCTGCTGCTGATGTAACGCCAGATTCTTGTGCGTGTACACAAATAATGCATTTTGACCTAGACAGTTTCCCTTCATGTTGCTTGGCTATATCGTAGTACTCTGCATAAAGCGTATTATAGTCAACATCTTCATCCTTCAAGATCTGGTTTTCACTTTCTCCTCTAACCATTTGATTATTTTCGCTCCCAATGTACATTACATTTTCACTCAATTTGGCAACCTTGAAGCCTGGCGGTGGTGAATTTGGCTTTTCTCCCTCTTCACCAACTTCCTTTTTCTCCGGTTCGTCGTTCATGGGAGGCTGTGTATCCGTCGTAGGCTTTGGTCCGGGATCATTGTTTCCACATTTTTCACAGAAAATTAACAATGGCTTAGGAATGCATACTTTCTTGGCTTTGTTGCAATCGGCACAGAATATGACAACTTGTTGTTTATCCGCTCTAGATTCTATGTTTCCACTAGGTTTTCCTTTATTTTCTTTAGAATTTCCTTTGGCTTCACCGCACTTCCTGTCATTCCCTGTTCCGCTTTCACCGTCCTGATTATCTTTTGCAGGCGAGTCACTACCGTTCGCTTCCCCGTCTGAAGTAGGAGCGTTGTCACCATCCTTCCCTTTGTCATCCGCAGATTCTTCCTTACCACCACCCTTATCCCTTTTATCATTAGAATCATCATCTCCGTTACCGTTTTTTCTTTTTCCATTGTCGTTCCTAGAGCCTTCCTTATCTCCCTGCTTTTCATTTTTATTATCTGTTGATTTTTCTCCTTTCGGATCATTTCCCCTTTTATCACCAGCTTTCTCCACCTTGCTGCTTTCTCCGCCCGTCCTATCAGCACCAACTAACTTAACAAGTGTCTTTTCATCTGTAATCTTGGTTTACAGATAATTCAAACAAATGGAAAGAAAAAAAACCAATTGTAAACCACAGCTACATATAAAAATAATTGAAATCGAGCGATTGATTTGATGTTGGCCTAAAGCAATAATTGTGTTTAGCGTTGCGTACCAAGCTTACGGAGATAAGATAAGATGCCCAAATTAAAATAGCAGAAAGCAATAATGGCAGCTCGTTGAAAAACACAACACACCAGTCAGAATCATCCTTGACTTTGCTAATAACATCGTAATCTTGAACTTCAGTGCAGTCTCCTTCCACACAATCAAGCTCGACATGTACAAATTCAATCTCTGTCTTATTGCAATGCTATATTACATTTTGCATGCATGAAGTATTGGTTTACTTTAATAATCATTAATCATGAAATAAGATCTTTGTATGTGGGTAACATAAAAGTAGCGTTTACCCCAGCTTTCATATTATTGATCCAGATAAGAATGTCATCATTCTCGCATGCACCGACTTTCAGGCACTCAGTGGCATACCGGACCCAGTCCCACCAAAATGACATTTGGTACTCCACAACAGTATAAACTCCCACATTCATGATGGCCTGCGACCAGTATGCATCTTTGTCAATCAATGGAATTCCATTGGCATTTTCCCAAACTTTGTTCGCATACTTATTAGCCACTTGGCTCAGCAAAACTGACGGACTTGAAATTCCAAATATTGCAGTAAAATACATTACAAGCTTTTCCGCTTTGCAGAGACTGTTGGATCCGCATAATTGCCATGCTTTTTGAATTTCACTATAATGCAAGGCTAGACCATATGAGACAGCAGTTAAAAGCTTTTTCAGTAGCCAGTTCGAATCTTCGTTATCTTTCTGATTGGCTGCCATTTCCTGTATAAAATCGCAATTCCTTTCCAAATCAACTTTTAGAATAGATGTTAAACCTGTGACGTTTTGTTGAACACAATTTTTTACTGAAGTTTCACCACCCGATTAAATGCATAGTTGTCTGCAAGATGAGAGCTGCACACTACAGCGATAGAGACTGCAAGTCGTGCAAGTACTTGATATCCCTTTTCTTTCCTCATATTCGTTCTTACTACAGCAACCGCTATGAACACTTGCTGAAATTACTACTTGTACTCTACTCTAATTTAGTGTGCCCAAGGTTTACAGCAGTAATGTTATTTCAGTGGGAACATGTTCGACGAAAATCTTTTTTTAAAGAAATTTTACGAATAATTGGCCATTTATCATCTGGTCATTTATGTATGTGGTATTGGACTCAACAGACAAAATTATCAAAGAATGTGCATGAAAACTTGTTTGACAACAAAGCTGTTTCATTGCCTGTGGAAGTCTAGCTTTGCCCCAGGTGTGTAGCTTTCCATTTTCAGACCTAGTCGTACGTCACAAGAGCGTAGCAGTACGAAGATTTGGTGGTGCTTTCACCCTTTCTAGCACCAGCTTTTTTGCTTATTTCAAGAAATTGGCATACTTGTGAAAGCATTGCCTGTCTTTTCTTTCCAGGTGGTGGAAAACATTATTAGCGCCTATTGCAGGGTTGTGTTGGTGGGGATCATCTGTCTTTTTATCTCAATTTCATTTCTGGTTTTCATTCCATCATGAGAAGAAACCGAGCCAAAATGTTCAGGATTCATGTGCATCATGCATTTGTATTCTTATCATCACAAATATAATAGCATAGACCATAGCCATATTATTCCATGACTCATGTTATGAATAATATTATTATGTAGTTTATGTATGTGCTACTGAATGGGGAAATGCGTAGGTGCATTGAAAATATTTTGGGAACTAATCTGTATACACTGTTGTATTCCTAACTGCGTGAAGTTGAGCATTTGTAGTAGAACAAAACGCAAATTAAACTGAACCATATAATAATTCTTAAGAGTCCATGTAGCGAGAAAATAGAAGAGAGAGGAAGAGGAAGGAGGGCGAAGGAGAACAGCATAATAGTATGTTGTTGCCGTATGTAAATATGCATGTAGAGTTGATAAACTGACTGACACCGCACCGCACTAATGTATAAACTACTGTTGCCACTTCCATTAGACTCTATTACACACACCCAAAAAACTAGCATTGTAGAAGCGGCCATTCCATGCATTCCAAAGTAGCTGTAGACTTGTACAACCGCAATTTTGGTTTCAAAGCAGAACTAATCCATTTTCATAAAGGGAAATGGTAGTAGTAGGAGTAGACTGCATAACGATTAATTCTTTTTTGCTCGCTTTTGTGGTTCTCATCATCGTCAAGAAATAGGCAATCTTCATGCGTTTACCCACGCCATGAAGTAAAATGATGATGCCTACGTAGATCATGCAAAAGCTTCCGGTCGCTGTGTTTTGATGATATAAGAATCCTTGCATTTTATAAAAATTGGTAAAACCAAAAAGCATAATATAGGCATTTTCATTCGTTTAAAAATCTTTTCATTTAGTTACTTTGCTGTTTTTCATTCAATTTTCATGGATGGGCTCAGTCCACAACCAACCTTGTTTTGGATCAATAAATTCTTGTTGACTTTTACAGCCAAGTCTAATGCTGGTGTGATGATGATCAAGGAGAAGAAATAATGGATTATAGTAATAACGCTGTCGTTGTTCCATGCAAAAAATTAAAATACAAAAAAAGGTCCCATACAAGTTTCAGTTTTTTTTCTTGTTTTCATTCGCTGCGCATCGGCAGGTTCTTTTGGACTATTTAGTCCCTGGTTTTCTGCTTATATGACATGGCATGCACCCTCACACTACGCTTTTGTAACGATGCAAAAACTATAGTGTTTTGGTGCGGCGGCACTAGTGGGACCAGTATTTTCATTTTCGTGTAATGCTGCACAACAGAATAAAGTGTTATGTTATGGATGATGATGACGAGAAAAAAGGGGCTGGAGCTCATGCTCAGTCAGTTGAGCACTATACCAGTGTAGCAGTAACACTGCCGAGCAACAACATCAGTGTTGGTGGTTGTTTTAAAAAAGTCCGATATACCACTACTATTTTGCCACTATAATATGGAACGGAGAAGGAAGACAACAAGAAAAGTTACGGACACGGAACGGAATGTATGGTTTAGTTATGGATATGGATAGCACAGCACCATTAGTACTATCAACAAAACTGCTGAGAGTCTAGCATCACAAGCACGAGAGCATTTACACCTTTTTCACTCTCTCCATCTCCCTGCTTTGCCCTGATACTGCTACTACGACTACTACTGCTACCACACATTAGTACTAAGAAAGTACTTCTTATGCATTCCACAAAAACATGAGCATTCTGAGTGTAAAGACGTAAAGTGAGTCTATAACACTGTGTGCAAAATACGCTGGCTGGGTAAAAACTCGTCTTCTTTCCCTTCTTTGCATTAATAAAGTAAGTCTTTTTGGTTTTGGCTTTTGATCGGATGGATGTTGGGTTGTGCTCATTCTACTACTACAATATTTTCTCACACACACAACACCACAATAGTGGCACTATAACTGCTTTCCTACTATAACCAGCGCGCAAATAGAACCCGTCTTACAACACTTGCTACCACCATACCAGGACGCTGCTGCTGCTGCTGTTCAACTTCACAATCATAACAATACAGAAATCATCATCAACGTCGTCATCATTACATTACACACACTGCTGGGTTACATGGGCTGAATAGCTTGTTATTTTATTGAGAAATTGCAGAGATAGATATAGGGAGACTGCTGCTGCTGTCTGCGAGAGAATGGCAAATAGAATTTAGTAGAAAAAAAGGAGATTTATATTTTGAAGAGGAGTCTGATGATCGGCAGCAAGCACAATCCTCTCATCTTGAAGTAAAAACTTGAATTGAACAATTGCAAGTGGAGAAGTGGAGAGCAGTGTACCTAGGTACGTGATACATGTATCATGAAAATAGACTGCAGCACGTAGACCGACCAAAAATACGAATGATATTTGTTGTGCTGGTGGACCCTCGAAATAAAATATATACATCAACGTCACGAGTGGAAAAGAGCTCACTTTTATTTTCACATTGCGAGTGATGAGTTAGTGAAAATTAAAGCAATAAAAACGGACAAACGTGGAGAAAGCATTTTCCTCGTGGGTTTCTGGCTTTGGTGTCAGAGATTGTTTTCATGTTTTCTGGATAAGTCAAAGCATGAGGAGCACGTTTAGCGGGGAGGATGAGCATACTGCAACTAGAAAACTTTTAAATGTCTTAGTAGCATCCGGAAAGAGGTTTCGGTGACAGAGAAGAAAGTTTTAGTGATTTTTCACTAAACTGCTGCTGTGCTATGTAAGTAAACGATAAAAGCATTTCCACTGCAAAGGTGTGTCGTATTAAGAATCGTACGGAATATGTATATTTATTATTCTTACTTGTAATTTTATTTTTATATTCAAAGAGATATTCAATAAGTTCGCCGGAAAGCGTCGAAAAATAGTATACACGCATTAACAATAATAAACTAATTTGTTTACAAGGTTCGGCATGCAAAAAGACAGCAAGACATCAATGAGGACAGTCCTGGTATTTCATAAACTGATATGTAAAACAGCAAAACAATAGTAAATTGAACCGAAAAGTTTGTGGTTGAATGCGAATAGAGGAGTAATAGCAGTTATATGGTTTCGTCAAAGCACTGCTACTTTTACTTGAAATAATAAGTATCGTCTCCGGCTGTGCTGTTTTGTGACTTGGGAGACACATCATACGAAAGACAACATCAATGAACAAACTATATAGCTAAACTGGATCTCAACATCTTTTGATCATCAAGTCTTTCTAGAGATACTTTATATACATATGCATTCACAGCACATTTTTCTTTAGAAAGAGGAACAAGTATTTAACCGACTTGCAGTGGTGCAAAGCAGTGGTTGAAATTCTTTTCCCCGTCCTCATCATCAGCATCATCAAATATCCCAAAAGTTAGTGGAGTCAGCCATTTCGTTTTTCCATTGCACAAGCTGTAAAAATTATCGTTTTGCAGAGTCAATGTGCAACTAATACCTAGCCAATTAGAACATTACAAAAAATATTTGCATTTTTTTAAATTTCAAAAAAGCCTGCAGCAACTACACTTGTTTTGTAAAACGTCTGTATGATGGTTTTCTGACTGAGGAAAATATCGCAACACTCACATCATCTCCGTTAAACCACCACAAGAGTAGAAACGGACATTTAAATTAAATTCACTGCTGTTACAACTACTTCAAAAACATACCATCATACTGTTTTATGCCTGGTGCAAGTGAAGTGCTCGAAATTGCAAGTAGAAGTAGTGGCAAGCTGTAATGGGATAATAATACTCTACTATTGCAATTACCAAGAGAGAAGCGAATCTATTTTTTACACAAACACACTTGAGTATAAAGCATGTTTTCACACAAGTGAACTTTAGGCATATTATAATTGTGCTAGTGAGTGAGCTCGTATATCATGTTTACCATTACAATAAGAGACAAACAACACCATCACCACTGCTCCTCTTCAATGGATAAATGTGCTAATGTAGAATAACAACATCAACGCATTCATTATCCTCTCATCCCATTGATAATAGTATCATTGAAAGATTCATAAAGCTCAGTTTTCCACAAGAGATAACGTACATCATTACCAGTAGTGAAAAAATTTAATAAGCGGGACACTGTCAGCAGTCAGCGTTTGTTTCAATTCCACCAACAGGCGAGCTTGTGAATTTCAATGAAATTTTTGCGTGGATTGCGCTCAGACAAATTTATTTTGAAGGAGCAAACTTTTTAAAAAATCATTTATAAGTGAAAGTTAGGAAGTACCTTTTCATAGCAAAGTCGTAGTTCTAACGGATTGCAAGCTAAATAACCGGCTAACACGACTGACTATAAAGACAACATGCTTTTGGTTTCTAAGGCAACTATTCTTTTTGAAAGTTTGTAGCTCAAGATACAAATGGAGATGTAAATATACACCGGTTTTCCATTATGATTGCTAGAAATCCTTAGCATAGTACATTAAAATTCGATCATTAAACAAGTACTTAGAACTTTCTGAAATATAAACCAAAGTAGCAAATTTTCGTTAAAATCTGTTGTTCGCTATGATATACCAACTTCCCTTAGGATTTACTATTGTACACCTGCTCATAATTGCAAAACTCTATTGAAAACATTATTACAAAAGTAGATAGTTTATCAAAAAATAACAAGTTGTGACTTGTGACAAAAGTGATACCTTACATTAAATAAATAAAAGTCAACTATTTTCCTTCGAATAGTGATATTTTCTCTCACCTTTACACGAATACCTTCGCTTACTTTTTTGAAATTCTCAACTTGAAAAAGACGGAAAAATGAGCAGCAGTGCAAATAACCAGAAGCTTTCCACTACGGAACGCGTCATCAAAAGTAAGTCACTACAAAATATAATAATTGTTTTATTCATTCTTTTCTGTGCATGCTTCATTTGAATATATTGGAATGGAGTAATAATATCAGCATATTTTCGAACCATTAAAATTCCATTGCGCATGTCTCGCGATAAACTGTTTCATATAATACGTAGGTACTCTCTGGCACAATATGTTCTGTCATCGCAGCAGAGTGAAGAGTGACATCCATAAAATGTAGCTTTGTCAAACAAAGAATGAAAGAACAATCAAGCAGAAAGAAATCTTTGGCAGCCTTACACGTGCCACAATTAATCGTAATAAATAAATGATACATTATGCAAGGTCATAAACAGATCATGCTAAAATGCACTAAGGTGTATTCGAATTTAAATATTGGCTGTTATTAACGTGACCTGTATACATCGAATATTCTGCTGATATTTTTTAAAGCTTTTTTCAATATTTCGGTATGGCTGTTTCATAAATATTTCTGTGAAAGGAGAGTCAATACTAATTTTAGATTCACATTTTCACTGACAATATTAAAAATGTAACGAAATGATCAAACATAATCTTATGAATTCTTACACGCAGTGACTCGTTACCGACGGAAAACCAAGAACTTTGGTAATGCATTCCTGATTGCATTTTGAAGATGAAACATATATATATGCATGTTTGTAATATGCAATCAAACTAAATATGTGCTAGCGATTATAGTAATTTGCACTCTATGTAATAACTACATACCTGCTCAAGTAAGTGAGAACTTTTCTTTGGCAGTCAGAGTCAGTGCAAAACAAATGTAAAGTATATAGTAGTGCTCGCCATCGATCCTTGTCTCAATATTCATCCAGTTCATCACTGTGCTTGATAGGGGCGATGATGAAGTGAAACTGTATTACAAAGCTTGCGACTTATCATATCATACAATGCCAGTAAAGATCGGCATTGCGCTTTTGTAGAAAACCATAAAATTGTGGATGCGTGGGAAAACTTTACGGCCAGTTTGTATGTTGTTGTAAAGATTCCAATAGATTTCTGTTGCTTTGCTTCAAAATGAACCGATGAAATGGGAAACCAGTATGCGAATTACACGTCTTAGACTAGTTTAAACATGCAACGTAGAATAAGTCTTATTTTCAAACGCTGAACTGATTGGCTATTGGTGACCCTGTAGTTGGCTTGAACGAACCAATGCATCATTCGTAACTCTTGTAAAGGATAGGGAATTAATTTTAATCATACAAGTAAGGAAGGTTTAGATGTACTCTCGTGTATAAGATATTTTGCATCAATTCCTTCTCATAAGCAAGCGCCTAAGTCTACTGTTGCTCTGTAGAATACAGAGATGTTATGTATGGATTGACTTGTTTTTCTGGAATTCGTGTTGATGAATATTTAAAATCTAACATTGTTTACATCCCACATTATTATTGGGTATTTTAGTTTTATGAATTTTTTATGACATGCTAACTTTATTTTATATATTTTTGTAAACGTTTTTGTCACTTACTGACATACTTGTGACAGAAATTGGAATAATAATGCAATGATCATTTAGACCTGGATGTAGGCAAAATATCAGATTTGAGCTGATTTACAGACAGCTTATGGACACGCTTCATCAATACAGTCTGATTCATTCAGGAGTGATAGACCTTTTCGAGGTTATCATTATCAACTAATAAAAGTTTTAATTTCGTTTCTGTACAAAATATTAACATCTGTTGTGCGCGTCTTTTGTCCTTCATAGTAATCGCATATCGATGAGTAATCTTTAGACAAACACAGAGAGGTCCCACGTTGACACATTCCGTAACTCGTAAAATCGTTTGTGATCACCTCGTAAAGCTCTCGGAGAGTGGTGTTGGTTGTAGGGCGAGGTATGAAACCCAGAGGTGTAATAAAAATGATGTATAGAATCATTGTTAAAATGCAGATTACTCTTTATGCAAAGAAAAACTTTTATCATATTCGAGGACACGGCGGATTATGTTAGTTTGTACAGAGGATAGAGATGGATATGATACAATCTATTAGCAAAACAGGATAAAAATGTGTGAGCGTTTGCGTTCTGTTTAAAAGAATCGACAGATGGATAAATGTATACCCAATTTGAAGCATGTACACCAACTTTGCTGTTTTGCTTATGTTTGAAAAAGAAATAACAGAATAGAGAGGTCACTACTAACAGAATCTCTGTCTGCGTTATAAACGCTCAACAGCATACCTGCAATTTACAACAAACGAAACCTAATGTTAAACTCAAGTGGGGTTTTCTTTCACCACTCATTCCTGCCTAAAATCAATAGTTATTTTGAATTACGGTAGCATACCGCTGAGACAATTTGTTAGGTTTATAGTGGAGGAACGGAGACTGGAAACAAATCATGGAAGAGAAAAGTTTGGCTCTGAATATTGTACTTTCCAACCATACATACACACACCGAGTGCGCTTGAAATAATTCTTAAGTATCAAAATGAAAGAACTCATAGAAAACCCAATTCTTCTCTAACAAATTATTAAATTAGCAATCAGACAGTTCATAAATTTTTAGGGTACAGTGTGCTGGCTTTTACGTATTTTGTTTACAATTATCTTGCTATATCTCGCGAATTTTGTTAATTCAAAATCCTTATTGTCTTAAATATAAGCACTTGATCATGAAAATTAATATTGTAGTAAAGTGACATTCAACAAGGTCATGATGAAGTATGTAATGGCTAAATTGTTTGGTTCAGGCTTTTTCAATTCAACCTATACCAGGAATGTCCCGGTGAAACAGGTGTGTAAGACATCACACACGATTAAAGATTTCATAGAGAAAAATAGAGCTTTTAAAAGTGGACCATCAATTAAATACCAAAAAATGTTGGTTCAGGACTATATTTTTGTTGTCTCTATTTTCATAAAGCGATCTGAATCACATTTGTATGTATTCAAAGTACATGTATAGTACAAAAAATCAAATTATTCACAAATATTTATAATTTTTAAAAATTTACTCATAGACTCTTATAGCGATTATCTCGTTTTTCATCATCCGATACCACATCTCCTTTTCCCTTTGCATCACAATTTAGAGTCCAAAAATAAATGTATATTTTAGTATTTTTCTTTCTGGAAATATTGAAAATGCGATTGCGAGTCACAAGTTACGATTAACTTGACAACATTCGTATTTGTTCTTTTCTTAGTTTGTAGTATATATTCCAAGATATCGACCTGAACGCGTTATAAAAAATTTGTTTGTTAGCTCCTTCACGCTGCAAAATTGTAAAATGTATGTACAGTGTATAGGATCAAGAACATTTATCTATTTTGTAAGAGACTGTTGCAGGCGCAGTTGATACTTCATGAAATTCTTTCAGTGATGCAATGCAGCAAACATGAGCAATTGAGCTGTTAACCATTTTTGCTCCTTTTGCAGTGTTGATGTAGCATTTTCTGTTTAATTCAAATACAGGAAGTTTGCGTGTGCTTGAACTTTTTGCGTGCATTTCTCGGAGTTTACAATTTACAATACATAAAGCAATGCTTTAAAAGCATTAAATTTACACTTCGTCTTTTGGCAGCATGACAATCGACCTCACTTTGATATACTCAGACTTATGTTTATCATAACAATTTTAAGGAATAAAAGTAGGGTAGCTTTTTAAACTGGCGAAAACAAAATTCAAGGGGAAGCAAAGTAAATGCAAAACATGCACATATGACCTAAAACATTTGTTATTCTCTTCATACCAATTTTTGTATCATTCCTTTGTACATATACAACCTAAAATTATCATTTTCAAATGTTAGTTTGACCTGGTAGGTAGAAAGATACATTGCAAACTTTCAAGCAGTTATCTCAAAGGTACCGTAACAGAAAGATAATTCATTTAGGGTTTTCAGAATTTTTGATGCGAAATTTTGTCTGATATATAAATCTATGTAGGTGGATGCATAAAATTTGAACTGAGGTTATTTCTGTACCAAACTTGAAATATAAACTTAGATTGACACTTTGAATGCATTCAAATGGCTGAAGCTGAACAATTATAATAATTTTATCAATTAACCAATTATACCTTAAAATATATGGAATTGTTAGGTAATAGGCATTTGTGTCACTTTATTTTATGTCTTTCATTTTTATATAACTTCATTTATCTTTCCTTTCCTATTCGAAATTTGGCTTCGGATCGTGTAAAATAAATGATGACTTGCAAAAGGTGTTCTAATTTTTGATGAGGCGTACAATGAGTTTATTGACTTCACACAAGTATGCTTAGTTACTTTTCTGTTGTAGCAATCTAATTGGTTATTTTGCGAATCTTGTTTTCTTATTTCTCACCATTCATGGTCATCATTATTATGGTAATGGTGATTTTATATGGCATGTCGATGATAACATAAAAGAATGGAAAATATTACGGCTTTCCGTATTTCAAACGTTTTTATTGGACGAATTTTCTTTGAAATAAGGACTTTTCCATCTACCTGTTTGTCAAATACGACCACAAGTCATATTTTATTTTATTTTGTGCAGAACATACATAGTATACCTCTGCACCAGGCTTATGTTTTAATATTGATCAAATGATACACAACTTGTATATTTGATGACTTCCTGAAATTAATTTATCGTTTGTTTATATTATTGGACTGGCAGTTAGGTTTTATAATATGCTACAATATTTTTGATGAACCTAATAAAGCTGTCATGTCATGTAGTTAAACCAACCAAAGACTTCAATAATGTGTACTCAAGTTGACACAGAAAAGCTTTAAAAACTTCTTTTCAGATTGTTGTATTTCCAAACTGGGTTTATATCTCTTTAAATCGAGTTGTATTGTGGTTCATGTTTAATCAATGTTGAAATGTTTCTTTTTTGTCTCACTGATTTATTCATCGAAATTAAAGCAACGTTTACTTTAGTAAATGGGATCTCTTTCTTGTTCATTCTAAATCCGCAGTAGGGTCTTTCCCTGCGGCTGTAAATATTATTTTTTCACAGCAATAGGAGCTCATAATATATTGCCGCATGTTTTCAAGTTGGAATATAATAGTCTTACTAGCCAGTTTTCGTGTAGTTTCCTTACATGAACGCAGGAAAAGAGCTCAGTGGAGCGGCTGTTTTCTTTAAATTTCTTCAGGGTTGCTGTGTGATGTTTGTGATGACATCGTATGAATATAGATAAGGCACTCTGAATGTGTACACTTTGTCAACATCATCACCAAGTTTTATACCACTCGCTCGGTTACGGCCACGTTGGAACAAAAAAGCCAATGGAGAAACCATGCACCTTTTCAAAGAAAGCCATTTCATATGTCGTTCCTCTCTGTAACAAAACGGAGAATCCACAACAGCAACACAACAATAATAATAATTCACAAAATAAACTCACCCTTGGTTCCACTCTTCGTTACAAAGTACCAAAAACATACAAACTCCGATTATCTGACATTGTAGAAAAAACTTTCCCTGAAAACTGAAAGAAAAGCACCTCAGTTTCAAGTTCCAAACAGGAATGCAAAGGTATACACATTTAAAAGCACCAAGAGCAAAATGTGTAACAGTAGAACTATATAGTGTGCTTCATCTCATCCTCCACTCGTTTCGAGTTTGAACATCTTAAAGCAAGCAGAATACTATGCACACATTAGTTGAGCACGGTTGTTGGAATTGGCCTGTCAAACGACAAGTTGAAAAGAAAATGTTTTGAGGAAGGGAGAAAAGAAAAAAATGTAACCGAGACAGAGATGCTTTTTTCATGGTTTACTTAATATTGAAAGCTTTTCCAGAAAAAATACGAAACTAGGAATGCTTACATTTTACTTTACTTTTTTCTGTGTTATGTTTATTTTTAAATGACTTTCCACTTTCCTTAAATATACCAAAAGATATGACAGCAGTGAAAGACTGCCTTATATAAAATGTGATGCTCGAAATGCGTGACTAAACATATAGGTATGAGGATAAAGGAAACACCCGATCCATTGAGAACAAAATCTTTTTGGTAGCAGGATCAAAATCCACGATCCACATGTAAATACATAGTATACACACACGCCTTTTACTTTCACGCTATTGCTTGCATGTGTACTCAATTCAAGCAACAACGCTGTTTTTCCATCTCACTTTTTCGTTTCATTATCAAGCTTATTTTGCTTTGTTGACAAAGCGTGAAGAAAATAGAGCTTGCTAGTATGCCGTTTGCGGATGAAGTCGTTTGTGTAGGTAGACTGCAAGAAATTGTAAACGAAAATGTTGAATGCTAAAGTTCCTTTTTACATTTTGTTTGGCTTTTGCAAAATCATATTAGTATTATGTTGTATGAAAACAGCATCCTTTCTGATAATATTTTTTCAATAGTTCACCCATGAGCCATCATGCGACGTAAACCATGAGAAACGTATCAAGTATGGGTTGATATCAGTTTTACTGAAATGCTGAATGATTTCTAAAATCCTTTAATAGCTACCTGTGTTTCCATAGGTGTGGAAACGAACTTGAGCGACTTTCATAAACTTGTAAACAATTTGCCTTTTAATGATAGCTTGTGCATAATATATGAAGTATGTAGTGGCAGTATTTGTATTTGTACATTAGTTTGTGATGTGAATCACATCATGTGATGTGTTACGTATTAATGCATAATACGTGTTGATAATTGAGCAGATAAGTATTGGTTCAATTTACAATTTATATTTTCTCTAATTAATTAAATGCGTTCTGATATAAGGTTGACAGAAATTGCTAAATTGTGTTTTCACTGCTTTTTAAAAATTTCTGAATTAAGGCTGAAAACTGACTGAGAGTATTTGACTATTTCAATTGTAGGAATTGTTCAATACGCAACCACTTTCATTTAATCAAGTTTTCTTATTTAGTTGGAAAAGATATATAAATAATTCAGTTGTCATTTATACTACCTAGAATTTAATTCACTTTTGCCTTCATATAAAATTATGATTTTTTTGCAAACAAATGTCTGGAAAAAGAAGCTTGAATTCAGAACAATTATAAATTAAACATTGTTGATTTAAATCCTTATGTAATACTACCATTTTGCTGACTGCTGATTCAGTAGTAGTCCCTATATATTTAAAATCTGACATTTTCGAGATTTCGCTTACAATCCTTGTTTATGCTGTTTCCATCGCCTTCCCGTCTTCTCTGAACAAGTAATAGGATTTCAGCATTATTATTTTCTTTCCCATGAATCTTAGAGGTTTACGTAGGAAATAGAGTATTATGTAATATACTTTTAGCGATATTGATATTGAAAAATAATCGCATAAAAATTGAGAAGATTTTCTTTTTGAAGATGAAAAGTAAAGCATTAAATTTCTCTAAAAGTAGCAGAAAATCCTCCATTATTATATGTACACGCATTATTGAGTGAGCGCCTTATCAAAAACCGAATCTGTTTATTAGCTCTTACAAAAATGAAAAAAATCTTTCGTTTTTATGTTTATGTAGATATTCAGAAGGACATATAATATAGAAAAACGTAGGTGGCATATATATAACCCACCGTTTAGGAAGTCATACTAATAAGGTGTCTTTTGTGCCCGCCTTTCTACAAAATACTCAGCGATCAGTATCGTCTTTATTTTCTGATCCTTTTTTGATACACTCCGTGATTTCTTTTATCTTTTTGTCCATTCCAAAATAGTGCGCGCAAAACCTTTAACAGGAATGTGTGTTAAAATAGTATAGATGCATTGTACAAACAATATCTTGTCTATCTTGGAACAACTGATACCACTTAAACTTTTTCTAAGATCAACCATCGTCATGAAAGGATATAAGGAATTTTGTGAGCACTAGGGATGTATATAATGAACGGAAACGATGATGCATGCCGTATAGACAGATCTTATTTTTAAAAAGTTCTGCAAAAAATAGTTTTTTCATCTCACTGGTTCCATTTTACTTTTGGTACACCATCACAGTAGACCTTATATTAGTTTTAGTACTTAAAAGCAACTCTTCCCTTTCTTGCTTACTTCCTTTCTTATTTCATTCTCCTACTCTCTCTGGTGGCCGTGTAAGACGAGTTGGATGCTTGCAGCCCTATCTGTCTATATGTGTGCACCAGTCTCACTCAGAAGAAAAGGAACAGAAGATGAAAAGAAACAATTTTTACGCATTGCGGCGGCTGGCTGGGTGCTCGTGGTTGGTGTTTTAATGGTGTGTCGGTGTATCATTTTCTCTTCCCCCTCGGTCGTAGAAAAAACTATCATAATATCTTATCACAGAGATGCACTCCTATAATGTCAGTAAGTTTATTAAAGTAGGAAAAGCGACGAAAATAATAGTAAATATGTAAAAATTGATTTCTGCGTCGGGAAACGGGTCACAAAACGTTGACACCATGAAGCACTAATGTGTTCTCTTGTTTGTTTGCTAGTACTCTTCCTATTCCTGCCTAACAGATTTTGGGGTAATCTATTGCTCATTAGTTTAGTACTTGCAACCTCACAAAACTTTTCTCGTGTCATGCATGCATTTATATGAAATGAAATTGTCTTCTTTCGCATGTCAAACAAAGGAATATAAAGTCTCGTGTATATTGCTATCCATCCGGACAAGATACAGAATATTCAACAAAAAATAAAGTGACATTAGAAATTGAATACTATGGCATAATAAAATGTTAGTGCCACTTGGAAAACTTATCCTGCTTTCGGCTCTACAGATCTGGTTTGTCTGTTCTCATCAAGCCTATTGTAGTTAAAATTCCTAACTGAACATCCTTATCGTAATTTTTCTAACAGAATACAATTCTTCTTTAGAAAATCAGATAAGTAAGTGGTAAGCTTCGAAACTCACAAAACTATCAGATTGCTCATTCCAGTTATTTACCTGTTGTTCTTGCATGTGAAGTAAAGTAGTAAAGAAAATTAATTAAATTTTGTCGGTGGTTTATAATTTAATAGGAGTATTCATGTGCATTGATACAAAAAAACTAAGATTAAAAATACGTATATTAGAAGTAGCATAACATCAGCCTATTATATGTCGCATTCCTCGCAGGGTGCCTAGCAGTAAAAGGTTGAGAATTTAGTACGTTGTAAGTGTGGGGCTTGTATCCGCTTATTAACTGGTTGTTTGTAGTTTTTTGTTGTTTACGCATTAGATATACATATTATGCAATTTGTATAGGTGACTGACATTTGCAAAATTTCTTCAAAACAACTAATAGTCGGCAATAGGGAAAATGACAAACCATGTCATTCAGAAACATTCACATGATTTGACATTATTTAAGTTTTATAATAATCAGTAGTACAAATATATACTAGATCGCGAGGGTAGCCTTTAATATTAGAAGTTTATGAGATGTACAAAATAGTAATTGAAAAATTTGGTTAGTGAAAACTTTTTGGCAATCTATCCGGATTTCATTTCTTTCATTTACTTTTACGACCAGTTTTATAGTCATAGTGTAAACGACATTCAAGCAAGATTCGTTTAGTTCATTATTAAGTGTGTGGTTAAAAGCAAAGCACATGATTTTTATGCACCGATTTGTATGCGCAAGTTTCGTGTGTAAGTGTATGAGTTACGGAATGTATTTGTGCGAGATCTGCGAATTTTAAGCTAAACAGAAGAAGAGTGTTGCATATTGAAATGCAGAACAAGTTGTACAAAATGTACACACGCATACTTTCCTTATTGCTGAAGTACACATACACACAGCAGGATTTGAAGACTTCCAAGCTTGCAGCAAAAAATCCTTATGTATCCTACTTTCAACTTATTTCTTGTTATGAAAGGATAAATCTGCCTTGTTGTATAACCACATTTTGGGAAGCCTGAACCTGCCCCTGTCGTAGTATGGAATTCGAAATTTAAAGCTTTATATCTCTATATCCTATACATTCACTCACATGATCACACGCAGAGGCAACTCGTTTCAAGTGTATTATTCTTTTCGAACAGCCACCGTGATGCTGTGTGTGGCAGAAGTGGTTAGCAAGAATACGAATTTGTGGTTCTCTTTCCACAGCACGAAAACCTCACGTAGGTATGTGTATTACAATATATATCCCCAGCTTACCTCTGAAAGGGCTCTCGCTGAGTCTCGATGTGATTTTCTTTTTCTCTTCCTATTTTTTATTCTATTCTGTCTCATCATTCACGGTATCCGCTCCGAACAGAAGCGTGAGTGGTGTAGGTAAAATTAGGTATGTGCTTTCCAAGCACAATGTAACTTTGCTCGAATTTTTCTTTGCTCCAAGAATACATTCAAAAAAGTGTAAATACCGAAGAACATTGTAAACATGGTTTTTCGACTTTTTTCCCTGGACTTACAGCTACGATCCTTCTCTTTCTTTTCCGTATACCAATTTTTACTTTAGTAGGAAACACACATTATGTATTTAGGTGGGTGGCAACCATGACGGCACACAAATGTTTAGCGGAAAATGAAAGGAAGACAAAATTTGTTACAGATATTGAAATCGCAAAATATTTTGTGCAAAATTTGCACTGCAAATGCACTTGCACACGCAATCTAAAAATGAGTGTGGAACTTTCGTTGTACTTAAACTTGGCACTTTCAACCGCTTTTCATACTTTTAGTATTCTGAGTTATTTTAAAAGATGCTGCTAAATTCGTTCGCGGTAATGTATCACAAAAATTATGATTCAATATTATTAGAATTCAACTGTCGTTATTTCAATGAAAAATACTGGCGAAAACTTAGACATTTTGGTTTTGGTATCTTTAGCTGCAACCAAATTCTTGCGTTTCCCTATTATTGACGAGAATCAGTAAAGTAGACACATTCTCTGGGAATGAAATGAAATTTTCTGAATTACCCATGACAAGGCTGTTATGGATGACTGTAGAAAATATATCCGTTTTTCGTTTGTCAAGCCTTTCTCCATAATTTCTTTCACATCTAAGTCTGACTTGGGTTTCTTTCGAGATTGAAGATTCGAGTTTTTTTTATTCTTACATCCATCAAAGACGGATGTGAGTTTTACGATGTAGAAAATTCCAAAAAAAAACAGCACCGAGAAAGTCCGCAGGAGGTGATGCGCGTTGCTATTCACTGTACCTTCACCAAAAACCTCAAAATGATGTTGTGGCTGCAGTATAAGCTTTAATAAAATTAATGTTTTGTTGTAAAGATTCACAAAAATACTTTCATAATTTCATTCCGGTTCGAAAACTATTTCAATTCGTATCCAGTATCCGCATTTTTGATTGTTTCTAATCCTCTTCAGGGAATAAAGAATGATGGACAACAGTTAGATTTGCATTTACATCTACGAGTACAATTAATATTTGAAACGATAAATAATGGTAAGTAAAGAAGTCCAGAAGTTGTGCAGGTAGTCACGACCACGTTCTTCTTTCCGATTCATAAGGGGGATTCCGTTGGCTGTAGCATTGCGAATAGCGATAGCTTCCTTCGTTTCACGGAGAATCTTGTCCTTTTCTTTAGCAATAATGCTAGCGTTGTCCCAAAGTTTGGAGTGTTGCTTTGAATCTTCCAAATTACTCCATACATGCTCAGATATGGCGGATTCTAAATCTCCATTCTTACAATGGCGTTTGTGCTCTTTCATGCGTTCGGATAGGTCCCTTCCAGTCTGTCCGATGTAACGAAAACCACATTTGTGTCAAAAACTTAACAAGATTTGCTTGAAACAACTGCAGGAATGTTGCCATACATTGACGTTGAAGTACTGTATCTCGAATCTGGAATGCTAAAACAAGAGAAAGTTGCAGTGCATCTAACTTGACCAAAAGAAAGAATTGGGCGGATGTAAATACAGAAGCAAAAATTGTGTACTCAAGCATCTCGAGAAATATTATTATTACATGTAAAAGAAACGAGGCAAATGTTATGCTCTTTAATGTATGTACATAGATAATGTGCGGCTTCCTTGCTCCTTTACATATGTCTATCATGTGTGCACAGAAAAAATGTAAGAAGTTTTCCCCCTTTCCCATTAGACAAGAGAAAGGAAAAATATGATATATAGGAACCTATATACACACATACATATATTCGTGCTGTGTACTTTTACTTTTTTCTTTACTTCCCGAAATGAAAGATCGAGGTCACCTTTCTTCTTCCTGCCTTTTTCTCCATCTTGTTGTTGGTAAAGTTAATCCAAAAGTAAACTTGCCTTGGTACTCTTTCTTCTTGTACACATGAACACAGGCATTTTACCCAGTAGTATTATAGCGATCTTACTTTTGTCTCTTATCTTTATTCCTCAAGCGAAAGAAATATATTTTTATGTACGGAAACTTTCTGTTTGTTTTTTCTAATGTACAAATTGCTCTCTGTCTGTAGAGCTCGGCTCATCGACTTTCTCGCTTTATGCCTTTTGGAGCGATCTCAAGATGATTTTGGATAAGAGGGGTGGATCGGAAAAAGCAGACGAACACATTAAAAGAAGTGTTCTGTATTGAGCGCGTGATTTCGATTATTCCAATAGAATTAGCGTTGATCGAGAAAGGCAGAAACTGCTTTCTTTTGTACGAAATTGCAAAAATTGTAAGGTTTATATTGTCTTAACACACCCCAAAGACGTTGTATGGATTCAGTTTGAGAAAAATGGGGTTAGTGTCAATTTTAAATCTCACAGATTTAGGAGCAATTTCGGACTAATATCATTTTTTTGCAATCTAGGCATAGGTTATATCGTACTGCAAAATTATAATGAACACAACAATATCAACCCTTTCACTATCACTATCGAATTTGAAGGGCTCTGTCATGAACTGTGGATAAATAAATATCAGTGTTTTTGTCATACACACATTTAATGTAAATCAAAATCCCTAAGAAGCAAAATGTGATAAAAGAAATGATTTTCACGTTAAAGTGTCGTGTAATAAACAAGCTTCTACAAAATTTGCTATTTTTACAACTATCCAACATTTCATTTTAAATCAGGTTAGGGTTTAGTATAGCTGAATATAAAATAAAAAAATGTTCACTATAGTAATTATTGCTAAAAATGAAAAGCATGGTTTAAAAGTATTTTTGCGTTGTTTACATCTAGACTAGTTAACGTTAAATGACGATACTGTTTTGTTGGAAGAACAGTAAAACTGCAAGAAACACAATGTTTTTAAAGTGTGACGGAGAAGGGAGAGATAGCTGAAACATTAAAAAGCTGCACATAGTATATAGTAAATTTGAGTACATCATGTAGCTATATATACATACATAGTACATACCTGTTAAGTTTTTTAGCAGTTTTCACTTTCTCTCGTCTAATACGATCGGGCTGGTTTTGATGGCTGTGTTGTTGAAAGGATCACAATGTTAAAAGCGAATAGAAGTACACTAGTATGTGTGCTTCTGATGGCCTTTCACCACAGGAAAGAAGATATTGAACATAATATTGAAGATAGATGGAGAGAACATTTTCTACTTTCTCCTTTCCAGGCTCCATTTTCTGATTTTATAATGCTACAACACAAAAGGAAAGGTAAGAGTCCATCTTGAGAGAAAACTCATCTTATAAAAATAGTGATGGAGAGCTTGGAGGAAAAATCCCAAGAGGGGAAAAATGAGCCAACTCATTATCACCTTTCTTCTTTACTTATAGTTTCGTACTTTCTTGGTAGGTACACCATAATATCATCTATGTATTCACAAAGCTTTCCGTAAGTACATTATGTTTTTAAAAGCCCTGCACATCAATGAAAGGACACAGAGCAAAGAAACAGCAGACGCAACAACTTCGTGAGTACGTGCACGCATGTGGTAGTAGCCATCTATATCATTTCACATATATGCAACATGTTAGCCCTATAGTGCACTTGTAATAGGCTTGAAAGACTTGTTATATGCTCTATTTCTACAAAATATCATCTCATCGTATTTGTGAGCCCTTTGCAAGATCCCCAGTTCCCGAATGCATGGGATCACATCCCTACCACGACTACTGTGCGGTTTTTGAACTTTCTTTTGTTACAAAATGTTACTGAAATCATTCTGTATCGCTGTATGCGTACATTGTATGGGTATTCTTGGACATTTGTAATGTAGCTTATTGTTATTTTTATCAATAGTTCGATCAGCCACAAAAACGCATTTTCTCCTTGCAATGGTGTTTCATGCGATTTTCACTGGATTTATTACCAACGGTTATGATGAAGTCGAATTTTTGCGTCTCACTTTAAAAAACAAAAGTTTAACAGCAATAATTGACTATATTTGATGTATTACTTCAACACACAGTATGCAAAGTGAGCTGCTTAAAATCATGCAAGCAAAAAAGTGCTAAAAAGTCACAAATTGGCGGAGAAATAAAAGTTACAAGACCATTACACAGCACTGAAATGATGTTTTAAACAATGCAAAATATAAGATTGAAGTAAAAGTAATAGAGTCGTTTTTCGATAGGAATTGCACACAGTGGAGACCGGTGGAGACTTTCCTTTAGCTCTGTGTTTTACCTCCGTCAAAATTTATCATCATTATACGTAGGAAAAGTTCATTGTAAACCAATACAGATCTTGTATAAACGCAATTTCTATAGCAGTAAAGATGTCAAGTAGTGCCCTGAATTTATAGGAAACTTATCGTGTTTGTTGGTAAAAGACTACAAAAACAAAGGACTTGCATGTTACATACAAACCTGTACCATAGTGTTGGTAGATACCATATCTTTGATGCTATTGATAGTGTTGTTGTCGTTTCAGGTTGATCTTCCGTGCAATATAATATTTTGGTATAGCTATCTTTTATTATTACATTATTATATGCTTGAAAGCACAGTACATAGCAGAATCCGTGGCGCGACCCATCAACGCGTTCGTCTTTAAGAATTCTAAAAAGTTCAATAAAATGCTCGTAGACACAAAGCGGATGTTTTATTCTCGTTAAAAATATATTATGTAACACCATATACCTATATATATATATATTTATTTATTTATATAGATGCTCCTTATTCTCTGTCCCTTTTTTGCTGTAGTGAGAAACAGACCGGCACACAAGAGAATAATAAATTCAGACAACGAATTGTCATGAAATTTGTTCTTTGTAATATGGTTCCTTCTATTGCAAATTCTCAATACACACATGGTTGGAATTACTATTACTGCATATTATTATATTTGTTTGCACATTGTCATTTTTCTATATAAATTAAAATAAAGCAAATTTAGTCATCCCAAAGTTACAACGTTTAAGTACAGATGGGTACCCTTAAGTTTTCAAATACCATACATATGCGTATTATATGTTTTTAACTCCATCTAAGAGATTCTTATAAGATAAATTAAAGAGTGTTATATTACTATAAATATATTGTATGTAAAAAAAACTATTACCTTGACTATAACAAGCGACAATTTATTTTAATAAAATGGATAATGGATGAAAGTTAAAGGTGGTAAAGATTTAAGTTAAAGAGTTTCAGTTATCATGATTTTAAACTCATCCATGAGTTTCTGCTATTCTCTTCCAGTTTTATTCAATCTGGTATTTTATAATGGATGAAGTGAATAACGAGAGTTCTGCAATGTTGCTCAAAAGATTTTTCCAGGAAAATAATAATAAGAAAAAGTTTCTTTGATACTTTACAAAAACGGTAACTTCAACTAGCGTATTCTACAAGCACATATAATTGTGAATTTTTCGATTATACGATACGATGTCGTCTGTTAACTGAGGTTAGATATTTCTATTGATAATAAATCATGCATTATGCATTCACAGGAAACTTTTTCTCACCATCGGGGTGAATTTGTTCTTTCATAGTTTGACGACTTTGTACGCGTACTCGTGTAGTCAATTCGTAGAAATTCCACATCCGCCTTATAAACTTTGAAATATGGTGTGTAACGTGGGGAGAATATAATCGGCCAAAAATTGAATTGAACGAGTCAGACATTATGAAGTACTTCATGTGTGAAATTGCTTGTTACCACATCATTGAACCGAACAGGCTTCACCATTTACTCCTATATGTTAAATGCATAAGTATCTAAATGGTTTTGAATTAATGTCTTTATCACGCATTTCAGGTATTCATGCTTTACAAAGTTGTCGGATTGCGAAGCATAATATTGTACAAATAGGCAATAATTAGGACAAAGTCATCCATTTCTTTAGAATTATGTCCGGCCAATATGAGAATCTATAATTCAATTTAAAAAGGTTACAATTTGGAGTACTCGGATGAATTTTTCCTCGTCTCCGAAATTCTCCTTTTGCTCCTGAAGTGAAGACATTTTGTCTATTACTTCTGGAATTGATTTCAATTCTACTAACTCTGGTGCGTTTTTCCAGATCCTAGTTCTAAAATGTGCTTAAGGTAAATATTAACCACATCCGTTTCTCTGACAATATATTCCTGTTTGTTGAAGTAAATCACATGATGTACTCCAAAAGTCAGAAATGGCTAGATTTCATTTAAACCTATCCCATTTTGCATAGTTTAAGGTGGATGATATAAGTTTGCAAAGTTGCATCAGCTTGTGCTACCGTGTATTATTATTCTGTCAGATTAAGTGAACAGACGACTTTAATGGGTGTGCACAAAAGAGAAAGTGAAGGTAAACGTCAGGAAATTTAATCGCAATGAGAAAACTTATTATCCAGTTAATATGCCCTGGTAGATTATGGGCCATCATTTATTCGAAAAATATACGGTAATTATAGTTAGGTCCTGTAATGTAGAAAATTACGAGCAAACATGTCTGAGATAGACGGGAACCGTATGTTTGAGTTAGTACAGGCTGCCAGATCTGTAAAAAAGATTGAGCTAGTATACGGGCCTGTCTAGCTGCATGCCTTAAATTAAAGTGAAAAACGACGGGTGGAAGGAACAAGGGAAATCATGAAAGTTTAGAATTACATTCCCACTTGCCAGCACAGCAGCAAGACTTTTCTTTTTCTCGCAGCATGATGGCAGGAACTCGTGAAGCAAAACAGGAAGACATTTCTATACATAACAAACTAAACCTTCACCACATTTCGTAGTGTGCAATATTCCCAGAGCTTCAATAAACTAGTACCTGTCCAGGTATATGTGTCCATCCATGTAAACTATTCTGGTCTTGATGATAAATGACAAGGGTAATAATAACATGCTTATTAATTTCTGCACAGTTTTTTATACTACTTACTAAACTCCTTAAAGCTTGAGACGTTTTGTTAAACTCAAAATATTAACGATTTATTTCATATTCCATATATGAAAATACCGCTGTTTTCTTGAAATAACACCATTAACACTTGTTTAACATGTTGCAACGCTTACATTACAGACTATGTTTCACAGTGATAAATTTACAATGAAATGGTGTAGATGGTAAACCATTAAAACTGCTCGCTGCTAAAGACAATATGACCCCATTCAGCCTGGTTTAAAAATAAAGTCTACAGACAGTCAGACGGACACACGGACACCGACATCTACAATAGCTCCTCTGCTGAAGCAGCGAGATAATAATATGATAATAATAACTAATATTTAAATCGTTTCATCCCATTTGACAAAAGGACTAAATTATCTACTCAAGGGTGACGAAATCTATATAATATAGCGCGCCAGTTCCGTGGCCCGTACGGGCTCAACATCTTTCCTTACCACAAGCTTTTTTCCCTCTGTACCTAGGCTCAGCCTCTGTGGCTCAGTAGCTTGAGTGTCGGGGTAATGGAGTGGAGATCGCCGTGACGAATCCTACCTCCGTTGAAATATTTTTGCATGTTGTGTTTTTTCACAAATAAACTATCCCTACAGCCAACAGCTTAGTACCTGACCCTACAGTACCCAACACAATAATTTAAATATTAAGGTCCTGAATCAGGGCCTTAATGGTTAAATCTAAAATCTTTACTGATTCCACTGTGCGACACATGATTATGGTCCAGTTTTTGACCGGACGAATCTGAGGTCGGATTGTTAAAATTCAAATCCACAGGGCCTGAATCAGGACCTTAATGACCAAATCTGCTATCAGAAGTGATTTTAATGTACGACACATGACTATAGTCTAATTTTTTACCAAACTTACGAATTTGTGGTCGGGTTGTTAAAATTCGTATCTGCAAGAACTGAATCAGGACTTGTGACCAATGACCAATTCTGCTATCAGAAGTGATTGTAATGTATGACGCATGACGAATATTAATTTCAACGTAGCCGGCCATGCTGGAAATTCAGGTGTCAAGAGTCGTGTGTAGGATTTGCATTTCAGACTTGCAATCTTCACCCATGCTTAATACATGCATGGGAACCATTAAGCAAGCCAAAAAATAGAGTAAGACGGCTTTAATTTAGTTGCTGCTAACTATTAGGCTATCATACATGCCATGACGGATTTTACCCAATGTTTACAAATACGGTCTGCGGGCCTGGCTCAGGTGCCTAGGCTACAAGCAAGACATGGCTTGGCTTGCTTCTTTCTGGAAACAATTTTTGCAATACAACTGTCCTGATAATGACATGTCGTGTAGTGTGTGAAGTCAACTACACAACTGGCAGACAAATGTTACAACTATTTAGCTTTGCATATATTTAATGCAGCACTTGCTTGAAATTCAGGTGTCAAAATGTGTAGAATTTGCATTTCAGGTTTGCAAGGCTCACCCACGCTTCCTACATTTATGGGAAGCAATAAGCAAGCTTTCAAAATCTAATAAATAACAACGGCTTTAGATTAGTCGCTGTCGGCTTTCATAAATGGTCGAACAAGGCTTAACGAATTTCACCCAAATGTTAAAAATGGCCTGGCTCAGGTGCCTTAGCGACAAGCAAAATTTGGCTTGGCTTGCTTCTGAAATAAATTTTTGGATTGAAAAGAATTTCATTGTAAAGATTTGTCCTAACTATACCCAACGTTTAGAAATTATTTCCATAACACCCAGCACAATAATATGAGTATTTAGAACCTGAATCAGGCTCTCCACCTGCGGAGCGGTGACTGGCTCTAGTGAAAATGTATGGATTGACTATGCTCACATAAAATGATAAATGTTTGTATAGCTAATAAATTTTACAACTTTCTACTTGAAAAATATTGGGAAGTGTGATGTATTGTAAAAAAGTGAATTATCGTTGCAAAAATATTAATACTGTAGCGACACAGTCCAGAATATTGGATTGCTATTCAATGATGTTTTGTCAAAGGAAGTTGAAAGAAACATAGAAGAGTACTGCTACTGCTGGTACAACAATGAGAGTTTTAATTTTCTTTGTAGCTTCGGAGGGATAACTTATGCACGAAAAAGTCCATGCTGACTTTCTACATTCAGTGAAAGTTTTTTGTTCCATTG
This sequence comes from Entomobrya proxima, assembly GCA_029691765.1. Taxonomy (NCBI): domain Eukaryota; kingdom Metazoa; phylum Arthropoda; class Collembola; order Entomobryomorpha; family Entomobryidae; genus Entomobrya; species Entomobrya proxima. The sequence continues at coordinate 14,687,821 of CM056168.1, forward strand.
TCAAAGCATCTTTGTTACATTTCTCAAAGCTTTTCCTTGTCATTATTTTTTGGAAAAGGCACAAAAATACATTCACCAAATGCAGGAGGTCAGCATGTACTTTTCCGTGTAGAAGTAATCTCCTCGCAGCAACGAGGAAAATTTAAAAATCGTATTTTACCATATATGTATACCTACATGCATTCGGATTTTACGCTATACTGCTTTTCTTGAGGACTTAATGGGTTAGAAAATCAGGTTTCATCATGAGACAGAATATATAACGAATAATATAGATTTGATAAAATATCATGAGCGCTGGTAAAAATCCCGATCTGTAAACTATTGAATCCTATTCAGTAGGGACAAATACCCAGGGCCAAAACAAATTTAGCTACACTGCTTGACCTGTGGTATTTATCATAGGAAATAGGGAGTTTTCTTCATGATTTAGGAGTAAAATAAGAAAGAGCAACAGCGTTGTGCATTTCCGTCGGTGTGATATATTATAAAAACCGCCAACTTCTGTACATATTTTTTGTGCAAAAAATACACATACAAGTTATAATAATAATAATCAATGGAAAAGTACAAACATGTGTGCATTATAATATGCATATTATAGTTCGGGTAACGCAACACCTTATATCGTTTATTTTCCCTTAAAATAAAACTATGGTATACAATATTGTTGAAGAGCAAGCAGATTGCAAAACCACATGCAAACCATGCACGTCACAACATGCCATGCTACATCATATTATTACAAAGTTGAATGAATTTTCCTTAGTAGTGATTCTTTTGTTGTTGTCTGTCTGTCTGTTAGTACGCTTTTAGTTTAACATTATGTTAGAATTTGATCGACAAAAAGCATAATTCGTTGAATGTTTTAAAAGGGTAAAATCACTTAGGAACGTAGGACGGGGGACGGACGTAATGATTTCCAACAGTATATAGCATTAAACTTAGCATAGGATGTTCTTAGAGCTTAAAATATCTAACAATATTACTTCTCAAAAACACGCTTTTAGCTGCGAGTCTAGTTCAGCATTACAATGGAATATTTGTTTCTTGTATTACCTGTACACAAAACAACAGAGTTAGGTTTTCCTCGGGGAAGGGTTGTAGCAAGAGGAAAGCAATGAGTTGTTATGTAGTAGTTTGGAAGTACATATAGAAGAAAGATTGGTGACTCCAAAGAACGTTTCGTGTGTAGGTACTTCTATTACCACGATATTTTTGCACGATATGAACACAACTACCATTACCATTAGTGCACACCGCGCACGCATCATTTTGGCATTTTACAGGTTTCTCCCGTTTCCTATTCTCTTTTACAAAATAAGGGAGGAAGCAAGCCTGAATTTGAATGTGAAAACAGTCATAATCCTGAAGGCATTTACGCGTTATGATTATGATAGGTGACTGGTATAAGCTATGTGGATAGGTCTAGATGTATTTCTAATTTTATATGTTCTTGTACCAGCACCACAAAAAGAACCTGTGTTGAATATTTTGAAAGCACATTCTATAAGCGTATATGTATAGCATTCTTTATTATGTGGCTGAGCTCGGTGGGATGGATGGTTGTGGTTGTTCGCTATAACAGCAGTACAACTATCACCATTTTACCACTATCGCATCATATCTTTTCATGGACTATAAAAAATTGTATTATTATTTTATGACAAACAGTCATTTACAGGTTAGTAAGGTGGTATTTTGAGAAAAATAATAATATATTGTTATGCATGTTCTGGCTTGTTTCACTATTCGTTTGAATGGGCAATATCGTTGTGTAGTATCATATTTCGTATAGACATTTGTATTTTTATTAAATAGCGTAGGTTACTTCAAATTTGTCTGTGTCTGTCCGTCGTCGCTGCATACCTGCCAGCGCTGCAAATTTTTCCAACCGTTTTCACCAAACAATTCATCAAGATTTACAGTGATTATTGATTTTTGGTTAAGGTGAAATGGGAAAGAAGATTTAGTTTCAAGCAAAGGGTTTGACTTTTTTCGAGAATATCTGTACACTGTAAATGTTGGTTTGGATGTCTATTTACTAATACATGGAGAACGTTACAAGTAATACAAAAAATCACAACAAGAGCATCGGCATAATTTAGAGGTTATCAGAATAGTTAGTTGTTGCTGAGAAAGTAGGAAGTGAACTATGAACAGTTGGTTGTGTAAAGTATTCAGCTGATGATACTTTGATAGTTCGTGTGGTTTATTATAATACCGAGTTTGACTTTCTCTGGTTTTTATGATTGTAAAGATATAGTAGTCAGTAAATACATTTTTCAACTCTTATGTATACGTAATAATTTTGGACTTATTCTAAAAGTTTGTATACTCCGTAAATTATATAGCTAACGTTTTAGATCTCTATCTAGCGGATTTAACAATATAGTGCCAGTAATTTCTATTTGATGCTTTTATGGAAAATATATAATATTCTATCCTAATATAATAATGCCATGAATACGGTGGAAATTACGAATATGTAAGTGAGGGAAAGGATGTGATTTACAACATGAATTTTTTAAAAGCATTTTTAGACTTTGGAATAGAGCGAGTAAAGAAAAGCAAATCATGATATTTGTGTTTGTCTACTCTAACTCTACTTACTCTACTGCTCTTATGATTAGCTGTACTAAAAGTGAAATGAAATGCTTTTATAATTCTGACTGCATCATTTACTGACTGTAGCGATTACTTATATAGTGACTAGGTCCATGTCCGTATGATGTGGTAAAACAAGCAGACTCCCATGTATAGGGCTTTAGAATCTTTTCTACACTGACAGGAGAAAGTTTTACCTTTGTTGCAAGGTTTTGCCTTTGGTCATTAGTGGGCTGAGATTTTCAGCATCGCATCAATTTACATACTAAGAAAATGCCCCTAATGCACTTAAATGACATTCTGATATATATCGTATATACCTAACTGCAAGTTACATTCTACATTCCAACGTTCTAAATAAATAAGTATAATCAAAATAAATAGATAATCAGTACCAACTGTATTCTAGTCCCCTCATACACATGCATAATATACTAAATATACTAAAATGATTGAGTTTGCAAAGCGGAACGGGCACAATTATCCTTTAGCCTATGATTATGTGCTTATTTTGTCGCTTACACACGGAAAATATTGATGATTAAATCAATTTACCATTTAGGTATGCCCACTTTATTGTTATGTTTTGGCAACTTGTGGTAAGTGCTGCAGCGTCAGGATTCAAATCTATACACCTAAATTAATATGAATAACACCGATTTATAACAACGTCTGTCTGCTGCTTGCTACCTGGATAATTTTAATACCTCATAAGAATGTGATGATAATTACTGATTACATAAGGTCGCTTGAGCAAAAGCAAACAAAAATGGCACTTGAACTGCATGATGTATGCAAAATGCAAAGCTAGTAAAGCAAACATGCATATTTACTTACACACATTTTCATATCTGGCTAGTTTAAAATGAGTACAACATGAATATGAATGAATGTTGGTATATTATTTATCCATTCCAAATAGTCTAATCTAATTTTTCTTTCAATTCACTAATTTATGTCTGTTGTTTTTTTCAGGTAAGTCCCACCATTTTACTCGTGAGCTACTTAAAAACGATGGAACAGGAAACCAGGTTGAAATGTTGCTTGCAAAATATGAAGCGTCATAATTTCCTCTTCATAGAGTTATTACACGACATATCATAAGAATGCAATGTGTACGTTGACAATCATACGGTCAAGAAAACCAGTGCTAGTTGAGTTCATTTTATGGAGAATACAATATCATTTTCGAGTAATAAAATATATTGGGTTTAGTAAGTAAAGGTTATACTTTGGTGCGAGGCAATATACATACATGCATTCATTCTTTTACTTTTTGCAGTTTTTTGGAATATTGTTTTAAACAAAAAGAAATTCCATCAACTTCCCAGACTGGCTATAGATGTATTCTACAACCCCTTGATGTTTTTAGGGATTTATCGCATTGTATCGCTTTTCTCCATATCTAGTCTCTTATAGTTCTCAAGTCATGCAAAGAAAGTCGTGCCTTAATTCGGAGGGACGCGGATTTTTTTATAGATTTATGACAATTGCCTCTTTTGTTCAAGTAGGCTCGGCTATACGGAGAAGAGACAAAGAGAGTAGTGTATTTTTTAAATATAGAAAATGTGTGCGTCGAGTCACAAATGTATAACTGCTTTTGGTGATGCTACTCATACATCTTGGCAAGTTTTCAGGAAAGCTTCAAAAGTGGAAAATATACGATGTGTTTCATGCCTACACTTGCATTTTCTATTCTTTAGAGATGAGTTTTGGTTAAAGGAAAGCAAAAGTGAAGTCCTTTTCATTGCTGAAAATACATATAAATATATATTATGACAGTCTTTGTAAAATTAATATTGATGCATGGTATCAACTTTATAGAGTTGGTTTAATAAGAGCACTCTTAATGATAAGTCAGTGAAAGTAGATGCTATAGTTCAGAAAGATATGTACTCTGAGAATTCTTTGAGTATAGAGGAACTAGATGTGATGATATTGATAGTAGTAGTGCAAGTGAAGTAAACTCGAGTAGCCTTTTTATTTTTATTGCTCTGATACTTTCCTCGAGATGATGTTCTTTCTAACTGATGGTATGTGAGAAAACTGCGCGAAATGCGAGGAACATGGAATGCCATTATTTCCAACTATTATACGTATGAGCTACATAAACGTAACATATGTCTCCGCGTCGCGTTTTTACGGAAATGTTATATACAGAGAGAAACTGCCCTTTATTGTCTGTCCATTTTTATCCCCCCCCCCCGCTTTTTCATGTTCTTCAGCAAATGCAATGAATGTCCGATTTACTTTTATTTAGATGACAGCAGCATATGTTCATTTATATAGCACAACCCGGGTTAACGGCACAGCAAGAAAATGTGATGTAATTTGAAAACGTATAAAGTATAACTTGTAATTTTTGGTACTATAATTATAAAAATCAAAAGTTGATTTTCCATCTTTATATATGTTCTAATACCTTCATTGTACTCAATTTCCTATAATAATATTCTACATCAACTTTATGATTTGGAAGTAAATCCAAATGAGCGGTTCAAAGTAACCATACAATAAACCTTGATGATCGGAGTCTTTCACTAATTTAAAATCCATTAAACATAGTAGAAATGTAAGCAGAGGTAACTTTGGAGGAAGATATACTATATTTTCCCCAAAGAGGTTATGGTGTGAGATAATTTGAAAGTTTTCTATAATAATTAGCCCTAAATATTTACCGGTGTAATAGTAAAACTTTGACCAAATACCATTCCCTATCATTTGTTGTCTTCGGTTATACGCAACGCATATTTGATGTCCAAATAAATTATACCGGTAATGCGAAAAACTATATGTTCATAGTAAGTAAATACACAAATCCTTTCAACATATTACTCCAGACAAATATTGTACCAAGTACAATACAGCATCAATGCAATGAGCAGCCCATTACTTGACTCTAACCCTAATCGTTAAACTTTGAAATCATTGAATTAACGCGCACCCTGTAATAATCACTATGCACTGGTCAATGCAAACAGAGAGATTATATGTATTATGCCATAATAATTATGGGATTTTTACTAAAATATCTGGCAGGATTCACTAAATCATCTTTAGTAATAGCCGGAACTGAATGATGCATCCTAAGTAGTGAAACTGAATAAGTAGTGAAACTACTGAGAGAAGTGAGGTTCTACAATTTACTTTAATTTAAAAATCTCGTCGGACACATGCTAGCTCGTAAGATTCGAACCATTGCATTGCATAGAATACGGACAAAGATCCTTTTCCAACTTTCATATCTTCATTCGAATCGGTCATTCCTAGTAAAAGGACAATTAACTCACGACAAGAGAAGCTACGTTTATACTTACCTGGTATATGTTCGCTGTCGCGTGCAATGTCTCATTTGAAAACAAATCACATTAATGTTCTGTTCTGGTCAGTGAAATTTGAGGTAGGCATGCGAAGCCCGATTTCATCGGAGCCATTTCCGGGAGGGCGTAACAAGTTTCTAGTAGAAACTTTCTACTCTACCGTTGTCTATATAGGTGATATGATATTGATAGTCGATTTTACTAAATATAAAAATATCCAAACAATCCCATTGCCGAACATGGAAAAACATTTTGTCAAAAGGCATCGAAATATAACCAGATAGGGTATGCACAAAATAACCAGTTTCTCATGTACTTATGCAACAGAATGTAAAATGAAATAATACTCCGCATCCTAAGCCATATAATATTGCATTTTTAGCGGTCTGTCACGTATTACTGCTTGAGATTTCAAGTTTGTAACTTTTATTAGCCTTTTACGTAGGAAGATGTTAAAAACAAGTGAAATCGAATGTAAATCATATATTTTCATTTTCAATAAACTATTTTTCAGCTTTAGTTTTGTCATAATTTCATTTTATGCGATCAGATAAAAAGTTTTTATGTTGATATGTTATACTCGTAAGTATTTTGGCAGCCTTTAAAACATTTTACATTGCTATACTTTGATGTCTTGGCTAAGGATATTTTCAGCAAACCATAGTCTATGCGGAAACGCAGTAAAAATTTATAGTTTTAGTTATTAACTAGTGTGAAAAGGGTTATAAAGCTTTTGAGGATGTAAAAACGGGCTCATGGCTCAGCGACATTCTGCAGGAATCGAATATAATTTAGTTTGAATGCAATGAAAGTTCAATCCGCAACACAACTTTGCAATTTATACTGCATACTGTTTGGTATTATCATAGATTGTAATAGTGAAATAATGATGCATGATGATGGAAACAAATGTTCATTGGTTGAATCAATAGAATTCCGCGCCTAAATATATGATACGAACTCAAGAATTCTTCGAAGGATCTAGTCAAAGGGTTTACTCGTGGAAACAAGGATTTAGTTACAATATTTTTGCATGATAAAAATGACAACCTGTACCAAATTGTTTGCAGAAAGTTTCTACAATTATTTGAACTATTATTATTTGAGTTACATTTGGGGTCTTCAGAATGTACACAAAATATAAAGTTGGCTTATTTTTTAAAAAAACATCATCTCCATGAAAGTAGAAAATTCATGGTTTATAAACCCTTTTGGCAGAAAATATTTTTACTGGGAATCGAATCGTAAGTATTTTACTTTCTACGTAGTTGTTATGTCTGCGTTCACCTAATTTACGGTTACATATATATTTCACAGACCTCTAAAGCGACGCTAAAGTAAGGCTAAAAAGTGTAAATGATAGACTACACTTCATCGCTTCCTGGTCTTTCCTAATAATTAGTGTCTTAGTATATTACTACAACTCAAATTTCATATATGAAGAATAATACATATATTATTCCAATTTTTGCGACAGTCCTTCCCTAGATTCAGAGAGGTTCTTTAAGACATTAAAAATAAATCAGATTTAAGCAGAGAGGTATGTATGTACTTATTAATTAAACGAATTCTGAGAAAACAAAGGAAAATAGGACTCATTTTGTTTCACATTTAGTTTACTTTGTGTACTGCTTGATATTTTCTGGTATACTATTACTGTATGTGAGTGTTTAATGATTACCAAATTACCAATGAGCAAGCAAGAATGAACAAATGTTTATTTAAACAGAAAAGGAAAATATTATATAAGATAGTTTATAAGCATGGCATGCTCGCTAACAACAGGTTTTATGATAGAGCACTGGAAGGAGAAAGATGGTAGGGAAAGCAGACAGTGTTTTGTCCTAACTCCTAACAAGCTTTCATCGCTGTCCTCATTGCCATCATCATTGTGATCATTACGAAAAGAATGGATGAAGAAACTTGGTAAGGACAGGGAGAAGGAGAAGCTTTCGTATGCTTTTTTGCCATGTATACCTAGTTACCGTACAGTGCCATATGGTCGAATTATTTTTTATACCCCGCACCTGAACCTGAACGAAACGGGAGGAAGCAGAGGAGCCATAATCATTTTTGCAACGCTTTCCTGCTTCTTCTACAACAGCTACCACAAAAACAAGAGTCTACGCTTGTACGTCTTGCATTCATGCCTTTTTTATTTGAGTAGCATAACGGAAACACATTTTGGTTACATGCCTTGTCAGTATTCACTTTTGCTGTTGTGAATCTTTGGCACAAGACGAAGATAAAAGCACAATATAGACCATGCAATTCAAACGGGTTGGGATGTTGGAACATTCAAAGCAAGAAGTGGGACTAATAATGCCTTTTCTCTTTTTCTTCCTCCCATGCCTTGTCATGAACACACCTTCGTTTCGTTTTTCCCCAACTCGTCATATGCCAGATTTCTTACCGTTTTACCTGTTCAACAAAAGTAAGCAGACACACGCCTGATGATATAAAGGTGACGTTTATGTATATTAAGCTCCTATTTTCCCACTCGGTACAAAAACCAGACTTCTCTTTTCGCTCTTCTTCCTCTTTTCTTCCCTATTCCTTCATCCTCACTTATGGAAGTTTTGTTGAGTGGAATAAGTATAATACTGTACACAATGGGCTTTTTCTATTCATCTTTGCAACCAACCTTGTTGCCTTGTTGGTACATTTGTACGTACGTACTTTGTGTATGCTCAGTGTATAGAAAAAGAGAATGGAAAATATTCGTATTCCCTTTCTCGCAGAAAGAATGAAGAAAGGAGGGAGATGTGGTAGACCAACTTATTCTTAAGCCTCCTGAGGCAGCAAAGTAGCAGCAGGAACAGTACAAGGAAAGGGTCCTTTTGCCTTTGCTTTTTTTGCATTTGTCGACAAAGTTTTTAAAACGATGGAGATAACGTTAAAACCAGGGGAGAAAAGGGAAGAAAGACGAAACTGTGGAAGAAGAGGGAGCGAGACGTGCTTCATTTATTATCAGACTCCCCAAGGAGAGCTCTGCGTTCGAGAAATGGGAAGAATTGGAAGAAAAAAGTGATGGTAGTTGGTCGTAGTTTATAGCCAGCTCTGTCTGCATGCGTTTTGTCGTCTATGTAGAGATGTAGTCATCTAAAGAGCCATACGAAAAAAAGAGAGCGGTAGATAGGGAGGAAGGAAAGTTTGTTATTTCGTCCCTTTGCCCCTCTTCTTGTTTTTACGCTGCTTCCCTTTTAAGTAGTTATCCAGAAAAGGAACTGACGCTTTCCCATTTACAAATGGCGAGAGCTCACGTATTAACTCTGTCGTGTATGTATGTATAACTTAGCAAACACAGTGCCGGGTGAAGTACTTTAGATACTACACATCAGTATCAGGTCGTAATCACGAATATTACGACGACTTACATTCAGTCAGCTTGTATCAAAGAGTATACCGATGTATGTAGTATAAGTATCCTTCTAAGTAGGTATTTATGGCTCCCAGGCATTCAAAGCCTCAGTGTCCTCGGCAGAATGCTGCTGGGGAACGAGCAGCAAAGCAATAATATTCTTCATTACTTTTCTTCCTGTCCATTTAGATAATGCGTTCGCAAAAAACGACGCCTACACAGCGTATACATATAAATAGCTTATATAATATATTATATTACCACGTTTGCTACCCATTATTATGAGAATTGCGTTTCATTCAATGCATATGAAACCGTTTGACCATTTCATTTTATTATATCGCATTTTCATCAAGCTGTTATGCTGAATACTTTATTACCTACACATGCTACACATGCTATATTTTCTCTATTTTCTCATCGTTTTGTATACACTCGAAATTCTGTATTTAATTTCCAAGATTTTAAAATGGCCGTCGGGTGATAATAAGGGTGCATTGATGGCAACAGTCATACAATTCTTCTGTAGTCTTTAGTCGTAGCACATTTGGAAAAACAGACAGAAGGACAGTTAATTTTAGTCAAACGAAAGTCGTTTCCTCAAGTTCTCTTTGTACTTGAGATGAACCAAGGAAGCATGATTCGTAAAGTAGAAAGCAACTAGTGAATCAACAATATTGTTTCAACACCTTTTAGAACGTAGGTAACTTGTAATTTTAAGCTTAAGGTAACTTGTAAGCCTGGAGGAATCAGAATCTGCAGCCCATGATAGATAAAGTATGCCACAAGAAGACTTACCTATATAATATTTTCTGTTTGTGTAACTTTCTTCTTATTAGTTCAGTCTTATTCAGTCATAGCATGTTTCGGAAACTTTTTTCCAATTTCAATTGCCTTTGAGAATTTGATATTAACCCGCCTATTGGTGCATTTCCTATTGTAATCACTGCACTAAATGGCTCAATCTTTGTTTGATAAGTTCTTGTCGTCTTAATAATCACCGCTTCTGTTAGCTAAACAGGTTTCTATCTTAATAGTTTCAACCATTGAATAACTTATTCAGAATAAGCAACTAAAATGAAAGAGAAAGCTAACGTTATTCAGCCAAAATCGCAAAATAACGAAGAAGTTGTTTTATCAGGAACTGCTCTATTTTTCTGCTTGAAAATGAAGCAAAAGCAATGTTATCACTGGAACGTGAAAGATGACACTCTTCATACCAAAAAATAACACACAATTAGGTTTATAATCTCTAAAGATACAGAAGTTTTATGAACTATGAGCAAGGGATGGCATTCCTATACATATGGCTTTGATAAGATGTTGTTTTTGACAACAAAAACAATGCGATTTTTTGTCATTGAGCCGTTGTAGAATTATGCTGCACAACGAACCCAACGGTTTTTTCTTGGTTTTAGATGAAATACCAAAGAAACGTATCTAGTGTCAAACAAAAAAGTTCCTATAAAAGTTACAAATTTCATGGTTGCAATTCTTTTTATAAAATAAGTAGCACTGAATGGAGTATGTGAATAGCAATAAAGTTGTCAAGTTATCTTATAAGAGATCAACGCGAAGAGAATTATAATAATAAGATTATTAGCTAGTTTACTTTATCGCTCTGGCTACACAAGTCATGAGCTCATAGCACACGAGTGAAAATTTAACAGCACATTGCTATTTTTAGTTTTAAAAACCTAACATTTCTACATCGTATAGTAATACTGACAATATTATATTTACTATACACAATTTTTCAAAGAATAGTGCAAGTCATAGTATAACCACGATTAAAATGATACTATACTGATCCGAATAAGTATTATTTGTATGCAAACGGTATACATGAAAACCAAATTTTATTTTTTGTCGTGTAATCGCAGTTGCCAGATCGTACACGTCATAATGTGACTTTCTTCTTTACGTCAAAGGTTAAAAGAAATTTATTTGAAAAATATAATTTCCCTTAACGTTTCTTGTACTCATCACATGCCTTTTCGGTTGTTGCTCGTGACACAACAGTAAACTATACTATAATATGCAATTAAGCATACATTTTAGTTGAGCCTTTTGTGTACCGTAAAGGCCAACGGACCAAGTAAAGTCTCTCCAGAGGCGGTGGGTTACCCCAAATTCCATTTCCTGCGAATGAGATACGGGATACATAACTTTGGCTTTGGTATGTGGTGGAAGTGTATGTATGTGGCTGTGGCTTAGAACCTGACATGAGTAAAGTAAGCAACGCACAATCCTAATTCTTTTCTCGCCCGCCTTTAGCAATACAAGATGCTACTAGAGCAACAGAGGACATCAGTCAAATTGACAAGGAAATTGTAATGGATAACGCCTGTTCAACTCACACAGGTTCTGTTCTCTGTCTATCCTCTTTGATCAAAATTCTCGCATCAGTTCCTGAGTTAACATATTTTCAAAAAATCAACGTGTGTATTCTAGTTTTATTGCAACAGTACATCATCGTCACCATCAACATCATCCATTGTCCATACACGCTAGATATTAACAGGATGCTATTTTTTAAATTGGTAGCACCTTTCTAGATGACAAATAAATATGAATACCAAAACGAAAATGGGACGGTAGTTGTGTGGTATGGTGTGTAGTATGACAAGGAGCAAAAAAAAACCTATTGGTACAGTGAGTGACTGAGAGGAGGAAGTGGGAACCTATCGATTTTACCAAATATTGATTTACTGGTAAAGAAGAAAAGAGAAAGGAGTTACATATAAAGGAACTAACAGTAAAACGCAATGTTAGTGGATGTTGTAGTAGTATATCACTAACAATACGAATAGTAGCGTGAACACAAACTCATGCAAAGACTCATTGTAAGAGCTCCCCTTTCTCACTCCTGGAGCCTTTTCTCTCATCACCGCACATACCATACCCTCAACTTTTTGTACGCTTTTTACTTCCATTCCTGCGGATAATCCCTTGTAGTGCTCCGACCGCCTAGACTGTGAGTCCTGCATCACTCATCATATCATACGGGTTGTCCTCCTCGTGTCTCTTCTCCTTTCACCATCTTTTCTTCTCGCCTTTTGTCTACGCCACTGATGCTCTTCTGTTTTCTGGTACAACTTGAGACGATTGGAAATGGTCTTTATATTTATCGACATGTAATAATGAGTATAGGCTCTGACGGCAATGATGTTTCACGATAGAACATTACAGCAGCTTTCCAAGAAAGTAAAAGTGAAACGAAAGAAAGGCAGGCATACAGACATGATGACATGGCTGTTTGAAAATTGGCATGTACATACAAGTGCAGTACCATGGCACAGTTTTTTCTTTACTGCTAATGGAAGAAACAAGATGCGGAGAAGGGGAAAGAAAAAGAAAAATGGGAAGCAACAGATAGATTTGATGCTCACATTCCATGATGAAGTGTACTAAAGTATCCAGGTGGCTGCCTGGATCTTGTCCATAGTGTTTTTGACAAGAGTTCTTGCTGTAAGCTTTCTCTTGTCCATATTAGTCCACATACATTGAAGAATGACTATACTTTGTAGGCTGGTGTGTTTGCTTTCTCCTTTTTTACAGCTAGTTCTAGGAAAGAATGGGGACAACATTTTTTGTTTATTGTTCTATTCAGACAGTGGAAAATTATCTGGTTGTCGTTGCTTGTAGTGGTTGAAGTGAGACATAAGAGTACTAGATTGTACCGAGTACGTAATTGCGGGGATAATTGGGGTTGGAGACACGACGGTATTTTGAAAGGAATTGCAAAATTATCATTATTAGATGACAGGAGCAGCGGCAGTAATAAAAGAATGTAATGAACGCCCAATTTTTTCCTTAATAATATTTGTTCTATACACACTCAACTCTTACGTTGTAGTACTACGTTACGTTTATGATGATAGCTTGAGTATATACGGACTAGAGAGCCCAGCATGCCCTACGTGCATGTAATAAGTCCAGGACATAATGTCCTAGAAAAAAGATTTCACAAACAATGAAGTATTTTAAACAGAATGTATCCTACGCATCTAGCAAAGGCTAAAATCCTAGGTTTTCATCTAAAACATATGCGACGGACCGATTTTTTCATTAAACTTGAAAACCCGTTGAAAACTTGATTTTTTTCTTCAAAATACGACTCATTGTTTATGTAAAATGATAATTTTCTAATGATACCAAGATCATTAATGTAGTTCTAATGTAAAGTCTGGAGAATTCAGGAATGTAATTTAAAATCAGAGAGGAGTGAGAAGAAGAAAGGTCGACAAAATCCGTAAATTTGTAGACATTCATTTTCCAGCAGTAAGAAAGATACAGTGGTACAGTCAAACAACTTCTTCGTTATTTTACGATTTACGCGATTTTGGCTGAATAACGTTAGCTTTCTTCTTCTATTCTGGTTACTTATTCTTTGTTTAGAATCGTAGATTACAAAATCTGCCTTACTGTTTTATGCCCCTTTAATATTTTCTATCTAAATTATTTTTGCTATGGAAAATATACTGCTGACATCCACAACTGTAATTATAAACACCGTAATGGCCATATTAATCTATTGCTGTTTTAAACACCCGTTGTTGTTCAAGAACCCGTTAATGCATTCATTTTATATTATACGATTTTTATTACCACCATTCTGCATGAAATGATGAACTTTAGTTAGTTATGATACAACACAACTCATCGTGCAATGCTAAGTTTCGGTTTCTACGATAACTCCCGGTTTATTAATGATAAGCGTCGGTTATTACTATTACAATAAGGTTTAAAGCATTACGTCACCTCTTCTGTAACGTCAAGCTTCCAAGAGAGTTTCAGTGTAGGCATTTGAATTTGTCATCAAAAATATGCATATTGCACTAAAAGCATCTAATTACTAAATGCACTCCTAAACGATTCACGACAGTATGTTATTATTATCATTTGGATTTTTCTAAACAACGGGTTAAAAAACAATATTTGATGGTCACCGAAGAAATTTTGCAACGCCTTGGAAACAGTTTGTTTATGTTCTTATTTGTTATATTACATGTAAATGTAAGCACACAATGCATGGTCAATGCACGCAGTAAAAGCGTTTGGAAAGGCGACACTCTGACATTATAGGTATTTAGATGATGGTTTGGATACACTGTGATTCCTCCTTATAGCTGCTTGCACTACTAACTATAGACTCGGAACTAACTAAGCGATTCGCTGTATAGGACTAGCCAAAGTAAATCAGTATGAAAGCGATAAATGAAATGAGTTTTAAAGTACAAAACCAATATCAAACTGTTATATTAAAAAGGTACCTTCATTAAACTGGAAAAGTATATCGACCCAATAATATATAATATACATATGAAAACCGCCAAGATACTTTTTTGCGCGTCAAGACTTTCATTTTCGTTTTGACGAAATTCCAATTAGTTTGTGGAAGTAGTTTTTAATCGTAATGGAAGCACGCGTTGGTATATCATTCAGTGTCAGTTGACTATTTCATTTAGGTACCCCTCTCCGTATTTTCGTATCATCTTTTGTGATTTTGCTACATTTCTACAGCTGCAGTATCATGGGCGTGGCAGCAAGTCACCAGAGCTCGTGCTTAATTTTTTCCAACCCGTAGCTAAACGCAATTTCCGTTTTTTCTCTTGCACAATCTCTTTGTGACTATTCTGAAATAGGCAGATAAGCCATGTGTAAATGTAGCAGTGTGAAAACAATATTGAAGAACCAATTTTACGACAATTATATAGAAAAAGCAACTGTGCTTGTCAATAATTTCTTATGACCTGTATATTATTTTAAGCATGCTTTCAGAATTGTCTAAACCAACGACTGCTTGCATTTGCATTTTAGAGCCTGGCTCTGTGGCAGGCTCCTGTACTACTTGAATACATTTACGGCGGCGGATTGTATACAACCGAAAACCCAACGTTCGTAATCCCTGTACATAAGTTTTAAATAGGAAATTCCGTTAGCAACATTATTGACGGGTTCATGGTTTGACACATACAAGCAACTTATTTAGTTATACATTATCATCTTTAGTCTCAACACTTGAATGAAAATTAATCACATTATACTGGAAGCCACGGTTACGCATAACGTACATGAACTAGAGCAGCATAGGAAATCAAAGTAGCTAATTTTAACAGTCTAGGTAATCATAGGGGATTTCTTGGCAAAAAAGTTTTATTCTAAAAAATCACATAGCTCCAAGAAAAACATATTCAGTATCAGGTTTGACTATTTTTTGCATGTATTTCCTGCAACGTGACTGGACATTTAACATTAAGAAGTTAAAAAAATATCGTGGTTATAGTAGGCATTAGTTAAAATTACGTAGTAGTATGCCTGTATTTAAATGAAGTCGTCAATTAGCCTTCTTTATGATGTAGATTACATTCTGTTATATTAGAGTTTTGCATTTAGTACAAGCGTCTGATTACAGAAAGTACCCGAATGCCATACATGCATTTATGTAGATTTGTTACTTAAGCTTCATCCTGGTCGTATTTATATCCTAGTATCATAATTTTGTACAAGAGAAAAAGTAATTTTGCACGGTTCATTCCAGTGAAGTGATCCAGCAGTCACATTTTCATGCCCTGTCATTCATTGGATAGCAGAGAACTTTGGTTGTTTATTCCACTTCTCTCTGGGATATTTTCCCTTGAGCCATTTTATTGAACCAGTAAAAGCAAAGCTTTCTGTTGGCTTTCCACTCTGTTTATGATGATTGCCTAACCACCACCACCATCCAAAAACTTCTACTATGTGTATTTCCACCATGCACTCTACTCATATATAATGTTGCTTCTCGTGTACATTTTTTGGGCACTTAAGTCTAGTAGAAAATAGATCTATCAACCTAATCATAAAAATCAACTCATCTACTTCCACTTTTTTGCCTACCTGATCACTTTTATCTGCCTCCTCGAGTATCAATACTATATCTTATTTCTCTTGTCATCTCCGAACCGTCAACAGGAATGCCTTATTGAAGATACATAAAAATATCAAATGAATTTGAGCATGTAACAAATGTAAGAAGATGAACATGTGCACATGTCTTACATCTTCAATACATAAAACTTCAATCTTCTTTCCTTGAGCTGTGTGATAGACGCCAAAAATAAGAAGCATTTTCACACTTGACTTATTATTCTCATCATCACCATCATGTATAAAAAGTAACGTAAAATCATAAAAAATATGTGACAGCATTTATACGATAATATATTTTGATATTGAATGAAAACGTACTTTCGTTGCAACTCCATGAAGAACTAATAATGCTCCACATATAACAAAGTAAAACTCCTACATATATAACAAAAAGACATGTTCAATTCTCAAACGTTCTCATAAAAGTGAGTTGTCCACCGATGCAATGGATATGGGCTTTACAATAAAGCACTAAAAGCTAAAAAAAAACTTATAAAATTATGTTTTATATATGGATGCAATCTCATCAGGCTGGCCGGTAGTCAAGTCAATAGGGACTAAAATCAAAAAGGACCGGTGTATAAAATCCAAAAATGTGTAAAAATGTTATATTATGAGATTGTGTGTGAAGTTGGTATTATAATTCAGGTAGATGATTGAAGCGTTTGATTTTTTCACTAAAATCGCTTCCAGGGATGTTTTTAACGCAACGAAACTCCGAGGTTTGCTGTCATTTACGTCCACTCTTTCAACTGATAGAGCAACAACACCAACGATTTTTCATAATATACTATACGAATTTATAGAAAATTTAAGTTATTGTGGTTTCCAAATGTACGAATCATTTATATACAAATCTTTTATTTCCGAGGGTTCCTAGTTGTATTAGCTTCAACTATTAATGTTTTATGCATATTGTATTATGTATTGATGCAAAGCTATAGATCCTGTGAATAAATTTCGCTATCCATTATCCGCACGAAATCCATTAAGAAATTGCTTGCATGCAATGACTATTATATATTTATTTTTTTTTAAATATGACAATATAAATATTGTCGCTATCATATTCTACCTTTATAATAGTTAGAAATTCCAACTTGGAATTGGCTTGATTTTTAGATAAACCAGAGTAAAAGGAGAATATCCCTAGGAAACGATGGATTTTATTATTTTTGCGCTTCGAGAGAAAATACCGATTGTGAGACTATATTGCTTGTGGCAATAAAACGAATAAACCATTCGAAAAGTCTAAATGTGCGATGAGGGTGATAGTGATGATGTTCTTCTTTGCTCAATAATAGTAACATAGCTTGTTACTTATTGTTGAACGTCTGCTTTTTTCTGTTGTCACTAGCAGAGATACACTAAGCGGTAAGCTTGGAGTGTATGATTACTGAAACGTGCCGCGGGTATATTGGAGTGTGGCAGATCTTACAATGAATATTTTTCAATTTCCGGCGTTTCTCTTGCTCCTTGCTTTACAGCTTGTAGATATATTCAATGATTTAATGCTTCGTTGTGTGCTGTTGTGCGGAACCAGAAATAGGAATATCTTATAAATAGGTCTAAAGTAATGTTACTATATAATGCCAAATTGGATTGTGGCAAACGTAAATTCCAAAAATTGGTATTATTGTTATTTTATTTTCTATTTTTTGGTAAACCCCAGAAGAGAAATGAAATAGGTGAGAAAGAACAAGTCATGTCTCACTCGTGCGAATTGTGACCATGTCACTCACAATCAATCAGAATTGAATCTATTGTAAATATATATGTTGTGCAGTTTTGTACCTAGCGTTGTGCATTGGAGCATTTTTTGGAATGATGTCTATTCTTTTTGGATTCCAATCACAAGTTGGCTGAATACGTTTTAGGGGAAGTCTTATAAGAACTATGTATGTAATATAGGCGTCAGGATGACTAGGAAAATACCGACGAAGAGCTTTTCGATTTCGTATCAGAGCGATGATGTTGCTGGATGCTGGTCCTCTGAAAGGCAAGAAGAAAACTCTTCAAAGCTATTCCAGATATTCGATTAAAAATACGAGCTCTGTGGCCAATGGAACATGAAAAGCCTTTATCTGTATGAAAGTGTGTGGCTCCTTGCGCTCATTCTCTAACTCGGATTTCTTTGTGTAACAGCACCAAGCCTTTTCTATTACTGCAATTTGCTGCAAAATAGATACAACATGCAACAATACTCATATTCATATCCCCTGGTGATTTTCATCTCGTACTAGATGAGTAGAAAGGTATCAAGAGAGAAAGAAACTAGAAAAGTTTTTCTAGTTAGACCTTCTTCTTTGCCAGCTTTGGTTGAATTGTGGACCCGCAGAAATTTTCATGTGGCTTTGTAACAAGCGTACTTGCTTTCCTCACTGACTGACTAGTTTCACCCCAGCTTAAAGCGAGTGCCTGCATTTAGAGTGGGATGCGGGTAGGACAACAAAGATATCGACTTGCTGATGATGGTAATTTGTTTTGTTTGAGGAAAATTGTATTTTTATGCGGTATTATACGGCCATATCAGAGTTTCTGTTATTTTAGTTTGATATCACAGTACTTTAAATGTGCATCAATTTACAAACTGGAGACAGGTAAGAAGTTTCGTCATGAAAAATGTTTAGTAGGTTTTTAGAACATGTCGTTATTGCAGTGTAATGCCCATGAGGAAAAACTATTTACTATTCAGTTTCATTCTTGAAGCATATATTCTTATTGCGCTGATTTGTTGGAAGTATGAACATTATATTTTATATACACAATATACAATACAATTGTAACCAGTAATGTTTAACATGACACAGAGAATTCTGGTTGACCGAATGCAAACTCTTTCTCATTTGTGCAGTTATATTTTGCATAGATAATTTCATTTTCTTGTACATCGTAAGGATTTTTAGTATCTTAAGTGGTCCTTAACCCTTAACCTGCAAAAATCATTGAAGTCCCCTTCAAAATAAACTATTCATTCAAGAGTTATGTAAAATTTCGTTACTTATCTGCGTTTTACGTTTTACTCTACCAAGAAGGTAAACAATATTGAAGAAAAACATTTTTGATGACAGTACATAAAGGTTCAAAAATCTTAAGAGAATTAGATAGAATAAATAAGTGTAAACTCATAAATGCAAACATTCACTTAAATTGATTTTGATATCGATAATCGAATGTATATATTTCCTGGTTCTGCACATAATGTGTTTTTGTGAAGGTTCTGAAAAGGTTTTGTATTCGGTTTAAAAACTATATCGAAACTTCATAATATCTTTTCCTGCACACAATGTGGTTGGAAACAAATTATAATAAGCGTTAAACACAAACATAGAACCGTTTGTAATTATAAAACAATGCAACATGCTGGAAGCTACCGTGATTGGATTTCTTGTATTATTGCTTGTATTTAACCTAGCCTTTTAGGCTTGAAAATGTACAATTTGCGGTTTTAAGAAGGATAAAAAAGTAAAAACTCATCAACAGGAAGAAATGTCCAACGCAAATTGTATTCCTAAGAGTTTGGCAGTTCTCTTCTTTGTATAGAGTATAGGATTTTATTAAGTAATGGAGTATATTTTATTAAGTATTTTATATGTGTACGTTGAACAACGGATGTTATTAATGCCCTCAGGAGCTTGTTGTATTGTTTTTAATGTAAATATTAAGCCAGTAATATTCACATTAAATTGATATTTAAATAAGAACGTTATTAAATATATGGCCAGGCCAATATTATGTAATAATCAAGGTTTTTTATGGTAAATCATTCAAAGCAATCTCATTCGCAATCTTGCATTTTCGAGCTATGGCCTAACTGGCCCATGTTGCATGTGGATTAAAATATTATTATTATATGGGATAAATTGTAAATGATTTTTCGTTGACATGCATTGCTAGCGAGCATAGTCACGTCACACTTATGACATATCAGGAAACTCTTGGCCAACCGTCACGGATGGCTTTACGTTTACATATAATATTTGAGCATCCGTTAGTGTTTAAACACAATTTAAAGTGGGTTTGTCTAACTATTCGCAGAAATATCATTCTAATACATAGAGCAGCATAATCAGCTAACATTGAAAAGCGTAGCTGGGTACACATTTAAAGTAAATACAAGAGCATACAACTATTCGGACTCAGCACCGGTATGGAGCTCTATCTGGCTTCAGTGTCAGTGTCGTCTTCTCTTTCACAAGATGCCATTGGCTATGATTATAATGAGCGTTCATGTATTTTTGTTGTAGTGCTCTTCAGTTGATTGGTTTCGTTATTGTTCCCTATTATGAATACAATAACATGAAAATAATATGATGCAGGCGATCATGATCATTATAGTAGGCAAAGCTACACATTTTTCCTTTTCGTGGGATATACTCTTACTCTATTATTTGTAAGTCTGCAAATTCGATAAAATTTAAATTAAGCAAGTATTGCCTAAACATTCCAGCCTAACCTAATATGAAACATTTTCAATCTTGCTAACATCCAACCTTGTTTCGCAACATTTGCAAATCTCGTATTTCACTCTATAAAGTACATAATAATAATATACCATTCTTATTTTCATTGTACTTGTATTATTGTATTATCGATATTTTGTATTTGTAGGTATGGTATATATATGTATTGATGTTCTGAAAAATACCAATAATAATATTGTTTCTTTCCATATTTCATCATTATGATGTACATTAAGCATTTTAATAGAGACATCGTGAGAATCAACAGTCAGGTATAGAATAGGATACATATTATATGTAATACTTTTAACTTAAGCAAGTAAACAGAAAGTGGAAACCTTGTCACATCACTGTACTAAATACAAGAAATCATAATATAATATGCTCCAGTCGATCTGTAGCCCTTGTCTTGAAGAGATTGTTTAGTTTTCTGAAGAGCATTTCAAACCCATAATAGATAGTGGTATCCTGTAGAAGGCAATTGACGTTTCTATTCATATTATATTTCATAGTTGTTTGCTAATGCTTGCACAAGTATCTTGGAAATTAGTGAGCATGCTCCCAAACGGATCAACGATCACTACGATTCCAAACTTTTAAAATATCCAGTTCTGCAAGTGCTTCATGACATTTTTGGCATTTTGATTGTATACAATTTTTGTATTAATCAATAGCTGTAATTTGTAACGATAAAATCATAAACTCAAACAATAGGCAGCTACAACATGGATAATTCTACTATTGGTCATGATTGTGAGGGTTTGGACTTAATGGTGCTTGAGGAAGATGAAGGAGAAAAGGGAACAAATAGTGAAACTAGTACATCACAAATGATAAAGCATAACAATAACCATGATAGTGAAAATAAGGTGGATCATAGCACCACAGTTGAAGACTCTGGTGTTGGACAAGATTGTGAAAATGACTTGACAAAAAGTAAAAGTAATTTGGAAAATAAAATGGAATTGGACATTAGTAGTGATGATGAAGTTAAACAAGGTGCAAACAGTAGCAGCGGGGAGTACTATGGATTTGATGACAATGAAGACGACGATCTGTTTGAGTATGGTGGAGGTGGAGCAGGAGGTGACAGCAGTGCGCCTCCTGGAATGAGTAATTACAGTAATTATATAGATGAATACGCAGGGAAACTAAATGAGCACGGACGAGTTTCAGGTGCGTACATTGTATTATCTCTTTAGGGATAGGTGCCAGCTTTTACATGATTATAGTATTTGGGGAAGCGCAACTTCTGCAACAATTGCACTAATAGAATGTACCAAAAAACGTAAAAAGTCGTCTGCATATGTTTTTGAATCATTTTGATTAGGGATGACGTTCATTTCAAAGCTAAAGTGTAAGCAGAGGTTGTGTCCATATTTATTGCGGATGTATTTATTCCACAACTCGTTGTAAACACACTGAACTCATTGTATAAATATCATTATCAATTCGCATAGTATGCATAATAAAGCTTTACATTTTTCTAAATGACTGCGATCTATTTACAGAGAAATTAATTCGATGGCGTTTGTTTATGCGAAGGGTTAACGTATTTTTCATTCTTTAAAATTGGAACAAGGGTAGTGAATGCTTTAACTTAAGGAATTTCTAGGAATGTCAAAGTATATTAGTATCCAGCTTTAGTAAATTAGAAAAGGATTTATTTAATGCACATGTAAAGAAATACTTGTACACATGATCATCCTTTAGCCAGCCTCTGTGCTCCATCCATTTACGTACTTTTACCTACGTCATACTTACTAATACGTGCGTATGTTTTGCTTCATTTTCATTGCATCTCTGTATATTCATTTTGATTAAGTTAACGCTATCAGTACCTCTGACTCTGACTGTTTTATCAACAAGTATAGTTGCTAAGATAATCCTTTTGGTCGATTCTTCGGATTTTAATACGACATTCAGCATGTACTCACACGACCCTTTTCCTACAAAATTTCTACCTGTATTATGGTACCTACAACCTAATCTACCTGTTTTGACACGGTAGTCAGCATTCAAGAAAGGAAAGCTAACGAATGAACCTATTATAATGTTACACTTTCATAAACGCGACTTCCAACGTCATTGTGTTGAAAAAGCCATCTTTCTTGTAGTTTAATAGAAGTCATAGAATGTTCAGCAAAGTGCTCGTTGTACCAGAAACCAGGGACTGAAAGAAGGCAAGTCAAGCAAAAGAGGGAGAAAGGGAGGAAAGTTGAGTGAAATATGGACTCTATACCTGTTGATATTTCCGTTTTCCTGCTATATACACATACAACGCATGTATGCAAGAAAACAGTAGATACAGTCTTACAGATACAGTATATCTTGACAGAGAAGGATAATACATAGATAGAAAAGGGAGAGAAAAACGGGTGAGAGCAACAAGGATATTTTCAAGTTAAATACAACGCAAGAAAAAACTTTTCTCTTTCTCCTGCGTTCACTCACGGATGGATACATTTTCTTCACGGGGCATTATTATTGTGATGTTCCTGGAAAACATCACAAAAGAGCTTATATATATATGCCGCTACGCTAGTAAGACTTTTTAGTTTTTCTGGCTACTAAATGACTAGAGCGTCAAATCGAAACGCATCCCCAAACCTCATGTTTACAAAGACTAAGAGGAAAGCCATCAGAAAACCATTGTAAATATCTTATTATTGTTCTTGCCCTATCATATAGCCGTCCTCACGTAGTTGTTAGTGTAATAGCTACTTATTGGGAACAAGCATAAGTATTGCAATAAGTACAGCTTGTACATGGAGAACTTTTCAAAGTTAATTTGTAAGTTTACTTTTGTATAGAATCGAAATAGCAGAACATAGTCATGTGTAACTTCAACCACCACAAAATGTGTAGAGTAATGTTTTCCTTGATCACATTTTATGTTTACCAAGCAAAATAACACATCCACCTCCTGCTGTTACTACAGTTAAGAGCTACATTTAGATGGACTTTTGGAAGGAAAACGTCAGCGTTTTATACTGTAAAGAGAAGGGAAAGGACGAGTTAAATGTTTGAAAGTTTCATTGTTTTCTCTGAGAAAACGTACATTTCCAGTCTAATAATTCATTCATGATAAGTGTTGTAAAGAGTTTACTTTTCCTACAAATGAACGGGAAGGGAAGCTGTGTAATAATGTAGAAGCGGTGCTTATCTGTTTAATTAACGGCATCGGGGATGTGGGAGTCTGGTATTCACTAATGTATTAGTAGGTTTTAGATGTACATAACATAAAAACATCGGATGGAACTGGGTGATGAATACGATGATGTTGAAGAAGTGGTGAGCGAATAGAACATCTCTGAGCATCTATCCATGTTTGTACTTTCGTACAGAGCGGAAAACATGAAGAACAAGCAACATGGGTCCCTGGTCTATCAAGATGTCTTTTTGATACAAGAGAGAGCTTAATTTAATTAACGTTTTCTGTGAAATTGCAGGTGTCCCCTTGCCGCCTAGTCACAAGTTGACAATGGCCGAGGTATTCGACTCAAAAACTGGCAAGCCGAACCACGAGCGACTGAAGCAACACTTTGTACAGGAGGGTAGAATAGAAGATCCTGCCGCTCTTAAAATAATCAATGATGGTGCCGCCCTTCTTCGGGCAGAAAGGACCATGATCGACATTGAGGCTCCTGTCACAGGTATGTTTGTTCTTGTGTATGATGATAAAAGCTTTGTATGTGCCTATATAGATCTTCTTTCTGAATCTCATTTTACCCATCGACATCATCTTTTGCGAATATACTCACGTTCTCTTTCTCTCCCCAGTGAAAATCGTAAATGGTTATGGCTTGTTATTATTTTCTGTTTGATCTGTGTGAAACAATCAATATTTGCCCGGTCCGCTCAAGCCCACATCCCTTTTAGCATGGAGAAAGTTGTTGGCTGGTTTGACTTTGATGACGATGATCTGGATGATTTTAATGAAAGGAAGAAGTGATTATGCCACTCTTCCATAAAATATCATCCTATTTATGTCACCACCACCACCACAACACATCAGTAACAAGCGTGACTCAATTCGTCAAGATGAGACCAGAGAATCGTAGTCACCAGTTGATTAACAAGAGCTGTGGAGAAAATATAAGCCAGCCAGCACAAAAGATTTGGGCAGAGAGAAAGAGAATTTGGGAAAGTTATATTGAAGGTGTAAGTTTATGATGGGGTAGTTTCATATTATGCTCTCGCGTCTTTATTGATTAGTTCTGCTCCTTTATTTACAGTCTGTGGAGATATCCACGGCCAGTTTTACGACCTTATGAAACTATTCGATGTCGGCGGGGATCCGGCTTCGACAAAGTACCTATTTCTAGGCGACTACGTTGATAGAGGATACTTTAGTATAGAGGTAAGTGAAACAGCTATCTGCATTCTGTTGTGTTTCTTGTCTAGTTGCCCCAATCACAGCACAGCGGTGGTTGGCTGCAAGCGAATGAGTATGCTAGGAATGTCGTCACACTCTATGTTGCTGTTGTTTTTTTGTTGAGATAATGGCAAATGGCACGATCTTATTTTGTTACCGCAATATAACCAGTTAATAAGGGAACATGTATATAGGCTTAAATTTTATGTTCCTGTGATCAGGGTGAAGTATATGAGATTTAGTAGTATACAGGCAGCTAAACTACATTTTTAAAATACATGTCAACGATGTAATGCGCAGCACAGTGTGCAAAGATGAGAATGATTAAATTCCTAATTGAATGGATTCCTGTTGTGCATTCATGGACAATACTTACGATTTTTACGATTATGGGACACGGTTTTGCTCAGTATGTAGGCATTCAGAACGACTACTTGTTGAAAAAATGACCTTATGTTATGTGGGGCAATCTTGAAGAAACAAAAACACAAAGGTCCCACTAAAAAGCAACAAGGGATGATGACAAAGCCATCATGATGGTGGTTGTGCCGTTTGTTAGTTGATGGACGGAAACGATTGACGTGAACGCAGCGTGTCGCCTACTACTATGTTGTATTATGCACTCTAGAAAAATACGTTATAAGATCCAAATAAACGTCATAACAGTTGGGGGCTAAAGGCCATTTTCATTTTTTAGCATTAAAACAGAGAGAAAAGAATAGAGGGAGAAACGACGAAGAAAGGTTTACGTTTTAATGGCATTCACCAATGCCATTTCAGCTTAAATTCGTTTCTTTCTCAAAATCCTCTTCTTATTTATGCCACTTCATATGGCTTAACGTTACCCTTTTCCGCATTTACTTTTATTTTCTCCATTCACTCCTGCTTCAGGGAAATCGTCACGTCTCTCGTTTGGAACATCGTCATCAACAACATCATCACGAAGAAAGCTTTTCTTTTTCTTTGGATGGTTCTCGCCGTTTACGGGACATTGAACACCGACGAAAGTGAGTGGCTGAGCTATATTCAGTTTGTGTGCATTATCATCTACAGCATAAGAATTGGTTGGTCGTAGTACTGAAGATGAGGCGAGCGCGAAAAAGAGAGAAAGCGAGTGGAAGCATTAGACTTGATGGAATGGAATGAAAAAAGTAGAAAAGTACATTATTATTACTAAGTTAAGTAAGGGTGGAAAGTAAGTTATATTTTTCTTTTCCAAGTCATCGTGTACTGGTTGCACTTCAGAATGAAATGGGAAGTAGAAGTGGTAATGGTAATTCCTCTTCATAGTCGAGAACTACTCACTTTGCTGCAGCTAATATTACATTTTCCTTTACCAGAAGACTCCGGCATGGAAAAACTTATCTCTCTGTTTTCTGGATTTCGACTTTGTTACTTTTATAGAACAATAAACGAAATGTATTTATTCAATGAATCTGTTTCTTATACTAGGACTGGTAATAACAGTCAGGCACAGACATAAAATAAATAAATATTGCTTTACGAAGGGGAAAGTACTCAAGTGTTTTTGTTTGCATTAGAGTACGAATAAAAGACTGAAGTTCATGGTAGTAGTGTATATGCAAACAAGGTTTGTAAAAGATTTTTTCCCGTTTTAAAATGTTTTAGTAAATTAACTCTTATAACGTATGCGTTGAGGATGAGCAAGTGTAATTATTCCTACATGTGAACATATTTGCTAAAAACTCCAATCATTTCAAAAGTCCACACCACCAACAGCAGCAGTTTAATGTTTTTAGTTTTGGTGGTGGGTCAGTGTGCTGAAAGCACTGGGATGAATTAATCTGGCATGGCATCATAGAAAATTCGTACTTTGCTGAATGCATGCATTGTACTATCGTAGTTCAAAGAAAACTTTTTCTGAACACAACTATAATAATATATACTGCTACAGTTGTGCACTAACACTGTTTCATTTCAGGTTTAGTCTCTAAAACTTTCTAAAAGGAAGGTAAAGAGAATGCATGGTAGGAAATGCTCGAGTAGACAAACATCGTGTTTTCATCATCATTATTGTTACCAGTGCAAACAGCAAAAGTACTTACACGTACACAATATTTATGAGTATTTTCTACGAGTGTATATAGTCATTATACAATTAATGTGAATACATGAACAAAGTTAGAATTCTGTTGTGGGCATTCCCCATTTCTATATGCTGTGTGGTATTTCAGCATGCAAGCTACTTAAAGTATTCTCGCCCGTGCCATAATTCCATTAACTTGACACGCCACAAAATTAGGTCAAATGAGTTTCTATGTAAGTTTTAAGGTGTTCTTATTTTTATGCTGACGATAGTATATCTACGAGTATTCATGCACGCCATCAGCCAGTTAAATGTTTGCTACTAAATATTCGTCGATGAGTCTACCTGAGGATGGGATACATAGAACGTGTATGCAAGCTTTCTTTGAAAGTTGAAATATGTGTCCAGCCCAAATGTAGCTTTTAAATTTTTGGTATGAAAAAATACCCCCTTATAAGACGATGAAAAAATAAATAAATAACTAAATGTAAAACCTCATTACAATAATCTGACTACTTCAAATAACCGTGCATCTGGCGAACCAGCGCAAATACTTTCACTGGAGTCTACAGTCGTAAATGGACACAACTTAGACTTTGAAGTGAACACTAGTCCTAAATGTGATTAGAAAAGCTCTTTTGCAGGAACATTAACCGCACAAATCTTCTCGAGAACATCTGTATATATATGCTTATCATACTTGATAAAATATGTGAGCAAATATAAAAGTAACGTAAAAGCACCGAGTACATTGGCGGTCCTGGTGTTGATGAGTAAACGAGGATGATGTGTATGATATGTATAGATATATATAACTCATAATATAATATATAACTCCGTTTAGGTTTTACTTAGTAAGTTTGTCGTTTTACCGTTGTTGTTGTCGCCATCGTCTTCTCCGTGACGAAACTTTGTAATGAGATGGGAGAAAGTTTATTAGGGAAAGCGAAAATGATGCCACAAAGTAGTCGTCGAAATTTAACTTTGTTAAAATTGTGGTATGCACAAGTCTGTCCCATTGACTTTTATATAGCTGAGTAATAGCTTTTCTTCTAATTACTGTAAGTAAAATTAAGTTTACTGCATTCAACAAAACTACTACGTTTATGCCCGACATTTCTGCCCAAAGCTTCCAAAAATGTGAAAGCATATTACATATATCAAATGAAAATATACTTTTTGAGTTTACGGCAAAGAAAGTGAGTACACAAAATATTTGCAGTTATTTTGTGATATATTAAAGCTTATATTCTAGTAAAACGTATTATCTCAACAAGTATTACCTGTTTGATCATCGAAACCTTTCCTGTTACTTTTTGAAACTAGCATATTCGGTTATGAAAAAAATATCATATTTAATTCACACTATTATTCAGATAAACACACATGATGCAAAAGGCCATAAAAGAAAATACGAGAGCAGTTATGAGCTCTAATGAACAACAGCCAACCACCGCCGGTCGGGGTGTAAAATAAAGCTTATTTAAAATTCTTGTGCTAACATTTGTTCTTTTTTTCAGTGCGTCTTATACTTATGGTCATTAAAAATAACCTATCCAAATACATTATTTCTTCTTCGAGGGAATCATGAATGTCGACATTTGACTGAGTATTTCACTTTCAAACAAGAATGTAAGTCTACCTTTTGTTGTGTGAACTAATTCATAGTCTTAATATTAATTCTTACAAATAGTAATTAAATTTTTGGAATTCAATCAAATAAATAAAGGTAATTAATTAAAAGTTGATTTTCGTTTTTGATAATTGTTACAGGCAAGATTAAGTATTCAGAGAAGGTGTACGACGCATGCATGGAAGCTTTCGATTGTCTACCACTTGCGGCTCTCATGAATCAGCAATTTCTCTGCGTACACGGCGGACTCTCCCCAGAAATTCACACTTTAGACGATATTAGAAGGGTAAGATTGGTTTCATTTGTCTATCAAATTGATATCTGGATGTATGCAGTATAACCCATCGTTTTATAAAACAATTTGACAAGAAGGATATTTCAGAAGTTGAGATTTGATGCCTTATGCTTTACACGCTAAAATGCATAAAAATTATATACAAAAGCAGTGACCCTTCAGATCTATTCATTGAAATCGCTTTGAATAGAGTTCGTTATTACAATCTCCAAAATATTTTTAAAGACAGACTGATTGCGATTGTAAATCGATACGGAGTACAAATCCATTAAGTTAAAATGAATGCTAGTACTTGAATGCATCACACTTCAATTAGGCTCCTTTTAACAATATTAGTTTTCCTTTAATGCATTCTATTTTTGAGTTCCTGGAAAATGGTTTTAGTGTTGTTTATATTTGGTTGTGAACGGTAGAGGGAAAATGACGAAAGACCCGTAAAGCACAATTCCAAATAATATCCCAACATTGCGCCTCCCACCATAATATTAAGGCTTACATTGGGCTAAGCAGAATCATAAAGTTAAGCTCTGTTTAGCTGAGTGCTTTTCTAAATTGAGAAAAAAGCAAATTTAAAGCATCCCCTGGAACATTTCTTTGTACAATGTAATCTAATCATGTTATGTATTCTTTTTGACAGCTGGATCGATTCAAAGAGCCACCAGCATTTGGGCCTATGTGCGACCTCCTTTGGTCTGATCCGTTGGAAGATTTTGGAAATGAGAAAAATACATCAGAGCATTTTACTCATAACACAGTTCGAGGGTGCTCATACTTTTATAGGTAAGCAATCAGTTTTTTGCCACGTATCATGAAATAATGCATCAAAACGACATAATAATCATGATGAGTTTTAGGTACTCCCAAGACATACAAGAAAACTCAAGAAAACATAATTATGATGCCAAAAATTAGTTTTTACAATAAAAACTCATATTATATTAGATTTCATTCACGACGTTAATAAGAGATATTCTGAGAAAATAATTCTTGTTCTTCCGCTGTCGAGTACCCGTATTATTGCAAAGCTGGCTAAAGTTAGAAGGCCGTGTAAAAGAAAAAAGCTTATATATAATCATCAATCACAACTAAAGCTTACTAGTGATTTCCGAAGTAATTTCCGTTTTTTAATTTGCTTCTAAGCTTCCGCTGAATAGGTTCAACTCTCATGGTGGCGCTTACACTATATATCATTACAGCAAAAACGTTACGTTAGTTGGTATTATACATCAGAGCAATTCCATTGCATAAAATAAAAAGCTCTTATATGAGCACAATTTTCCTGTTCCAATAAATGCATGTATGTAGGTTGTTTCACTATGTATAGATACAGTTTTACTAAGACCCTTTTTGTAGAGGATAGATTCAAGAAGTTCATCAAAGCCTTTTAGTCAGTTTTCCCCGGCCGGTCGTACTGCTGCTTCCACTAATGTATCGTACCGTCTTCTTAAAGAGATTAAGTTGAGACGACAAGAAGCCTGTTTGGAGAATGGGATTAATTGCTTCCTTGCTTGCTTGTCCGCAATGTTAAGCTACTTTACTTTCTCTTTGCGTCTTCTGCCTCTCCTATCAACTTTTTCGCGATCTTCGCTAATATGTATGTACGTACGGCTGCTACTGTCGAGGAAAAATGTTTGCAGCATACTACGTATCAGTTCGCACATTATATCATTACATATTAGGCAATCTGCTCCTGATTGGAAGGAACGTGATGAATGTGCACCAAACAAAAACAACTATCAAACTGCGGTGTAATCTATGAGAGAGCTCTTTCTGAGAGAACCTACATATAAATAAATATCTATCCGTAGTAGATAATTAAACGACTAGGCTATTCAGTGACAGCGTAAAGGTATATAATATACGGAATACGGCTGTAACACATGCAAGACATACATAGAGACTTTCTACCGAATAAGAATGCTGTTGTGGCTGTTATTGAACGACATGATTACCTATAATTTCTATCTACTTTCCATGAAGTCAGCAGTAAGACAGTTCGACAAGCTCATACAATTGTAGTTGTAGTCGTTGACACATTTGCAGAGTTGTTATCCGATTAAAGTCAACAAGTCCTTTCCTTACTTTTCTTTGCCACTGCACCCTTCGTCTAGTTTATATGTCAGACAAAACAACACAAATAAAACGTAGTTTTTGCAGTACATGATATTCTGGATAATGCGTGTATATTTCTGTGGGAATTGCATTGTTATGATTGCTGTTGCTTTTACAGTAATCTCCGTGCAAAGTATACACTAGCAAAAAGGAACTACCAAGTTACGTCATATTGCAAGCACATTGTTGAAAACGTTTCCTGACTTGTGACTCTACTAAACTGTGACTCTGGTTGTGCGTAACTAATGTCGAAATTGAGTTTTATAAGGTAACAAAGTTGCAAGCGACGCGACGTGACTTGATTTAATTGTTGTTGGTGTCTGCATTATAGAAGTACTATTAGTAATTGCTCAATTGAAATATCTAATACATAACAATAAAATCCTGACATCTTTGAAAATATTGATTTTAGTTTTCATAAGTATCTTGGTAAGCTATATAGATAGGAAAAATAAATAATTTTTGAAGAAGCCAGCTTGAAAGGTCAAACTCCTAAAGGCA
The DNA here is from genome assembly GCA_029691765.1 of Entomobrya proxima. Classification (NCBI taxonomy): domain Eukaryota; kingdom Metazoa; phylum Arthropoda; class Collembola; order Entomobryomorpha; family Entomobryidae; genus Entomobrya; species Entomobrya proxima. Next base: position 14,719,453 of record CM056168.1, read on the forward strand.
TATTATGCGAAGGTTTGATAATATGAGACAATTATTTTGGCAGAGCTTCATTTTTTATTACAATGGTTATGCAGTAAACTTTGGTTGTGCCGAACCGTTTGACAATAGTTTTTATCGGTTACAATGGATAAAGATTATACTCCTAACATAAAAGTACTTGATTTTAAATTTTGAAGAAGAATTTTGGATTATTTTTCATCTTTGTATAAAGTTTTTAACTACGTTCACGTTTACTCCGCAACTTCAACTATTCGTTTTTGCTGTAAGTCTAGAATAGGATTTTCTATACTTAAACTATGTAGGGAATATTATTGGTGCAAAACAAACAAAGCTTTCAGTTTTCATGGTGTTGACGTTGACAGCAATGATGATACTTGCATATTATTACAGCTATTGCAATTGACTTGCTCTAGTGGTTGGCTTTCTCTGCATTTTGTTCATCAAGAGCACTTATTCTCAATAGAAAGCGCTGTCCAAAACTTGGGGAACTCATAGGATGTGAATTAGCTTGAATAAGCATTCGTTTCCTTGTTCTGTTGGAAGCAATGTGTACTTTGAAGGGAAAACTACATAATACAACAAAAATATTACATTGAATTTATTGTACACTTAATCACAAATATGTTGTATGCATGTCTTTTACATAATATATAAACTCCCCATTAATTTTTAAATAAATGAGTTAACGCTTATCAGCTATTTCTTCAGTTCTTTGTCTCCTTCTAATTTGTATTTGTATTAAGAGCAATTATTGGAAGATATAAGAAAGACGCTATGATTAATTTTGGTTTAGATATTATTTAAAAAATAGTCCGTGTGTAGCTAGGACCAATTGCAAAGTTCTTATAAAAATGACATATAAACCTTAATTGTAAATAAAATAGTCGAATAACCACATTTAATAACAGAGAAGCCTCATAAGAAACGATTTTTGCTGTTTTGCTGTAGAATCTCGGGGTAACTTTTGCTGTGTTTATACTACCTACAACTTCTGTTTCAGATTGGTATGCAGCTACATGCACATAACTGACACAACACAAACGCGATGAACATTTTTTTATCTTTGCCGTTTTCCCAGCTGTACATACAAAAATAGCAACAACAAACATTTTTGAATGTATTCATATTCCAAGTGCGTGTTATGTTCTTTTGATCACATTCCTTCCTTTTCCAGCCGATTGTAGGTGCTTTTTGAAGAGAAAGTAAATACCTTCAAGTTTTTGGGTTGAGTGGTAAAGGCTAACATGAACGCGTGCGATGTTCAATGTGCTAGACAAAGAGCCATATAGGTACTATTATACTCTAGTACAATTCTGTACAAAGAATGTTGCGTCTACCTTTATTATGCAAATATGCATAATATGTAATATCTATATGAACATGTACGCGTACCTTTGCTGTATAATCGTTTATTATGAGTTTCTCCTTTGTCATTTATTATGAGGTTTGAAACTTTATTTTACGGACTGTTTTGTAGCAAAAGTGCTATTATCTCTCAGTTGGGTAGACAAGGTTGATTATGCGAAATCAAGGTGGAAATTTTACTGTCTGGTGTTTCTCTAAGAGAAGTTTTAGGTATGCATCTTCTACTGAGCAGATTATGATAATGAGCGGATTACGTTACAACAACAAGATGAGCAGAAGAGAAACATGAATATGTAAAAGTTTAGCCTTGTTCCTTTTGTTCAAGAAATCGTCGTGATAATAGCTAGTCTCAGGTAATGAGTCAATATAGAACTCCCAACTTTTAGCTACCTCGTTTCAAATGCGCTACGCTTTGTACATGGCATTAAAAAACTAGTAGTAATTGTTCACCTGTTCATTCCGTGTGGTGATGGATCATTCTAGGTACAAGCAAACATTGCACGTATTGAAATAAAATGGAAGTAAAGAGATAAGTACGCTTTTATTACACGGTAAACGATGACTCAAGAAAATGAGTGTATAAGAAGACGGTAACAGAACATGTGTATAGAAGAGCGTAAGTTAAAACTGCATTCATTTGTAGTCCCTTAGGATGAAAAATTCTCTTCTAGCAATTTCTCATATTCCATTATTATTTTTTCTTGGGATGCAAGCATCGGAGTTGAATGTTTCATCCAGCACTGCTGCGCCCTAACTTGCCAGTAATGACCGAAAGTATATGTTCTCCTTTCTCTTTGTTATATTCTGCCAAAACGGAGAAAAGAGAAATAACACAGCCGTCTTTCTTGTTGTCATTCACTTGAGATTATTATAACGGTGGGGGAATGACATCGCATCTTTTATTTAAAATCTTCTCTTAAAAGACGTATGTATTACTCAAGGCACACAAGTATCATGTATCATATGTCCCGTATGTTGGCCATGTTTCACATCGTTTTTCGAATGATGATATTTACAAGAACCATATTATTCAGTAGAAAGAAACAGATATCTACAAGCAGACACGAGTTGTGTGTGGCCTACCTTTTCACCCCCATTCCAGTTTCGGTTAGATGTTAGCTTGTCGCTTCTTCATTTTCCAACCATGTATGTCCTGAAGATCCGGCTGGCTGATACACGCTGGTTGATGACACGACGAACGTGCATGCATTCTGTGTGCTTAGTCCACTTTCCTTCTCTCTTTCATCTTACCCTTTTTATTACTCACATAATATATTTCATTTTGGGCTGGGCTGAAAAGACATGAAATGGAGATAACTTTGGATGATGACAGTTGACAATTTTCGAGCAAGTTGAACCTAAGGAAGCTTTTCATTTTCTTCTTTGTGCATGCATTGCTGAACAAAACTGTGTGGATTTCTTTTTCTGCAAATCTAAAAGCTTCGATTGCTGTTGTGAATGAATACTCGTAAGAGAAAATGGAAAATATGGGGAAAAGTGAATTCAAACGATACAAATAAATGTAAGCGTATGTGCATTCCTTTTTCCCGTTTTCTGTTACAGTTTTTGTACTACCATAATCGTAATACAGACAATGTTTTGTTATAGCAAAGTGTTGTACGGTGTACATTGATAACTCACGGTGTAACTCTTATAGGCACACTCTGTTTTCTCCTGTTGATGCTGACTTCTTTTTTGCTGTGGCGTGTTAGTTTTGCCTGTTTGCATTACATTCTCTACGTCGTTCCTTATATTGTGGTGGATTAAACCGAGTACTATCAACTATAAAATCATGGCCTTCTGGTTTGCTGCCTTCACAAGTTTATATCACATATATACCTATATATCTAGTCACCTAAACATTTATGCCATATGTACAAAAACTTTTTACTTTAAGCACGGTACCGAATGAAAACTCTAGACTTTGTTGTTGTATCAAAAGAATTGGCAAGTAGCAGGACACTTTTCCCTTTTGGTCAAACTCGTAGTTTGAGTAGGATCGTGCATTCCTGTTTCTTTATAAATTTTTCGAATTCTATTGAATATGACCCATATATTTTACATTTACATGGACCACTACAAAAATGCAACATATTTTGTCTGTTTTAAAGGCAATACAATGTAAGGCTCTCACTCTTGCCCTAATGTAGCGATAGCAAATGTATGATGGAAGTTTTCTCAACGTTCTTGTACTTCCAGAAGCAAGAAGACCCCTTTTTCCTCGTATTTTTCTGCAACCATCATACGAACCTAAAGCCGAAGAGCTTGAGCTGTCTGTATGGGGATTACATTTTTTGTTGGCTTTTTGGCAAGTTCGTTTTTCCAACAGGAGGCGCATGCCCTCCTCCCTGCCCTTACATTATATATACACATTATACTACTCATAATAATATGTATATCAATAGTCTTTTCTATTTCACGACCGTCCTTTACTTTACACTTGCATTTTTATTCTTTTAGCTATATGGTAGCTACTTGTGAATGTGAAGACGCAAACTTGATGGTGGTGGAATAATAGTTCTTACTTTTTAGACTATAAGTTGATACGGATGGGAAAAAAGCAAGAAAATAGTTTCGCTTTATAGTAGTACTCTAGAACTCTTGGTATTAAAGCAGTAGGAGTCTCGCTCCATGCCATACCACCACAATTTCTACTTGACAAACTAGAGGCGACCACTTAAATAGAAAGCAAGCAAGCAACCATCAGAAAGGAACCAGTCAGCCAGCTTGTCCATTTTTTCCTGCCTGCTGTTATGCCACTTTTACTTCTATCTAGCATGGTCGCTGTGTATATTTGTCTTGCACCACTTCCAATACCAACTTACACAAAAGCGCGGTGCCTTTTACTGGTGTATATAATCCACAAAATCAATGTTATGATGTTGCGAATATACTATAACAAGGAGGAGAAAATAAGCCAAAGTGACTTTTCAGTTGGATGTGATGCATTCACTCAACAGCACCAGGCTTCTTTATAGAGGATGCAGCAGTGAAAAGAAGGAGAATGGGGAAAAGTGGAAAAATGGAAAAAATTCCAGAGCAAAGAGTCAGAGTTTTCCCTTTGCTTTCTTCAGCCGAAAAAACTCTTGTTTCATGAAAATAACTAGTTTTAGCTAAGAGAAAAGGGCATTACCAAGATGAAGCAGGAAAGTGTACAGGATTCCACAACTATGCTTATGTACAGGATGTAAAGTATGCAACAGTCTGCGAGTGCACAAGGAAGTCTGTGGATCCCTTTTTGGCTCTCATATATTGCTTCTACAGTCAAACTAAAGTTTTTTATTGAAGCTGTTCTACTGAAATTGAGAGGGTGGTTGGATGGTATAATGCATGGATGAACTCTATGTTTTCGTGAACTCTAGTTTGCTCTGATACATTTTTCCATATCTATTTTTTCCTTAGTTGTTTATAGAGTACAAAAACGAGGTTGCCAGTATTCATATCATTTGCACTTTATGGCTTTTGATAGAAAATAATGGAAATAATGTGAAGTCGTTTGGAAAGAGGAAAATAAATTGTAATACATTATATGGAGAGATAAAAATTGGTGGATGTATGAAGTTTTGCACTATACATATACCGACGAGGTGTGCACCTTGTATACCTAGAAAGATGTCTTGATCAGATAAATATTAGTGTTTTTAATAAAATGGTTTTGGATATATAAGCTGATACGTCAATACATCACTACTCTGTAGCAGAATTACAAAGAAATTTTTGATCGGATGCCTTGAATACTTTGAGTATTCTATAAATTCTTAGCATGTCAATGAATGTTTCGACTTTCCTTTTTGACTCCATTTACGTTTCAAAAGACGGATTTCTTGGAAATCTGAATTATCGTAGACTCAGTTCTATGTACAAATCAGTTCCCACACGCAAACAGAAAATCAATGAAAATCACGCACTCAAATGGAATAAAATAATAATGTACATTCGAAGAAAGGTCACAATAGACTGTTGTAGCTACCACTGCGATTGAAACAAGAATTTCGTTTTTCTGGCCGTGTCCTGATTTTCCTTTCTACATATCGTGTATCTCTTACGTAATAATATGAACCGTGCTTTAAAGCGGCAACATTGATTGGATGGTAATCCAGAGAGATAAAAGAGAAGCATGGTCGTTTGGGGGAAATGTTTCATGAATCTGCAAACAAACCAAGCTATATTCCAGACCCAGGCCTTGTTTGGTTAAAAGAATTTCGTATTTTCCCATAAACTACCTAATTGAGATGTGAATATCAACAAATTGATGGGAATGGTTACTGTAAGTTGTATTCGATGTAAGTTCTCCGACAATGACTGAATATTCTATTTGAATTGCCTGCCTCCGTTTTCCGTTTGATTATATAGTAGATCATTTCTCTATCCACGAAAGTTGTAAAGGAATGATCAAGTTAACCTGGAAAGTATTGCATGATCTGTAATTTAAAAGAGATACAATCATGTTATTTTGTTAAAGGTTCCCACTCCTTGCTGCACAATTTTAGACTTTATAAGTTATATGCTAAGTCATGTACTTGGATTTAGAATGTACAAATAACAATAAAATACATATTATTCAATATTTGTAAATAATATTATGAATATAGATCGCCATTACGTACTATTCGTTAATATTTATGATGTTATGTAAGGTAATAATTTGACTTTGTTCTCATTAACTTTCAGCTATGCAGCTTGCTGTGATTTCCTTCAAAACAATAACCTCCTGTCCATAATTAGAGCTCATGAAGCGCAGGATGCCGGGTAAGTGTCTAAGCACTGTCATTAAATTATAATTATGTCATTTAATAGTAGAATTTTAAGTTAAAATTTTCAATTTATCTCATCGAATATTTAATCTGTTAACAAAAACTTCAGGTATCGGATGTATCGAAAAAGTCAAACAACAGGTTTTCCATCGTTAATCACGATCTTCTCAGCTCCTAACTATCTCGATGTCTATAATAACAAAGTAAGAATAAATTACTTGATTTAATGCTGTTGGAGGTATGAAAAAATAATAACATTTAATATCATTACTAAAATGCAGGCTGCCGTTCTTAAGTATGAAAACAACGTCATGAACATTCGACAGTTTAACTGTTCCCCACACCCGTATTGGCTGCCCAATTTTATGGACGTCTTTACGTGGTCTTTGCCTTTCGTAGGCGAAAAAGGTAGGTGATATTCATGTTACTGATTTTGTATTCCATGCATAATGATTATTTTATCGAATTGCGTACTATTTTGCAATTATAGTGACCGAGATGCTTGTCAATGTTCTCAACATCTGCTCTGATGACGAGTTGATGGCGGAAGGAGAAGAAGGCGCGGAAGACGGTAAGATGTGCATTTCGTTAGACGCCATTTATTTTTCAATGTCATTAGTGTTTCAATATAGAAACTATTCTAACTCAAATTTAGCATTAAAAGGTACCATTTAGTTCTAACTGAACTACTGAGTTATACATTTATACATTTAATGAAAAGTCCCGATTCATATCCAAAGTTGAAGTTTACAACAGGTCTTGGTACAGTAGAAACATCATAGAAAGAGCCAGAAACAGAAAAGAACGATACCGAAAAATTTATGCGTCAAACTGCAAACGTTACAAATTAGTCTCGACTATATTATCGACTATTGTTGATAGTACATATTTTAAATATTTCACTTTAATGTTAACTGAGTACAATTTTTCAAGGTTGCCATCCATATATTACTCTAAGCACTACAATAAGCTGCTGAACGCAAAACACTGTAGCTTTTCGTTCAAGTTATCAATAATACGGATTAGTATGCTTAGTAACCTAGTATACTAATTAGCACCAATTAAAATTAGTGTTTGTTTTAGTTAAACATCTTGCTTAGTAATTTCTTTACTGTTGATATTATTGCTCTCACTTTGCTAGATAAATTATACTCTTTGCTTGGTGCAGATTTATCCTCATATTTGTGCTTAGAGATAACAATGCATACATCACAATTTTATTTTATCAACTTAGCCGGTAATAAGCTGTGTAGCAGATTGTTGAGTTCTAACCACGTCGTATAATCTTTATTTTTTCTAAATAAAGCGTAGTTTACATTTTCTACTTTCTGCTTTTTGTGCTTTTGAAATAAGCCTACAAAAGGAAACTTTTTTTTGTTGCTTTCATCATTTAATACCTAGTCATACAGTTGATCTGTCATGAAAAATTATGGATAAAAAAGTGGAATAAAGTACCTTACAATCATCGCTCTTTTGTGTAATCATCAAACCCTAGAATACAAAACATGTAGTAATTGTGGAAACATTAAGCAAATCCAAAGGAAACTCACAACAGCACTTTCCACTTTCATGGGCTTACACCAAAAGTAATTGGGCCCGTAGAGGACTAAGAAGTAGTTGAACTTAAAAAGAGAAAGGGGTTCAATCCCTATTCAATTTACACTTAACTCTTACTCTCTCTCTCTCATTCTTCCCTTCTTTTCTCGTTTCCACTCTCATCTTTCTACTGCTCATCAGTACTCACGTATAGTATATCTCATGTATGTTTGCATTTTTCCCGACATAGTTATGCATTCAGTATAGTACCTACTTTAGTTTTGTTCAGTTCGTGTTATTTTTCAACACTCGTTTACAGAACTCGCGTATTATATTTCCATTTGGAAATAATGACATATACATTATGTGCGATAATGTTAAGGAAATAAAACTAATGCTGCGGAAGTAAAAGTTGGATTTTTGTATCCGACTCAAGGTTCAGAGGACCAAAATATATATGTATACCTACAGACGTCTTTATGTTTACCCACAATATTGCATAGACTTTTACCAGTTTTACACTCCCTTACTATTGTCTACTCATATTTTCCCCTCAAGCAACAAAGAACAATCAACACTCCAAGCATTTACGTTCAGGTTAAATAAAAGTCTGTATTGTTACACAGTTGAGAATATCTCAGCAGGTACTGACTTTTTGCACTTGTCTGTCCGTCAGTATGTTTTCAGCTAAACGCGAGAATGTTACTAGATTTCCAAAATATATTTCATAGGTCCTTGGGATTTCCTTCCGATTGATTACAAAATTACAAGACAAATTTTCTCTGAGACAGTATTTTATTTTATAGTCCCACACATAGGAAGTCCTGCCGTTCCTTTACTTCAGACTTTTCTCACGCTGTCCATAGCCCTTATTTGCAAAGTATTCCTTTTGATTTGAATATAATGCCCGTTTTCTAAGAATGCAGACAAAAAATGGTTTTACTGCATAAAAGGGAAGATAATTATTTAGTATCACAATTACCAGCATAATAACAGCAGAAACTGCTCAACTGCCTACAGATTTACTATTTACAATATATTTGGGTGTACTTACAATTTCTTTTTATGTAATGGATGATGAGAGTGAAAATACATTTTGTGGAGTAAGGAAGATCATTTATCCCGTGTTGTATGGAAGTACTGTGCAGACACTGTAGTAATAGTGTGAGTAGAGTTGTTGGTTTTGGTTGAGTTTTAAGCCTAAAAGATCGACGTATATAAATATACATGTCTCATTGACGTCATTCCTGTCAGCAGCACCATACAATAGAGTACTATCATCCCCATCCCCAGCTTTATTTTTTATGCTTTCATACTTTCACATTTGGAAATTTATATGGCAGAAAGATAACAGTATTACTGTAGAAATTGGAAAAGTACTTTTGAAGACAATATTTATTTCTGTTCTGTAATCCATTTACCTGTAAGGTGTTTTGAAGTCTCCGGATATTTATTCATAGCGTAAGATAAACAACCTCTAGCTAGGTAGGACTTCATGCGTTTTCCAAAAAAGACAAATCTGACAACAGGAATGATGTTGCCAATTGCCGAAGACTTTGACATGTAGAATGTATTGTAATATTATATTTCAGTGTATCTTAAAAGTACCAGCTTAAGTTTTGGTTGCTGAATATAAATTCGGTTTTTGTTTTAAATTGTTCCGTGCATTTACAGACAGCCAAATTTAATCAAACCAAAATCCTATGACATTTACAATTAGCTGACTTAAAAACTAGCTTATTCTTCTCAATACTAGTACCACCTCTTATATAAATGTTCAAAATACAATTTTTCGAGCAACGAATACGGAAGTGAACTCATTGTGGTTCATTACAAATGCTAGAATATGAATTCTAATTACGTAAGGAAACATCTATGGTAAACCATTAAACGATGCTCGCTGCTAAAGTTGATAAGTAACAGAAAAGTATAGAATATACTACAATAAAGTTAAATTAAAGTAACGTTTGATTTATTTGTGGAACATGAGTTTACAAGCGAAAACAAGATAATTATAAGAGAAAGACACTAAAAACTATAAATTAAAAATTTCATAAAGTTAAATTGCCTGGAATTTAGCTTCAAGTTGGACCGAATACTGAAACCAAAATAGCTTCAATTAAATGCAAATCCTTTCAGCTAAAATCAAACACATTCAAACTTCAACTATATGTATTTATTGCCTTTGATTTGAGTTCAATATATTTACACTCCTTCAGTTCAATTTTAAATGTTCACAATAAATGTTGCTTCGCTACAGAATTGGCTTAAAATAAAATAATCAACTTTCGATTTGACGAAAATCATCAGCTACCCTTCAAATAAAAATATTTTAGGAAATTCGGCTTTATATAAAGTCTACTGACAGAAGGACAACGATATTTTAAATAGCTTCCCTGTTGTAGCAGCGAGCTAATAATCACTTTTTCTTGCAGCACTCTGGAATATGTCCTAGTATTTGACAGTTGGGTTGTATATTGGAGGCAATGTAAATGAATCTTTTAGCGTCATGTTTCTGATGAGCACGCCCAATGTGGATTAGGAAATTCGATTTAAACGATGTACTTTTTCATTATTAACGACTCAAATTTGCATGCATGGTGTCATTGCAAAACCCAAAAAGACCGAGATCGGCATTTGACGTTTTTGCATTTTCATACATGCACCATTAGTTAGAGCATTTTGTAGACAAGTGAGAATGCCAAAAAATTGAGTGAATGCCTTCCAATTTGTATTGCGTTTTCAACTTAGGAGGGCATATATTCGAGTAAAACTAGTGACATGAAAGGATTTTCTATTTCTTTTCTGCCCTCTCTAACACATCCTTTGACACTATGAATACATTATTAGCAGCCAGGCAGCCAACACATTTACAAACACAAGTCTGATTTGATCTTTCTAGTCGGTTAGATAAAACGTGTCTTCCTTGCAGTTGGAGCAAACTACAGCAGCTACCTGTTATGTGCTGAGTAAAATACCTATAGGCATTATATCTCAAATTAGGTACATGGCCGTGTGTGCCATTGGGATGCTACATGGTACAATATTATATCCAGGGTACAAACACAAACGAAAAGGCAACACTGTGTACATATACTTGTTTGCACAAAAAGAGGAAATTACAATCAAACAAGTCGGAATTTTGATTGGTTTGGTGTACATATTGTCCCTTTGTGCAATTCTCCGTACCGTTTGGTTTTGTGCTGATGATGTTGTCGAACTAAGTGTAAATCAAAATTACTTCGAATTTATTGTATATTACGTAGTTGAAAGGCTTTTCAGCGATTTTATGTTTGCATGTTTCCAGCCTACGAAAATACGTGTTTCATTTCACAAGAATTTTCCACAACTTGACATAGCCATTCATTAGGAGAAAAGGTTGGATTATTTTGGGATGGATTATTATTCATTTTGAGTTGGACTGCCAACACCCTAGTGGTGATGGGCGGGGAAAGTTTCATGTACATAACATGACAACATCTTGCACATCCTTCAAAACCGGATTACACGGAAAACTTTCTCGTTTTTAGCTTTTAAACACTTCCTGGAGGAATAAGTTGGGAGAAACATTTTAACATACATTTGCTATGGGCATTAGACAATGTCTGATGTGGCTCCACTCTCCAGCATCACATTTAGAGATCTCCTTTTAGTAAATCTAGAACTATTTTCAGCTGCACATTTAATATAAAATCCCAGGGGATTTCATGGTAGTCATGGTACAATATTTTATCAAAAATTCTCAAATAAATAAAAGCATCGAGGTTGGAGTAGACATAGAATTGATGAAGTTTGGGTTTTACTATAGTACTTTTTACACTGAATGAAGGTACTGTGTTAAGGTATTCTTGAAATATAAATGTCAAAGTTGCTGATTGTTGTTGCTTGACATGATTACGAATGCCTAACAACTTTTGTTGCGCAGAAGAGTACAAACCATAAAATGAAAGCCTATAGATAACCAGTGAACAACTTAATTGTGAACATTTTGCAGAGCGATGATTGTAAGAAATTAATGTCAATGTGTTCTTCATTCTCGAAATTAGTTGATTTTTTTCACATTCGCATCAATTATATTATGATTTTGTTTTTAAAGCCCCAATTTCAAATTTTGTGGGAGACTGCTGCTGTAGTGCATGTCAGAAAGAAATGAAGGAGAAAAAACGACGCCATAAATCACAAGAAGACAATAATGACTATATATGCAAATATATTTATTATATGTAAGAAGTTTATTTCTTTTTGTTGTAGACGACGCAAAATAGTGTTTTAAAGAATGAATGGGAATATCAATTTCAGCGCTATGTTTATTTATTAAATCGCGGAAGAATGCCTTACCGAGTTAACAATACGTTCGAGCCAATGATATTTACAAAAAATCATTTTTTGATTTTTACAATATAGAGAAGCTCATTGTGTAACATGAAATAATAGTTTGAGTACATATAAATTGTAGTCACAGAATTGCGTAAAAAGTTCTCGAATAACATATATAGGGGTTTAATAAATTTACTGAGGAAAGCATTATATTTTTATCAACCCAGAAAAGAAACCTTAAAACATATCGATCCTAGTAAATGAAATTTTATTGCATAACGTATATATTATTGTATAACCTAGCAGGCAAGAGTTTTGATTGGACAATTAAGTCAATTGAAATATGCAACAAAATCTACTGAATAGTTACAAGAGTTTATTTCACCAGGTGAATGTACAAATTGATCCATTCAGTACTCAATTACTGCTGACTATGGACGTATATTGATAGAAATTGAGCCAAATATACCATGCTGGTACAAATGCTTTATACTGGCTTGTTCACTAATTTTGTAGATGGTTAGGCATATGTTACAGACGTTAAATAGGTATTAGTACTTAACACTGTAGTTACAATAAAACGTAGTTTAGCCAATGCTACCACTACTAGAAATTTGCTGATTACGCTTAAATAATGAATATTAGTTAGCGTCTTTGTGTGTGGAAGGCAACTAGTTGTGTTGTGTGGTAGTAGCAAAGTAGACTTTGATGTGTCAATCTCTAGATGTAGTTGGTCTACAATAGTGCAGTGATGTGCTGCTATAGTGTCTCTGACGTCTGTGTGCGTTGTAGGTGTAAAGGCTGTCGCCGCTCTTTTATAGGTTTACGCGTTATAGGACACTGTTAACGCTGCTTATTTTCCAGATGCAAGCAAAGCAAGTAGAGAAAATTTAGTGAATCGAATCAGAGCGTGACCAAAATGTTAATCTGTATTATTACTGAGTTCTAATCTAAACTGGATTAGCAGTAGTTGTTGCAATGAAATAGTGACAAGAAGATTGCACTGCAGTAATAAAAGAAGGAACTAAATGTGGTAATGTTGTAGTAAAAAGGCAGCATTACCATTTTACAGAGAGTAAATGTTTTTTTCTTATAATTTTCACTTTCCCTGAAATTTTCTCAATTTTCATGCTGAACACGATAGCACGGACATGTAAGAAACCACTCGTTTCAAGGATGCGAGATATATTAGGGTGTACACCGGGACATGAAACTGTAAGCGTGAAGCGGACATGCCCCGATAATTCCTATCAATAAAAAATGACAGGATTGCTTGTATAGTAGCTGTATGACAGACAAGAATAATAACTGGATAGATTTTGTACTTTTTCTAGAGCACATTCGACAAGTCGCAAAACATTTTATATGGCACAAATGCACAATTACATTTATTGCTTTCTCCGGGAGCTAAATTAAACTTATCTCAACTGCACACATTACATATAAAACATATAATATGCATTGTTGCCGTAACCCAACAGCACCCACCACTACTCACTTAATATTGTATTGATGTATTTACAAGAACTTGTTGGCACGGCCTGAGGAGCAGTGATAGAATAAGCCAGGAAAGTGCAATCGTATGATATTGAAAGACTTAAAACCAAAAACTTTAGCTAGTCACAACTTTTATGGAGTGTGTTACAAAGCAAGTAATAAGGTTTCACAAATAATACTGTATAGTGTACAGCCCTGTCCTGTCTGATAAATGTACTTTCAGTAGTATTAAAACATGATCGTAATTCTGGCTGGTGAACAGCGTTGTATCAACAGCATGCAACTTTCTACAAAATGCAAATCATATTTTCCATCCCTTTATGAAATTATTTTGTATCATCATAATGAAGTAATGTCTAGTATGCATGCAACAAAGATATCGGAACCAATGTAATTTATACGTTTTCTATCGCTAAGCTGGATAATTGACAGGCGTCCTCTGTCCTACGTTTTAAGTATTCACATATTCGTATTCGTTTGTCCTCTGCACATAAGCTTTCATATTATAATGTCACACCCGTTTATAAGACATCTATCTACTCAAGTAGATGTATCTTTGACAGTGTATGTTTTAGAATCCTATAGAATTTTAAACTTATTGTGTATGTAATTGTTATGCTCTCATCATCACACGTCAATTTTAAACTTATGACTGTTATATATTAGGACAATATATCAGACGACTGAGCGAGAGCAAAGAAATGGGTAAGTTGAGATAAACGAACAGAAAAATGAAGTGATGTAGTAATGCTGAACAATAGTTTGTATTGAATTTGACTCTTTAATTCATATAATACGTTTTACTGCTTATCTCTAAACAGTATCGGTAATAAAATTAATATACATAAACTACTGACTGCTTTTCTTTAACACTTTGAAAAGTACATTGTTCAGCTTATGATATCTGACTAGTGTGTAGCAGCATGTTCCTGTATCATCCTTAGCTGTAAATGCTTTCAAATGTTTGCACCGTTGAATAAAACGCAATTGGAGAATTTGTCGCGTCATGTGTTTCCGAATTCCTAAAATAAATGTACTAGAAAAAAGTAGCGTAGATGCACATAGGATCTGTCGTAGGCAATGTACTAAAATTAATTTCATACAGCAAGTAGTATTGTTATATAGGGTCATTTGTAGGTATGTAGTTTGAGTTAGAATTTAGCGCTCATACTTTGTGTGCAGTAAAGTAAATCCATGCATGTGAACACTTGAGTAGGTTTTGCATTATTTTAATCTTTGGATTTCTGTTTTTTGAGTGTGTGATTGTTGAATGGTAACGTAAGAGGAATGAACGTCCCTTGTTTGCTGTGATATTTTTTAAAAATGTTTATCAATGAACATTTGAATTTTGGATGGTTAAATTTATCCCTTTATTTGGTACAAGATGACACATTCTGATTTCTATTCACTACCTTTTGCCACTTGAATGTTTAAGCTAATGATCCTTGTGAAGTGAAATTTGTCATGTCTAATGTCTATTGCATATTTGGTATGAAATAATAGAATGCATTTAAACTATGTGTACACTAGTTGTTTTAACACTCCAGAACATACAAAGAGTGCCAAAGTTTAAACTAGATTGTGCATTTCACAAACAAGTGTGCCCTGTTAGCAAATGTTGAGCAGACTGTACATGATATGTAGTATATACTAGTACTTAGATAACTAGACTCAGCATGCAGCCTTTTATAGACATCGGACATTTGAAAACGCATTGCTAAATCTCAATAATTTTGTTGATTATCTTCAATTATATATTATTAGGAAAGTCATTTGAAACAAAGGCATTAAAACATCCTCCCGCATTTTTATTGGTTATTCCCACAATGATTTTTAAAGAACTGGAATTCGTTGACAATTGAGTGACTACAAAATGATCACATATTTAAATGAATTTATCTCTATATTTTTAAACTGTAATTTATTAATTGTGTGTGTAAATACCAGTTTGGCGATTTCTGGAAATTAAAATTTGATGTATATAATCATAAAGTAAATCTGTTATTTTAAAGGAATAACTGGAATTTAAATTGTCGTTTCAAGAAACATGCTCCATATTTTGATGTTAACGCTTTTGCTGTTTTAGAAGCTTTTGTAATACTTATTGTACTAAATTTTTTAAACTGCAAAGTTTTATAATTTTCACGTACTAACATTGCTGCTTTTTAATGATAGCATAGATAGCGTATTGTTTAGTTGAGCTTGGAAGTAATTTCGCGAAATTAGTAGCACGCTTTGCTTGCTTAAAGCATACGGACACGGTGACCGTAATATTCAGATGAGAAACACACGCAACTGCGACTACATACTTTTGTACATTAATTGTGGTTTAAAATTTAGCAGAAGTCAATAATGAAAGTGCGTGGAAATGGCATAAAAGCCATAAAACGAAGTATTGATGCTAGATGTGCGCATTGTAGTAAGTATCATCAAATACGGCAAATTGCCTTTTCTTTTTACGAATTTCCGTTGTCCCATATATATTTCTTTCGATTCTCGGAATTTTATGCTTTTCTTGAAATCGATTATACTGCAGAATTGGTTGATCTTGATCCGATCATTTATAATAATATTACGGAAAAAACTTTTACAAGTAAAACTGATTTCGGTGCACGCAGCATAATGTATAATTTTTAGGAGCAAAATAAGACGATTTTGAAGTACTTACAGGTAGAAACTTATGAAAACGTTTGGAAACATACTATCATTGATCATTGTCATCACTAGGGACTTGAGTCATTTGTTCGGAATATGGCAAAAGCATTAACTCATGAAAACAATTATGTATAGGCTTCGTACAGTTGGTGGTGATTGATACAATTAATTTGGTTGATGATTGATTAATTTGTTTCTTTTTAATGGTTATATTATTAATCAATTATTTATGGTTTTGTTTTTATCGAAAGAAATCATTTTCTAATCGGTTCCGGTTTTGTTACTGAGAGATTTCGAACGAATTGTTGTGACTGGGTCTTTAAGTTTTGTATTGATTTACATTATTAAACAAATCAGTAAATGCTTTTGAGATTGTAGTCATAATAAAAATACTATATATATCACATTATCGTATATATGTATTTTTCAACTCAACTATTTGTAAAAGCCGTAACTGGGCATTGTTTTATTAATCTTGTTTCTCTTTTTGATGTTTCTGCAATCACTGTTTAGCGGCATCAGCTATGGCAAGGAAGGAGGTAATCAGGAATAAGATACGAGCCATTGGCAAAATGGCCAGAGTTTTCTCCGTGCTGCGGTAAGTGTTATGACGAAACATGATTTGTCTACTTGTAACTTTGTTCAGCTAAATCTTTGGCTTTTCGAAAACTTGAAATGCATTAAAGCGCTAATGAATTGAAATGTTTTCATAGCGAGGAGAGTGAAAGCGTGCTACAACTTAAGGGTCTCACCCCAACTGGTAATCTGCCACTGGGAGCTCTGTCTGGCGGTAGGACAACACTACGAAACGGTACGTAAAGCTAAAACTGAAAAATATTCTTTTGCACTGCAATTTAAACCTAAACTATATTTGTGAAGTTACGTTTCATAATTGTGCTTTTCTTATCCCGTAGCTCTCCAAGGATTCTCAGCAAACCATAAGATTATGTCATTTGAAGAAGCCAAAGGACTGGATGCGATCAATGAGAGAATGCCACCTCGGTCGGAAGGGGGCTCCCCATCCTCGCCCATTGCCGCAACGCCAACAGATGGACCACCAGCACCAGCGTCTTCACCAGCCGCTGGAAAAAATGGAAAGGCGAACGCTGCGAATTGAGTCAAAGAAACAAAACAGTGATTGATTATTAAAATACAATTACCTATTACTAAACTACTCTAAATATTATGGTAACTTCTCCTTATGAACATATTTCTGCAACAGTAAATGTAACAGCATGTAACATAATATTTATGTATACATTGCACACTTCACGACTACACGACGACCTCAAAATTAAATTGACAAGAAAAGTCCTAAGTTGCAAACAGCTATATTTACCTATCACTCTAAACTACTTGTCTTAAAAAATACAGGTACGTTTGTACCAAGTAATACTATAAATCTATTGATAAAAATACTATGATTCATATAATAGCATACATCTTCGTTGTAATACTAACAACAGGATCTATTTGATTATTATTATGCAAGTTGGTTGTCTGTGTATAAAAATGACGGTTAGTGTAGAAGTAAAAGCGTTAATGATTCAATTCGATGATAGTTATATAACACAATATGGTGTGCCATATTGTCTATTGTTTACACATAATCTTACGTTAAATACTAGAAAGCAACGAATCCTTAAAACCTTTTTGTCTTTGTGTAATTTCTAAAAAGAAATCGTTAAAAATTTACAAGGCATGCGCATTGAAAAGTGCACGAATTCCGGCTCTAAACTATTGAATATTATTTCTGCGTAATGTTAATAAGTGGTAGAACTAGTACCGGTGATTTTTGCATGTAGATATTTATTCTCCCAAAATAGTTAATCGTAAAAGACGCAATCTTTCCCGCTGGAATGGGACTTTGCGATCTTTTAAATGAAACTAGATTAGAAAGTTTTTTGTTGTTCATATAAAACAACGTTCATTGTAGTAAGTAGTTCGATAAGTAGGAGAGAGTGTCGTCTTTGATCAGATCAGTGGCATGCGTATTATCGAAGGTAGTTGTGTAACTTCTAGTCTAGGATTAAAATAGGAAGAAAAAGGAAACAAGACATACTTTGTAATAAAAATAATAATCATAACAGGTTTAGTGTACTTTAAAAAGAATAATATATATGTATACATTTACTTAATTTAAGTGGACGTTTTGACAATCCTTTGGAGGCTCTCCTGCTGGTTGGTTAATTGCCATATTGTTCTTTATTATTATCATTGTATTTACAATAATTATTAACTATGAAAGGCATTGTTTGTTATATTCACGAGTGGCTATAGGATTTCAACGTAAATCTTGCGGCGTTCACGTTTACTACAAGGTATGCATTAATAATAATATCCATTGAATTACTTACAAAACGTATATGTAAATGGTTTTAAAACTTTTGGAAGTTGCATAATAATAAGCTTAATGTTACTTCAAGCTCCTCTTTAACAAATCGAAACTTTTCCACTGAGGTACATACATAACATCATAACTTGTTCCCACTCTAACAATATTTACAAAGTGTAATAGACCACTCCCTCTCCATTATTTGAATGGTTCATAGTTGAAAAAGTTGTTCTAAACGTACGTTGTTAAATACATTCTAAAAGTCACATTAAATACCAGAACGTTTTTGATGATGATACTAAGATTGCACATTAACTCCATTTTGACTGTTATTACTACAACTGTTACTACACATTAACTATCGTACATTGTAAACCACAAGTACCATATTACATATATGTCACATATTTTGCCTGTAGATAAGACGATAACCCTTTCCAACTCCCGTGTAATAAACAAAAACTCCGTTGCACAAACGTTTAAAAGCTAAATTCTTTATTGTATACATAATACAAACATTATATGGTAATGGTAATACGGTTCAATCTCATCATTGCATGGACGTTTATCGCGATTGTTATTAAAATGTTATAATCCTGATATACATGTTTAATTCAACAATTAGGCCAAATATGAACAGGGAAAACAGGATCGTTCTCTTTGAAAATACTTATTTAAGACATTTTTACATGTTTTGTTAAAATAACATGAGGATTAATGTGGTGAAATTTGTATTTAATAATTCTGCATTTAGATGAGCAATCTTAATAATTTTCTATTATTTCTTCAAATTGACATATTTATGACGCAAACATACATTATGATATCGTGCATTCTATACATAATACGCATTCTTTACAAAAAATGAATATAATATGCCATACAATTTATACTATGTTAATTGTGTATTACTTATGATTAGTTGTCATTATATAAACATTTCTTTTTCTCAGTTGTTCTACGTCGTACTTGTGTACGTTTGTAAGTGTTGTAATGTGTCTTGCAAAATCAGTCCTTGAGTAAGTGCGTAAATTATATAGCATAATATAATAATAATATTATGTAGCACTTGCATAATTTGTCAGTGTTTTCAACGACAAAGTACTGTGTAAATATACATTTACTCAATCTATTGTATTATTGCATTTTGCAATATGGGCACGGATTGATTGATTTACGGATGCAAAGAAAAGTTATTTTGAGCTTTAAATGGTAAACAAATTGCTATCACCACCTTAGAATAAAGTGTTGTACAACCTTGTAAAGTAATCGTTATTATTATCGTCTAGTGCTAAATCAATGTTGTTGTAAAGGAAAATATGTGTTTTTGTGCTGTAGATGTGTCTAAGTATTGTGCATGTTCATGTTGTTATTTTGGCTTCATTTTCTTCATTATATAGTGTGCCTTTATGTACGCGCAGTCAACTTCCAGTTATATAATCTTCAAGGATTTTTACAGCTTATTGTATTGCTTTAGTTGTCAAGGCTATATTGCAGCAAAAAATTACATAAAAGTATGAGAAAAAATGTTTTGAAAATCTGTTTTGATGAAAAACGAACATGGTGGTGGGATGTTACAGTGCCATCCATCGTTCAAAAAATTTGTCACACATTTGCCAATGTGGATTGCAGTAGGTCAAACAATTCAAACCGCAAAGTAAGCTTTTCGTGATCCGACGATTTTCTGCAAAGACGGGTGAAATGAAAATGTTCTTTGTTAAATTATTTGATATATGTAAGACGTACTGGCATTTGATGTGTTTAAAATCACATTGTTTACTGATCTGTTTAAATTATTATTATATTTGTTAGTAGTTCTATTACTGTAACGTCTCGTGCTATTACTGTGTACTTCTATACATTGCTTATTTGAATGTTGATCATGTGAAACCAAAAAATACATAAATCAAGTATCTAACTAAAATTTAATGATAATCATAATATTATTACATATAATAATGTTAAATTGCATATATACAATTAATTATATACAAAAAGTACATTTCCTTACTATTAAAAATCGAGAAAAATAATCACATGCAGTACCAAAAAGATTATTTCTTATTTGGACATTTTACCTGATTCTAAATGGACTATGACCCATGCCCAAACATAGTGTTTGATTGAATAGCTTATAAATGTTGCTGAAAATACAACATCCGTTTTCAGAAAGCAACTTAAATTGCTGAAAAATTGGACTTCCAAAGTAAGCAAAGTTTCTAGTACAAATACCTTGTTTTAGTCAATCGCAGCATGATGATTTTATATGAATCAAAAGCATGTTATCATCATAATCATTTTGTAATCTTGCTTCTGGTCATTTGTACGTGTGGTCTGAGTACACAGTTTATTTTTCAGTCTTATAAATGCCAATTTGAACACATAATTGCGTTAGGTAATTTTATTTTTTGTAATATTTCAAACGCTTTAATATTCATTTTGATTCAAAATTCGGACAACCTACAGTAAATCGAGCATAAATCTTTTTAAAAATTTAATAGCACATATTATGTGTCTGGCTTTCATCATTTATAGTGCAGCTTTAAATGTTTCCTATAATTTGACACAACTTTCCTTTATTTCCCAATGATATTATGTTGCTAGTTTATATATTTCTTGTACAATGCTTTAATTTCTAAGCATTATAAAATGTACAATACATACATTTGTGTATTGTTTATACAATCATTGTTATGTATTTCATAAATTCGTCAGTATAAAACCTACAAGCTAAGAGTTCAGTGCACCGTGGAGCTGGACTTTTCTCCGAATGTTGCGACTGAAACTAGTCTAGGATTGATTAAAACTAAGACAAACATAAATCTTAAGCCTGTTAAAGCTAGATAAGGATTGTGTTATCCGTTGCTACACAATAATTAAACACAGTTTCCACTTCTTTCTATGCCTTGGTGATGCTCGGCTCATGTATTTACGTTGACAAGGAACCATGTTTAGACAATATAAGTTATTGTTATTCATTATTTGGCTTTTGTTTTCACTATGGTTCTCATTTTTGCATGTTTCACACAAACCATAGGTAAGATATTTAACACTAACTTCTCTCTCTACCATGATTTATTGTAAAACAGCAGGATCTGTTCCAACGATAAGTTCATGGAAACATCGTACAGCTATCAAGAGCTAATACATAGGACAAGAGACATTCGATTCGAATACACAAGTAAGGTAATAGCGATATAGAACATTTATATTTATGAACAAAAACCACCTTCGTTGATCACTGTAATTAAAAGGCATTTTTATTTTTATTTAGCAATTTGGGTAGATACTTTTGTTTCAGGTACGAGGTAACATGAGTGTGTGTCTCTCAAACTAGACGTTTCAAACTAATTTGAAATTTTTGAAAGATATCGTGTAATAAAAATATACATATTACATTTATGTATGTGCATATTTTTGCATTTTGTGAATAGTCGAGTGTAGGATTATTTTCAGTTTTTGAAAACTATACATGCGGTAAGTTCTAGTATTTAATACAAAAATATCTGTGTTTCAGGATCGAGGTAAAGTGCAACTACTCCTTCAACCAAAGACATATTTATAACTTAGGATTGATTAAAACTATGCATATTTAGGATGTCGACTGTTCTATGGAATAATCAATAGGTGTTAAGTATTCTTAAATTCACTGAGCAGATATAATAGGTACGTATAATGCAAAGGATTTCTTAAGGATATGAATAATATCATATTCAAATATAACGGTAAATGGTTATATGAAACATTATTATTGAAATAACTGACGAAGAATCTAGATCACAAAAACATACATTTCAATGTACATTGGTATTAGGACGATTGCCACATGTACCTTGTCTTGTCTCATTGCAATCATATAGTATTTGTAATATAACAAGCCTGAAGAATATTTTACTTAATGGTCATGAGCAAATTCTGTTTGTCCATATAATGGTAATTAACTCTAAAACATGTTTCCTTTACAGGCTGAATGGTACTTTCTTAAGACTCCCAAATTGAAAAGAGGGAAGACAACGATTATGTTCTAGCACAACCCATCGCAAAAAGATTTGTTAGAATAAATGGATAATACCAACTAGGCAAACAGATCGATTATATAGTCTCCAATACTCACACATATATTCAGATTTTCTAACAAGTGAATAAATAATTGTAGAAGTAACTGAATTTGCCTTGCAATGATGTTTACATCGTGTAGCCTTTAAACCTTAATATCTCTTCTAGAACCTTTCAATAAAACTGTATTGTAGTATAAAATCATGATAACAGTTAGCTGGCCACCGTTGGGAGAAAAGGCCAGAAAATAATCTAGGGAACTGTATTCAATAGTTAATCTTGTGCCACCTGTATAACAAGATACTGTGCACACATTACTTAGAGTAGGTGTACATGTCTTGGAGAATTGTTTACTGAATTAGAAGGAAGAAAGTGCAAACCTTTGAATAGGTCGATTTGCTTGCCTTGAATCCAAAAGATCCTCTCAGCCTTGAATTTTAATCTGATAAGAAAAACCTCCATCATACGGTGACACTATGAAAGTACATTGTTCTTGTTCACATCACAGGTAACCTTTTATATCTGAATTAAACAATATAAATGACAATCTATATATTTAGGATTGATATCTTATTAGCTATACAAACATCATTTTTAAATATTCTGAAAACTGCCAATTTTAAGCATATTAAAACGAACTCCCGTGCACAAATGTCAGCGTGCTGTAAGGGTTTATTTATAGATAAATTAGATTTTAAAAGGTAATTCGCAGTTTTAAATTTTAAATGCATGAATTTAAAATAAAATGCTTCGCAAGGGTTTGTGTGTAATTTCAGAAAGTTTACACATTTTTCAAGACAATTATTCCGAGGCACACAGGTTTGGTATTATTTGCTGTATTATTTCAACAATTTCTCATATCGACTTTCCCTCGGATAACTCAACAAGTCAGCAGAAACAACACTGTACAATCTACATTTCTATTGTATGTCTTGGTTGGGATAACATATTACGTTGAAAACTTTGCTTGTTTGATACGTTGCTTAAATCATCAATTTGTCATGAAAGTTAAAGATAGTTGCACTTTATTGTAACTTTAAATATGTTGGCTCGAGGTATTGGAAGATATCCTTTCATATTACTTTTCTATTTCTTTCGTGGGAATGAAATTTAATTTCTTTATAGCAATTTAATGTCTTAATGGCTCTTCTTTGAGGTTCAGATAATGTCAATGGAAAATAAAAAGTAGTAATTTACATGACATAATTTGTTCACAAACTTTCTTGTAAACGCTTTCTTTTAATACCGTAAGCGTGTAAGTGTATACCTCAAGGATGCAAGTTTTAAAATGTTGTCATCTATTAAGTATTGCTCTTACTGCTATTTCCAGTAACTTATAAAACGAAATCGATATGATTACGTTTCGATTCAATTCTTTGTCCTTTGAATTACAAAAAGCGGGCCACGTGTTATATGTCCATTCTTATTAAATCTGTTGTTCAAACAATTGTATAAATGCACGCAAAAAGATTTGATTAACAATAAATTGTTAAAATACATAGTTAATTGAAGAAAAAGTCAAAAGTAATAGAACGTTACATAAATCTTTCAAGTCATTGATTATTATTATTTACTAAGTACAGTGTGAAATTCGAAGCGTTTCAAAACTTATTGAGCGAATAATAACGTATCTACATTATAAATAACTTTTATTCTCGTTATTATCATTATTACATTGAATTCTTAATATCATACAGAAGATTATAAGAAACGAAAAAGAAACCTGTTCAGCATAAATTATGAATAAAAGAGATTTCTCGTTCTAAAACTGAAGTGGTTGTATACTTTTATTTTTTTCCCTTTACAGTCGCTAAACAATTACCTGTTCATAATATACCATTCAATTTTGCAATTCAATTATTGATATTTGCAAACTCACTATCAAATCTAATTGTTACAATTTTACATTTTCAGCAATAACTGAATACCCCGCTTCATCACCAAGATTTTTCACCGATCGAATTCTTGTTTGACTTATAAAATGCACACAACTCTCCACATTAATATGCTCAAAACGTGAACCTACTTGATCAATAATGTTAAGAAATGACATTAAATCAGAGAGCAAGTGTGACGGATGACGGTATTTTTACACAATTGAAGAAAGTGGCAAAAAGTCAAAATCGTAATGGAAAATTTAAAATTACTCACAACAAGGTACCAAAAATTTAGTGAAGGCATGTAATTTCTCGTCCCTAACCTGCATTTTCAAACTTACACTACAATATGCAGGACGATGATGTTGGCAGTGATCTTTCATTCTTTATTTCGGTACGCTAGTCCTACTACTACACACTACTATGCATGCATTTAAGGTTCACGTGTGAAGCTTACTACTACGGACATTTTCTTTTCCATTTTAAAAGAGCATATGTGCACGCATGCATATAGTTATAAAGTTGCGGTTTTGGATGAAGAAGATGACCAGATCGTCTAAAGAAATGTACAAAAGCATTATTAAGGAATAAAAAAAATTGTTGTTTGTTTTGAAATTTTAAATAAATTATCTTGACAAATCGGAAAAATTGTTTATTACTCAGACATCCTAGAATAAATCTTTTTCCGATTTTGGATTTAAAAAATGATTTTTTCATAGATAAAAGTTTGCCTTTCAGGAAACATCTCAGAGGTGAGAAAAACAAAATTCCTGTTTTCAAGGTAAATACGCTTCAACATTCACCAGGAAATCCGAGGGTGTGATGGTGACAGGCAGTGCATGTTAAGTTTTTTCTCTAATCTTCACTTTCATAATTCATAAAATATGTTCATATAATAAATATTTCATTACATCACATTATTTTCGTAGTTTGTTTACAATAATTACTACAACACGTTGCTATTTTTTACACCGAAGCTCGTTTAGAATTATTTTAAACCGTCTATTTATAGAGTTAGATGTGACATAGTGAGGCAAAAATATTGAATATTTTGTTCGACACGTGGAGCGCAATGAGCCCAAAGTAGTGGGTTATCTACAGTTTATTTATTTTGAATACTAAATAGAGTTTTGATAACTTTCAACGCTGTGTTTGCGTCAAGAATTATTACCATGATACCTATTTGCCAGATTACGTTATGCAATTATTCACAAATTCAAATGCAAAAAGTACTTTGAAAATGTCTCATAAATTTAAAACTGCAGCTTGGTTTTAAAAAATAATAACGACAATCAGCAAAAAATACAATTGTCTATCCGCATGTTAAACTACTTTACTTACTTTACTTTAAATTATCATGAAATTGTGCTTCTTCGTAGTAGAAATTAAAATATAATAAAAAAGTCTTTTTGGTGACTTCCAGAAATGCGAAATGTGTGCGGTTTGTAGCCTTGAAATAGATCTTTTGGTTCATGTGGTTTTGAAGGGTAAAGATTAGTATTTAGTGTTACATTATTAGAGGAGGGCAAAACCCAAACAATCTTGAGCTCCCGCAGAGTTTATTATTGAAACAATCTCATATAAAAATGACATAGTATGGACTGCCTGAAGTCCAGGAGAGTATTATCAATATATATGCTATTAAGATTGATTGATTATATTATTTATTTAAAAAACGTAAATCCTAGTGATCTAAAAGAGAACCAAACATTAAACACGATTCCGAAAAACCGTCGGTAGGGTTTTGGCGAGAACCACTTTTGCGTCCATCGAACATAGTTATTAGCGAATTCTTTAGTCTGACTGATTAATTCACAAATATGATTTCATATTATCTGACTCGACAGAATTATGAAGTCTGCAACTTTTGAAAGAAGACATGAAATTAATTTCAAACTGACGACGCAGTCGTTGTTATTCAGAAAATGTATGCAAATGGTAAACATCAAGATAAAAATATGATTCTGTCAGCGAATGGCGAGACTGTTGATCATAACCACTTGTTTGATTCTGATTGGCTAAAATGATGGGTCGGGCTATTAAACCCGGAGGTGTGTAAAGCGTGTGGGGTAGAATATAAAGAAGCTAATGCCTTTTCTACATAAAGTAAAATCCATAATCTGCATACTGTCCTTCTATTGAAATGTCAGATATACATAGTTTGGGTTATATATTATCATCTTTAAAAGTTCAAGGGTTTCTAGCGATCAGCAACCAATTTGAATTTGTTTGGCATTGGCACAAATGCAATAAAACAAAAGTGCACTATAATTAAATTTATGCATGCAA
This sequence comes from Entomobrya proxima, assembly GCA_029691765.1. Classification (NCBI taxonomy): domain Eukaryota; kingdom Metazoa; phylum Arthropoda; class Collembola; order Entomobryomorpha; family Entomobryidae; genus Entomobrya; species Entomobrya proxima. The sequence goes on from CM056168.1 coordinate 14,746,134, forward strand.
CATTCCTGAACTGAACTATTGGTGCAGTATATAATGCATAAAACCTTTAACTCGAATCACATTGTGTTTGCACGTTGGACATACCTTGGCGAGTCAGAGTTGTATTGCGATTCTCAATCTTTGAAGTAATAAGCACCTCTGTTTGAATGTAATAAATATGCACCTCTTTAAACAATTATGAAATAATTTAAAGCATTTCATTTATAAATTTTTCAATGCATGACATCAATGTATCCTGTGACTTGTCAGAACTGCGACCCGATGTTTTTGATACGCACACATGACTGATATTTTTTGGGAAATTAAACATAATTGACATTAGAGTACCTAAAACAATACATCGTACATTTCAAATTTTATTTTTGGTTTTCCTATAAAAGTCCGGTTGTCCGACCATATCGGTTCAAAAATCCAAATAATGTTTGATTATATATACATATCTGAACATAACTATCTGCACGTATTAAACTATGATGTATCATCACGCTTATGATGATGATGGTACCAACATTCAATGCAATAAAATTTACGTATTTTATACGGCCTCAGACATCATAATATCTGTCCTGAGTGAGAGTTTAAGGCAGAATAACATTATGACATAATTAGGAATGATTTTCTTACATGGTATCGTTGCCTACATCGAAAACTGTGGCGTCGGTTTGGCGCGCAAAAGAGGTAACATTATAGTTATTATTATGCTGCATGATTAGTTGGCAATTGCTAATGATCATGTCACATGTAGGCTTTCTGGCATTGCGAACACATTCTTAGATGTATATAAAGGGAATAAAGGGAAACTGTATAGTAAGTAGGATCAACATGCATTGACCGTTGATCACAAAAAAAAATATTTTAATATTTTTGATGGTCATTGGAAAAGTACAAAGATTGAATTGAACCACATCATTATTTTCATTGATCAACTGTCATGAACCATGGAATGGAATGATAGATATCATTACTAATACGTCACAATTTTCATACATTTATTTCTCATCTACTTTTAATTTCTGGTATTTTTTATTTAAAGCCCAGAGTAGTCGAGTAGCAAATACAAAGTTGAGCTATAAAGTGGAACAGCGCGGCGGAGCACTAAAGTTTTAATGATTAGGAAATTTCCACAATGTCTAAACTAATCACAGTTTTCATATTTAGATTATAATTTCAGCTCTACTACTAAATGGGTAAAATGTAATTGTTAGTCTCGATGAAATAATGATTTGTCATCAACTTAAAACATCACATCCAAAGCAGTTTTAGCAATAAAAAATGATTTTAGAAATATTTTTGCTACAATTATTGTAAGTTTCTGTTCCCTTTCTTTCAAGCTTTTATTAAGTATCGTATATAAACTTCATGATTTCCATCTGATGCAGTCTAAACTTTTTCAAATTAAGGAACGGGTTGGATGGTTGGATTTATTAGCTATTGAGTCAAACTTGGCACATGTGTACCATTTTTGGAACTAATCCCGTTAGTATGCTATACTGGATTATTCAGTTAGAGGAAACAACTCTTGCCTAGAGCGGAGGGGAAAAGCGTGTCAACTTCATTTAACGTTACAAATGTCAAGCTAAATCGTTGTCTTTATATATGATATTGCATCACAGTTGACTGCATTACGTGTTTCTTCATTATGATTTTAAACAGTAATAGTCTTTGACAACACAGGTATTAAACGCATTAAATCTTTATATATTACGAACTATTTTACTGTATAAGCTTATACGCCGTTTATGTCGGTCTATTGTTTATAAATGGGGCTTATTGAATCATATTTTTGACATGCTAGACAAAGTTAAAAATCATAGAGCCTTTAACGTGAATGAAATTGATATTCATACCAAGTATTACAAAAGTCATCATAGTCATGAAAAAGAAGTTGCAGTGAACCTATACAGGCTGCTTACGCCTAGATGTATAGTAATACTTAATATATACCGCCATATTTAATATGCTAGTCTTATATCTACAGATTTCTTCTTATACTTCGAGCTTAAAATCTATAATTTAATAATTAATTTGTTAACGAAATCTTTAGACGTTGACATATTTCACGTTTCATGAATGCCGCCAAAATGACGGTCGAAAATCGTAAGAAAAGATTATGCCGACCATAATATAGAAGCCTCAGTAAAGGTCATGAGTCATAACAATTGAGATAGACCTCGTATCAAGTAATCACGGAAGGATATCATTAAACATGTACAACATTAAACAAAAACCTTATTCATATTAAAAAAATTGAACTGGAGAATGTATAAGAAAGACTGACGTAAATATTACATCCCCAACCCATCACATGATTTGATTTGCATTTTCAGGTATTTGAAAAATAATTCACTAGTCACTAATGAAAACTTACAAATTGTTTCAACTTGGATTTATTTGAAAGGTCTTTGGTAGTTTGCTCGTGGATCCCTTGCCTACTCGACTTGGTCAATGTATCAATTGAAAGTTTTTCATCAAACATATGTTTTGCAGTAACCAGGCTACGAGAGTGGTGATGATGATACCAGGACGATGGTGTAAAAAACTAAAGAAAAATTGGCGAATAGATTTTTTTGTAATTTATGTAAATTTTCATTTGTAATTTTGGGTTTTGTAATTATCTCTTTTGTAATATGTGTCATTTGTAATTTACAATTGGTAATCCTCTCCGTGCACCAGTATACTTTAATTTTCATTTATTTTTTTTTTAAATGGTTTTGTTAGTTAAAATATTTAGTTAAATTAAAACTTGTATGTATGTTGGTTAATTTCAGGATTTTTAAAGGCGTATTGCAAACATATTGATGCATTATGTATTCTTCAGATTAGCATAAAACTAGAACTGGAATGTCCCATTCATTATACGTTCAACCCTTCGAATCAGAATTGTTTAGAAGGTTTTAAACCATTTAATGCATATTATTTTGTAGTATATGTTTTTTGCTTTTCTGTATTCGAAACTTTGCTTGATGCGGTAACACTAACATCACACAAAAGTACATAGATGAATAAATGTATTTTAATGGAGACAATCTGTATTTGGAAAGTTAAAAGCTACATTTAGATGAGAATAGTAACCCAATTAAATTATAGATCATTGGTGCCTAGTGTCTTATCATCGGCGCATCTTCATTACATCTGCGCAATTTGCGGTGCAAACTTTGAACTGACTAGTACATTATTCATCAATCTTTTTCGCGGTCGGTCCTGAAAAATATAATAATCATCAAATGACCAATGCTCTACAATTGATCCTCCATAAGACGCAGGTTCTAACCTGGCGTCGTCTCTATAATTGCTATCGTATACATGACAAGAATTAGTTTTGCCCAGATACAACTGGTGGTTTCTACTTTGAATGCAACGATTGCAATGGTTAACAAAAGATTTTATTGGATACTCGTAAATGCTGTTGCTAATGTTAATTGTGGGTTCGTTTTTACCTTCCCAATTAATTTGGGATGTTGGTAATAATCTGAAAATCCATCAATGATACACACTAGATATAATAATACTAAATGCGTTTACTTCAGCACACCTAAAGCAAAGAAAAACAACAACTCTGGACTCTGGATTTAAAATGACATTATGCATAACACCTAAACAACCTACATTATCCAATTATATTCATACTGCGTTCAATTTAAATGAAAGGAAAATGGGTTTGGGTGGTAATTTGTTCCTGGCAATGTACTGATTAATTTAGACCATACATTCAGTGTCATGATTTACAGACTACAACTTGTAGCTCTAAACCCTGACTGGAAAACCGACTTTTCAGGAATGCATGTAGACTTTATTCTCTGACTATTCTAAATGTAAATGTATACCCTGACTTAAATCTGCACTCTGACTTAAATCTGCACTCTGACTTAAATCTGCACTCTGACTTAAATCTGCACTCTGACTTAAATCTGCACTCTGACTTAAATCTGCACTCTGACTTAAATCTGCACTCTGTCCTTAGCTGACTTAGCTCTGTACCCTGACATTATCCGACTTAAGTTTGTGCCCTGACTTAAATTTGTGTACTACTTAAAATCTGTACTTTGACTTTAACTTACTTAAATCTGTAGTCTCATTATAATCTGCACTCTGACTTAAATCTGTAGTCTGACACTAACTGACTTAAATCTGTAGTCTGACACTAACTGACTTAAATCTGTAGTCTGACACTAACTGACTTAAATCTGTAGTCTGATTTAAATCTGTAGTCTGACTTGCCTGAGTTAAATCTGTACTTAACTTAAATATGTAGGTTGACTTGACTGACCTAAATCTGTAGGTTGACTTGACTGACCTAAATCTGCACTCTGAATTTAAATGTGTATATTTAGACGAGATTTAACAATAATTTATATCCTAGACGTAAATTCTACTTTTATTTTATTATTTTTCAACTAGGATGTGGTTTCGGTCAAAGTTTACTTTCAAAGGTACGTTAGTTGTCAACTTGTATGTACATGGAAAGAAAAGAGATAAGGCTTTCCTTAATTTGAATATACGCGTTCAAAAGGCACTTTATCATAACCGGATATCTGTAATCTTTGATAAATGGATTTATCTTGGTTTACCATAAACTATTCTAATTAATGCAAATTTGTAATTAATGCATATTCCTGGACATATGTTTGCGTTATATTACCTTTGACGCTACGAGCAAAATATTTTTATCATAACATATTAAAGATTATAAAATATTTTTGTATTTGTTACATAGTACATAATATTGCTGAGTGATTAGTAAAGTTTAAACTCAATATAGGTGCAAAATATGACCATCAAGACACATACCGGTGTATTTGGCTCACCGACATTTTATTTTAGCAGAAATGTATATAAGTAGTTGTTTCCTAAATGGTTCATCCATTTGGAGAAGTTTGTACTATCATAGTGCAACGCATGCTTATAGTATCCGGCATCCGGCGGTAAGCATAATAAAATGCTGTTTATCTCGTTTTGTATGTAACTGAAATTCCATTGCCAGAACGCATAGTTAAATTGCAAAAAACTCAAATAAAATACGATTTGATAAAAACTTACAAAATTGTAAGTAAAATGTAGTTCCTCTAGCAGCCAGAGGTAAGACAACCAAATATATGATACAGTTTATGGGTTGACTCGGGTATCGCTTTTGAAGTACTGCTTATGTTTTCATTTAATTCCAACTTTTAATAGATTAAATAACTCAATAATGAAAAATACACTGTGTACAAAATTAAGAGATTTATTCAATCTCTCTGATGATATCGGTTAATGACGTCAGACGGACAGACAGTTCGCTAAATCCTAACAATCGGTTAGCGTTACTTCAGAAGGGTAGCAAAGACGATAACAAATTGTAGAAAACGACCCATCGTTTTAGATATTTGCATTCAAGATGACCTACAACCAAAAATTGGCGAGTATATATCTACGGCATGAGTAAAGATGTAGTAAGTTAATGTATGTCGGCATTAGTCGGCAAGTGTTATATACTTATACAAGATGCCTGTCTTTAGTATGTTGGTCTTTTTTACATTACTTTGACATCTAAGAATTCAATTTCAATATAAACTAAACCGCACTTATAATAATGCAAAATAGAGCTAGAATATCCCTGGTGTGAATATCATACTGGTGTTTGGTCAGTTGATGAAAGTAAGATGCTTATTATATGTTATATTAAAGAGCGTTTGTATTAGGCCAAGGCAGAAGTACAAGCGGTGATAGAATACGATTCATCAAGATACCTACACGATCATTTTAAGAAATGACAGTTCTAGTGTAAAATTTGCTTTACTTTATATGTTTTGCTACGTCGCAAATCCACTATGTTTAGTTAATACATTCAGAACGCTTCCCAGAAAGTTAAAATATTAGAATATATAGTCCCTCGGCAGTTCGACAGACGACTTGTTGAAGGATGACTTGAGATGCATCTGCGTTCATAATTGATGAATCATCAATAAAAACTTGCAATGTGCATAATTTGTTAGCAACATTACAACATTAGCATGGACACATTTTGATGAAGATGTTGACACTATTTGAGCATCCGATATAGTAGTCGGATGGCGGAGGATTCACACATATGACGCGTTTTCTGCAAGTGTTAATTAGAAAAATAAACGCACATAGTATGTATAAATCTGAACACAAAATTAAATCCAAAGTTTTAGTGGATTACATTAAATATAAAGTGAAAATAATGAGTCCAGTGCAAGATTCCAGCTCAAGTAGAGTCACTTAGCAATACGTTTGAAACGGAGGTTAGTGAGAAGTCGTCGGCACTGTATCTAAAACTCCAGTATCCATACTTCTTGAATAGACTTGTTTTATTTCTTCATTTAAATTTTGAAACTTATTATCGGAATGAATTCTACATATAAACCATAAATGAAGTCCCATAGAAAAAAATGAAGCAAGCGCATGATTTGATGATGAGCGATTAATATTATGCAATTAAACTGACTTAAAATGAATCTGTTGTTACGCAGATAGTATTTGAAAAATCGTATCGTAAACAAATCACGTCTGTAAAATGGCACCATGTCTACTATATTATCTGACTTTTATTTTAAACTACAATAGTGTACATTACCAAACAAATCGTACATTACTGCATTTGCAAAGTTTTTCATATGTAAGCAACAAGTATTTTACAGGTTATATCTGCATATTTGCCGTTGATTCTAATAAGATGCTACACAAAGTAATTGGTAAAGGAGATAAAAAAAGATAAAGAATTGTTGCGTTTATCATACTGTTACTGTGCTGTGTGCTGCTTTTGGGACAGTTTATTATTTCCCTATATATTTTTATAGCATGGTGGGTAAATAGTTTACATTCAATAATATGTAACATTCTTCTAACCATTTTAAAGAAACCAAACAAAAAAAAGATCGGTCTTTGGCAGATCTAAAGAATTTTTTACCTCTATTCTATAAGGCAAATCGATACACCAACAAAATAATTCATTCCGGACCCTTCTACCCAAAGCTACCCTTCTACCTTAAAGTCATATTTTCCTTAACTTAAAATATAAGTTTCACACTTTGATGAATTTGATGCTAGCATGTACTACCTGACTAGCCTAACAGAGGACCAGCAGCACCAAGCAATAAAACATTGCCACCGACAATGCAATGATCTTTTTTCTCTGAATGTTGCCTTGAATGAAGAAGCCGGCTTCTCTCAGCCACCATTCTATTCTATTTTTCTATCCTTTTCATCTTAAACTCATTGAATCGGTAATTGGGATCAGGTAAAAAATGTTCCATGATGCAAAGGGAAGGTGTAAATTTTAATTATATTGTTTGGATTTACGTGAATGAATGCTGTTGTAGTTCAGATTTTGAGCTTGCTGTCTGATGAAATATATATTTAACGTCTGCCTTTCGTCACTGATCCCCATTTTTGCGTTTTCTCCTTCAATTCTCGCCTAGTTCCCAGTAATCATTAAAGTCAGGATGCAAGAAAACAGACAAAATGAACTTGATGCATAAATGTATAATATGTAGGTTTGAGAGTTTATAAATTGATGTAAAAGATGTTAGAAGTATATAAAGAGATCTCGGTTCTGCTCCCCAGATATATCTCAGCCAGACGCAAAGTATATATTGGTATAAAGATGTCTCGATATATAAGGTGCACATTCATAAGCCATAGCTTTTTTAGAGTTAATTCCAAACTCACAGCTAGAGTACGTTTTGTAATTCCTTTCATGCCACTGAAAGGAAACACCTTTCTATTTTCCAATATCCGTCATATAAAATGATCTGGTTTTTTCATCCTATTCTTTAAAAAGAGACGACGGAATATCCCTGTTTCCATTCAAGTACTGACATAAAAGTTGATGCGCATACATACATTAAATGACGTCTTTTGAAAAGTAAGCTTTCAACATACATACATATATAATATATCTAGCTTGGCAACAATAGGTATAAATTTTCACCAATTTTTTTTTGTCATGTCGGATGTTTGTTATTATAAAAAAGATGGGAACGTCCACATGTTGAAGGCTAACTTATAAAAACTAGTAAATTTTGCGATTGTAAAACATAAATGAGAGAAATAGGTAGTGAAATCTTATGAAAACTATTATATGATGGAATGCATTCAAAGTAGAAGGTAAAACTTTGATATATATGCAGTTAAATAACTTAACACACATGGCTGTCTGCATGAACTTTTACGAGTACTCATCATCGTCATCAACTTCTTTATAGGGGAACGGAGACTCCACTTACCACTGCACACAGCTTACTCCACTACTTAGGAAATGGAACTAAAACTCTTGTACTTGAAAGAACCAAGCATGCTTTATCACACGAGTGAACGAGCGTGGTATGTACTGCGTGGCTGTATGCTAAAAATTAGTTTAATACATAAAACATCCCGCAGAACGTCTCCGAACATTTTAGGAGTTCACCAGCAAACCGATCAAGCAAGAGAACAAGCTAAACAGAGCACGGAAACCCTATAAATTCTTCCGCAAACGGCTGCGCACAATCATTGCATTATCTTCTATTGGTAGAAGCGGAGCGTTTTTCTCTGAGACGGTTTTCATGAAGACTTAGGAAAAGCATATCTAAGAACTTTGCTTCCAGACATCGTTATTGATATCGACAATTTATTTAATACTTTAGTCTGATCTCACGTCTCACCTTACCTTATACTTTATACTATGACGGGATACACAGCAGCAGCTCTTGAAAAAATAAGTTGAGTGAGTGCAATCCAGCGTTGCAACAGTGGTGAGTCTTTAACATTTTGCATGGATTAAACAAACTATCTGGAAAGAAAAGGCCTTTAACCTTTTGTTGTGTTTGGGTGCTCTAAAAAGCGAAGAGTTCACGTAGCAATAATAACTGTACGGATCATTTTCTTTTACTATTTAAATCCTAATTGGTATACCTTTTGTCATCATCAAAATTATAGTTCCTCATTAATCATACAGATACAGGGGAATGGCAGACACGGCAACCTTGTAAATGGTAATCTTCCCTTTGTGAACCTATAACTGACCAGAATCACCAAAACCAGTATCCTTCTAAACGATTTTTTTGTGTTAATGGCCTTCTCTACATGTTACGCTGTTATACATGCTACGTAAACAGCAAAAATAATGAAGAGTTCATTTGCATGAACATGCTAATCAGGCAGAGATTTGATAAAACGTTTCCTGGTCCCTTTACTCTCATTGAAGATTAATAATTACTGTCATTCATTCTTGGCTTACTTCACATAGGTTATTGATCATTGACAAGTGGTCTCCGGTGAGTTACATCTCCAACCCCTGAATTCGCACGCCATTCTACTTGCCGCAGTGTAATCGTCTCAAACATGCAGCTTAAAAAGTGCTAGTAGCAGTTCAATTCTAATTCAAAAATTGAAACAGATTGGAGGAAATGGCCAGGACAAGTGAAAAGGCGTAATATATTATTTTACAAAGGCAGCGTAACATTAGTTCACTGTCTTCCAACCCCTAATTTTTATTACCGGACTGAGAACTTAATTGACTTTCTAAAAAAATGAATTTACGAGTGAAAAGTTTGTTTGTCAACTGGGAGTACTTTCTCCTAGTCATTATACCGGTGATTTTTATGCCCCTTCTATTTATCACC